>CM070836.1:6938755-6946255 GCA_036326025.1 Chrosomus eos | reverse complement strand
AAAAAAGGAAATAAATGTCTTAAGCCTTGTATTTTTTAAATACGTTTTTTTTAATAAAGTAAAGGCATATAACAGACATGCTGCATTTAAATTTTTTTAATAAAACATTGTTTTTTATGTTTTTCAAGCCATTTGATTTATGAGGACTTTTGAAATGTCCTCATAAACCACCCATAAGTTGTAATACCAGTGTAATACACGTCATTATACAAATTTGTGTCCTCATAAATCACATAAACCAACCCACACAAACCAACCCACACACACACACACACACACACACACACACACACACACACACACACACACACACACACACACACACACACACACACACACACACACACACACACACACACCAAATTGACGGTGGGTGGCAATGGTATATTTAAAAGTGCATAATTGTAATATCTGCAAGGCACCCTAGTCCAGTCTTATTAAATGTATGCTTCATCTTTCATTTTAATTTGTAAATTTGATCAATAAATTCAATTATTTAGAATAATAAGATACTATATGGCTGTTACCCTAGGTAGGGCTGATCAAATTACATCATTTACATTGAAAAATAACAATGCATTAAAAGATGTTATGAGATTGTTTTAAATATGAATCAATTAAAAATCGTTGGAAAGAATGATACTTTTAAACATAACACTGAACCGTCACTAGGTGTCGCCAGGCTACCGTCTTAATGAGCGAGTCATTGATTCATTCGTTCAAACGATTCGTTCGAACGACTGAGTCATTCATGAATGAGACAGGTATGGATTGGTCATTGAATCTAGGGTTTGCGATGTCTACCAATTTGGCATCAGACGATGTGTACAGTGAAACATCGCGATGGACGATGATATCGGGAGGAGGGGCGGGGCTAACGTTTTAATTTTTCACTTAAGCAATAAGCCCCGCAAAGCCGTGTTTTACAGTGGATTTAGAACAGCTAAGGGGCGTAGGCACAACGCGGAGATATTTTCCTCTACATCTCATCAGCCATTTTGATTTCGGCACGCTCTGAGTCTGCAGCAGCTGACCACTAGGAGCGAATGTACATGATGTACAATGTACACGTGACAGAGCAGCCAGATCCAGACTGTGCTTTCGCGCTGTGGCTGGCGCTGAGCCAGAGACAGACGCGTTCAGTGCTTGTCATATTATATCACAACTATTCAGTGTTTTTAACCACATAATGTTTATTTTAGGTTTCAGACATTTAAATGCATATAATTTATAGCAAAACAATACATTTATAGTTTGTAAAATACACAATGGTCTCTATGGAAGCAGCAATAACAACCCATTCAAATATATTTGCCGACGGATTTTATTCATATCAGACACACAGTGTGTAAGGAACTATAAAGTTAACTCTATTCTTCTCCCAGTTCACCGGCCATGTATTTCGGGAGAAACTGTTTTTTAAACGACAAAACAAACTCACTTACACACATTTGAGAATCAGAATAGAAGATAGTTGATGACATGGTAACCAGGTTTGTTAATATTTATAAATAAAAGCGCTAACGTTACATGTCACACAGCGCTATTTTGGCTGTGGTGAATCACGTGCCAAGCATGACGCGTCACCATGGAAACATGGGGGGGGGGGGTCGCGATGCTGGCGTAACTATGATGTGTGTGTGTGTGGTGTGTGTGTGTGTGTGTGTGTGTGTGTGTGTGTGTGAGAGTGTGTGTCTGTTACAGTGAAAAGAGTTTAACCCTTTAAGGCAGTGGATCTCAATCCTGGTCCTAGGGAGCCACTGCTCTGCATAGTTTGTATGTCTCCCTCATTTAACACACCTGATTCAGATCATCAGCTCGTTAGGAAAGAGCTTTATTAACTGAAGTGGGTGTGTCAGATAAAGGAGACATATAAAATGTGCAGAGCAGTGGCACCCATAGGACCAAGATTGAGAACCACTGCTTTAAGGCCCTGTCTTTTTTGGATATATCTTCTTTTTTTTTATGTGCATACAACCCATATATTTTAAATGTATTGTTTGCTTTAAATTAAATTAAGATTGTATTTTTCGTAATTGAACCTAAATAAATTTAAAATTAATGTGCTATATTTCAGATCAATATAATTGTTTTCTTTCATTTTAATCAACACTAACTTTATTCTCTATCTGTATTATAAATAACTTATTTCTGCATAAATTAAAAAATCCCCAATAATCTAGACCAACCAGAACGCACTAATTGTACAACATCATCAGTGCTGAAGCGGAACTACCAGAGCCGTTCGGCAGATAGCGAGCAGATATTTTGTGTCACGTCGTGCACAATAACGCTAAAGGCACCAGGCTGGCGGTGCCACTGGCTTTATATATATATATATATATATATATATATATATATATATATATATATATAATATATATATATATATATATATATATATATATATATATAAATATAGCTGCGAGCAGCGATGAAGGGCCAAAGCCGACGGTACCGCCACCCTGGTGCACCAGGGTTGCGGTGCCACCGGCTTGGGCCCGTAATCGCTGCTCGCAGCTATATTTTATTAGGGCCCAAGCCCAAAGGGCGAAGGCCCTATTGTTTTCCTAAGGATTATTTATTAGGGCCCAAGCCCAAAGGGCGAAGGCCCTATTGTTTTCCTAAGGATTATTAGGGCCCAAGCCCAAAGGGCGAAGGCCCTATTGTTTTCCTAAGGATTATTTATTATTCTTCTAATTATTTTTTTACTACCTTTTGGACACTTTTGGAGGCCTTAACATGCTCAAAAACTCCTGAAACTTTGCACACATGTCAGAACCCGCGGCCATCAGGGCCGGGCTGAAGATGGTACCCGGGCGTGGCAGGGGGGCTCGACAGCGCCCCCTGGAACGGGGTCCGAAAACATGGTCCATAAATCAAACACGCTTGCATGTAATAATATGAAACTCGGTACACATGTAGATCTCATCGTTTCATATATACTTTCGCACTCTTACTTTTTACCCCAGCCCAACAGGAAGTGGGCTATTTAGGGTTGTTGGTAAAACACACGCAATGGAATGTGAAGTACTCCTCCTAGAGAATTCAAACACACGGCACGAAACTCGGTCAGTGTGAAGTCAAGACATTGAGGATGAAAGTTTGCGAGGGGATTTTTGATATCTCGAACGGTTTGGCTGTGGCGAGGAAACAAAATTATGGCGAGAAACGTGAAACAGGAAGTGTGTTATAACTACTGCATACATTAACTAATCTTGATGAAACTTCAGCAGTGTGTTCGTTGTAAGAGCCCGATCACATGGATGTGACTATTGTGAGTCAAAGTTATAGCGCCACCAACTGGCAGCAGGAAGTGTGTCACTTTCAAAATGCTTTTAAATCACCCTCTTATTTTTACCCGATTTGCTTCAAACTTCATGTGCATAATGTAGACACATGCCAGATGTAGACCTGTGAAAGAATTATTGATATCTTAGACACTGTTGCCATGGCAATGCATCAAACATTAATATTCCTTTTTTTAAGCTTTTTCATGCTTTTTTATGCTTTCGGGCACTTTTGGGGTTCTTAACGTGCTCGAAAACTCTTGAAACTTTGCACACAGGACAAAACCCGCGGCCATCAGGGCCAGGCTGAAGCTGGTACCCGGGCGTGGCAGGGGGGCTCGACGGCGCCCCCTTGAACGGGTCCGACAATTTGGTCCATATATCCAACACGCTTTACCCTATTTGCTTCAAACTTGATGTGTATAATGTAGACACAAGCCAGATGTAGACCTGTGAAAGGATTGTTGATATCTTAGATGCTGTTGCCGTGACAACGCATCAAACTTTAATATTCTTTTTGGATACTTTTGAGATTCTTAGCGCACTTTTGGGGCCCTTAACATGCTCAAAAACTCTTGAAACTTTGCACACGGGTCAGAAACCGCGGCCATCAGGGCCGGGCTGAAGCTGGTACCCGGGCGTGGCAGGGGGGCTCGACAGCGCCCCTGGAACGGGGTCCGAAAACTTGGTCCATAAATCAAACAGGCTTTACCCGATTTGCTTCAAACTTGATGTGTATAATGTAGACACATGCCAGATGTAGACCTGTGAAAGGATTGTTGATATCTTAGATGCTGTTGCCGTGACAACGCATCAAACTTTAATATTCTTTTTGGATACTTTTGAGATTCTTAGCACACTTTTGGGGCCCTTAACATGCTCAAAAACTCTTGAATCTTTGCACACGGGTCAGAACATGGGGCCATCAGGGCCGGGCTGAAGCTGGTACCCGGGCGTGGCAGGGGGGCTCGACAGCGCCCCCTGGAACGGGGTCCGAAAACTTGGTCCATAAATCAAACACGCTTGCATGTAATAATATGAAACTTGGTACACATATAGATCTCATCGATTCATATATCCTTTGTACTTTTACTTTTTACCCCAGCCCAACAGGAAGTCGGCTATTATGGTTTGTTTGAAAGCGTATGCCCCTGGAATTCGATATACTACTCCTAGAGAATTCAACCAATCGCCACAAAACTCAGTCAGCATGAAGTCAAGACATTGAGGATGAAAAACTGCGAGGGGATTTTTGATATCTCGAACGGTTTGGCCGTGGCGAGGAAACGAATTTATGGCGAATAATGGAAACAGGAAGTGTGTTATAACTTCTGCATACATTAACTGATCTTGATGAAACTTCAGCAGTGTGTTCGCTGTAAGAGTCCGATCACATGGATGTGACTATTGTGAGTCAAAGTTATAGCGCCACCAACTGGCAGCAGGAAGTGTGTCACTTCCTAAAGGCTTTGAAATCACCCTCTTATTTTTACCCGATTTGCTTCAAACTTCATCTGTATAATGTAAATACACTGCAGATGAAGACCTGTGAAGGGATTCTTGATATCTTTGAAACTGTTGCTGTGGCAACGCATCAAACTTTAATATTCTTGTTTGATGCTTTTGATGCTCTGAGTCAATATGGCAAGCCGTTTTAACATTTAATCATTTTAACCTAGTAGTCTCTTTTTTCATGCTACTAGTACTTATTTTTTAGATACTAGTATCTATTCCATTAAGTAATAGTACTTATTCATTAGCGACTAATGCTTATTCTGTTTAGAATATTCAAAGTGCTTATTCAATTTGTATGCTTATTTATATTTTCAGAGCAGAAAATCCGATTTTTCTGCTTATTCAATATTGCATCTAAAATATGACTTGACGTGTGTGTGTGTGTGTGTGTGTGTGTGTGTGTGTGTGTGTGTGTGTGTGTGTGTGTGTGTGTGTGTGTGTGTGTGTGTGTGTGTGTGTGTGTGTGTGTGTGTGCGTGTGTGTGTGTTGTGTGTGTGTGTGTGTGTGTGTGTGTGTGTGTGTGTGTGTGTGAGAGAGAGAGATTGTGTCTGTTACAGTGACAAGAGTTTTTAAGCCTTGTCTTTTTGGATATATATATATATTTTTTATAAAAAAAAAATGTGCATACAACCCATGTATTTCAAATGTATTGTTTGCTTTAAATTAAATTAAGATTGTTTGTTTGGTAATTGAACCTAAATAAATGTAAAATGAATGTGCTATATTTCAGATCAATATATTTGTTTTCCTTCATTTTAATCAACACTAACTTTATTCTCATCTGAATTATAAATAACTTATTTCTGTATAAAATAAAAAATCCCGAATGATCCAGACCAACCAGAGCACACTATTTCTACAACATCATCAGTGCTGAAGCGGGACTACCAGAGCCGTTCGGCAGATAGCGAGCAGATATTTTGTGTCACGTCGTGCACAATAACCCTAAAGGCACCAGGGTGGCGATGCCACCGGCTTTATATATATATATATATATATATTAGGGGTTGTAACGGTACATGTATTCGTATTGAACCGTTTCGGTTCGAGGCTTCCGGTTCGGTACGCATACAAACCGAACGATTCCTTGGACCATTTTTCCTGCCGACAAAATCCGCGCTGCCGCGAGCGCGACCTCACATGGCAAACGTAATGAAAGCGGAACGAAACTGCGCTACTCATTATATTGTTCATCACGGACCGTTTATCAGTTCAGACCAGCAACATAGATCTGTGCAGCGCGAGCTCTATGAGCGCGAGTCGATCTCGATCAAGCGACACTGTTACTACACAGCGCTAAGAGATCCAGTAAAGAAAGCATTTGAATTCCCCACTGAAGTAATAACATCGCTGCAAAATCTAGTGAGAAGCGTTCACATGTCTCTGTTATTAATCGTAGATCTCTATTAGATCAAACAGCGCTGACGTGGAAACCAGGAGAAACATTGTGCCGTGAATGAACTAGTAATAACTTTAGGCTTTAAGTCCACAGATCAGCAACATTCACCATAGTAACACTAACTGTAACCAGTTTGGCTGGAATAGTGAAATGCTTTCAAGTACTTCACACATATTTTTCCAGCACTTCAAAACTCAAATATTATATAAATATAATAAATCATTTAAATCATTTAAATCATAAATCATTTTTAATGTGATCACCAAAACAGTATTTATTAATCCTTCAAAAATTACCCCATTTAATCCTGAGTTTCAAGATGTAGGAAAACTCACACTTATATAAAAAAAAAATTTCTTTTAATAAATAGGAAATTTCTCTGGCATTTCTTTCTTTTTGCTGTACCGAAAACGTACCGAACCGTGACTTTAAAACCGAGGTACGTACCGAACCGTGATTTTTGTGTACCGTTACACCCCTAATATATATATATATTATATTATATATATATATATATATATATATATATATATATAATATATATATATATATATATATATATATATATAAATAAATATAGCTGCGAGCAGCGATGAAGGGCCAAAGCCGGCGGTACCGCCACCCTGGTGCACCAGGGTTGCGGTGCCACCGGCTTGGGCCCGTAATCGCTGCTCGCAGCTATATTTATTTATATATATATATATATTTATTATTATTTTTTTTACTACCTTTTGGACACTTTTGGAGGCCTTAACATGCTCAAAAACTCCTGAAACTTTGAACACATGTCAGAACCCGCGGCCATCAGGGCGGGCTGAAGATGGTACCCGGGCGTGGCAGGGGGCTCGACAGCGCCCCTGGAACGGGGTCCGAAAACATGGTCCATAAATCAAACACGCTTGCATGTAATAATATGAAACTCGGTACACATGTAGATCTCATCGTTTCATATATACTTCACACTCTTACTTTTTACCCCAGCCCAACAGGAAGTGGGCTATTTAGGGTTGTTGGTAAAACACACGCAAAGGAATTTGAAGTACTCCTCCTAGAGAATTCAAACACACGGCACGAAACTCGGTCAGCGTGAAGTCAAGACATTGAGGATGAAAGTTTGCGAGGGGATTTTTGATATCTCGAACGGTTTGGCCGTGGCGAGGAAACAAAATTATGGCGAGAAAACGTGAAACAGGAAGTGTGTCATAACTTCAGCATACATTAACTGATCTTGATGAAACTTCAGCAGTGTGTTCGTTGTAAGAGCCGATCATATGGATGTGACTATTGTGAGTCAAA
>CM070836.1:6598834-6938655 GCA_036326025.1 Chrosomus eos | reverse complement strand
AAAGAATATGCTGTCAGCTGATAGAAGTTCTAGGCCAGTGCCAGCACCACGCTTCAGACAACATGACATCACCTCAGATCATGAACATTCTCCCGCTCCTGTGGCTGATCTTAGAGATAACGATTACACTCTTTATGACATTCCATGTGCCCAGCCATCCAGTTGGGAGGTCCCAAAGGAGGAGGAATTCTACCAACCTGAAAGAGAATATCAGCCCCCATATGAGAGAGCTTGTGCAACCTCTACACCTTACGATCCTGCCTGGCGCCAAAGAATGGCTCATAGCTCACAGAGTAAAGTGCGCCAGTTTGAGCCAGAGTCAATGTACAGAGGACCTACTCCCACCATACCAGATTTTGTACATCCAAACCCGAGAGAGTTCTCACGTTTGAAGATCGCCTTAGAGAATACACTCCCTGTTAATGCCACAGAGAGGTTCAAATTTCAGATTCTCACAGACCATCTCAAGCTAGAAGAGGCACTACTCATAGCTGACTCTTACAGCCATTCTCAATACCCCTTCACAAGAACAATGGACGCTCTGGATCAGCAGTATGGTCAGCCACACCAGCTGGCATTACAACGAATAGCAGAACTTATGGATGACCCAAATATCAGCAGCGGAGACATAAAAGCCTTCAGACTGTTTGCACTTAAAGTTCGGTCACTCGTTGGTATGCTGGGGCAACTCGGAAGGAAGGGCACCTTTGAATTGCAGTGTGGCTCTCATGTCTCCAGATTATTAGCAAAGTTACCTCATGATCTCAGGTCAAGTTTTCGCCGGTTTGCACATCCACACAGTGTTCCCATTCCAACACTTCTGGATCTTTCTGAATGGTTGGAGTACGAAATCCAAGTACAGGATGACACGTCAAGATTTGTAACCAGCCAACGTAAAGGGCCTACTGCACGGACAAGAGAGATAACCAAAGACCACAAGTTTTCTCATAAGAATACCAACATTCTGCTCAACACTGAGAAAGCTCTGCTTGACACAACGACATCATCTCCTAACTGGAAAGCTGTATCAAAGCCTTACTGCCCCTACTGCGATCATACTAAGCACTCCTTGAATAACTGTTCAAATTTCAAGCAACTCACTACAGATCAGAAGCGTAATTGGATCAAGGAGAACAATCGGTGTTGGCGCTGTGGCAGGAACCATCAAGCAACGGAATGCAGTCTGAAGATGCGCTGCAAGCAGTGTAACAGCCGACATTTGCTAGTTCTTCATGACATTACAGTGAAAAGTGCTGAGAGATCACAGACTGTGCATAATGAAGCTGCTACCACAAATACCAATTCCTGTCTTCTGAATACCATGAATGAGATTCTTCTCATAAGAAAACCTCCTGCCAGTCGAAAAGTTTTACTGAAGATCAGTAAAGTAATCCTAAGAAATGGAAAACACAGCATGACTGCCTATGCCATTCAAGATGACGGGTCAGAAAGAACCATCCTTCTACACAGTGCTGCTGAGCAGCTCGGCCTCAAAGGTAACCCAGAAGATCTACCACTCCGCACAGTCAGGCAAGAGCTCCAGGTCCTTAGTGGTGCAGCAGTGTCATTCTCTATCTCCCCACTGTCGCAGCCCAAAAAGATATTCCACATTAAAGGTGCATTTACAGCCCAGCAGCTGAGCCTGGCTGAACATACGCATCCAGTCAGAGCATTAAGGGAGAAATATCAACACTTGAGGGGGCTCCCGTTGCGCAATCTTAACAATGTCCGTCCTGTGCTACTTATCGGTTCAGACTACCCTCATCTCATTACTCCAGTAGAGCCTGTCTGCTTTGGTCCACCAGGGGGTCCTGCTGCCATCAAGACCCGACTTGGCTGGACATTGCAGGGTCCTGTGCAGCATCTCCTAAGGGAGACCAATGAACAACACTGCTTCTTCATCGCAACTTCGTCTTCTGAGACAGATCTTTATAAGCAAGTTGAAAGACTTTGGCAGATGGATGTGTTACCTTGGCGCAGTGAAAAAACCAGTACCAGATCCAGACAAGACCATGAGGCAATAGCGCTCCTGGATGAAAAAACAGTCAGGGTCGAGGTAGATGGGGTAAAGAGATATGCCACCCCTCTTTTGCGAGTCAAAAACATGCCACAACTCAATGCTCCCAAACAGGCAGTGATTTCACAGCTGAGAGCCACTGAGAAGCGATTGGCGAAAAATTCAGAACAAGCAGCTGCTTACTCTGCAGAGATCCACAAATTGGAACAAGCAGGCTATGCGGTAAAGCTGAAACAGCATGCTGAACAGGAATCTGGTTCATCATGGTACATCCCACACCATATGGTCCATCACAATGGGAAAAACCGAGTAGTTTTCAATTGCTCATTCCGACATCAGGGCCAAAATCTCAACGAGCTGCTGCTCCCTGGACCAGTACTGGGACCGTCTTTACTCGCTGTTCTGCTCAGATTCCGGGAACACTCCATTGCAGTCAGCAGTGATATACGTGGGATGTTCCACCAGATCAGGTTGCTCCCAGAGGACAGACCACTACTGCGTTTTCTCTGGAGAGATTTCAAGGTACAGGAACAACCTAGTGTTTTGGAGTGGCAGGTCCTTCCCTTTGGGACCACTTGCAGTCCCTGTTGCGCAGTGTACGCCCTCCAAAAGCATGTACTTGATCACAGCCAACCTGGAGAAGATGTCAGGCATTCGGTCTTGAAGTCCTTCTATGTCGACAATTGCCTGCAAAGCTTTACTACGACAGAAGAAGCCAAAAGCTTCGTCGACAAAATCGGGAACCTACTGGCCGATGGTGGTTTCGAATTGAGACAGTGGTCTAGTAATCAGCCGTCAACCATAAACCATCTACCCTCAGAGTTGAAATCAGTCAGTACTGAGCTCTGGATTTCTCATGGCCAAACAGATACGCAAGAATCTGCTCTGGGACTGCTTTGGAACCACCAAACAGACACCATTTCCTACCGGTATCGTCCCAAAGAGAGTGCTGAAACCACTATGCGTAACATCTACCGAACGCTGGCCAGTCAATATGATCCCCTGGGCTACCTCATTCCATACACCACCAGGGCTAAGCTCATAGTCCAACGCTTGTGGGACAAAAAAAGGGACTGGGATGATCCGAACCTTCCCCCTGATCTACTACAGGCTTGGGCAGAGTGGGAGACGGAGTTATCATCTCTACCACGCATTGCCTTCCCAAGGTCTTACACCAGTCCAGCCAAAGACAAAGAAGCAAGTCAACGAGACATACACATCTTTTGTGATGCCTCTGAACGGGCATATGGTTCAGTCGCTTATTTAAGGACAGAAGACCGGCAGGGGACGTGGAGGTCTCTTTCCTTACAGCAAGATCAAAAGTTGCGCCAAAAAAACAGCAATCGATACCCCGCCTAGAACTCTGTGCTGCACTAACTGGCGCTCAACTGGGCAAAGTCGTAAGTACCGAGTTAACCTTGCCCATTCATCACGTCACCTTATGGACTGACTCAACCACAGTCCTTACCTGGCTCAAGTCTGAGTCTTGTAGATTCAAGGTCTTTGTTGGCACCCGGGTGGCAGAGATCCAAGATATCACTGAGAAGCATACATGGAGGTTTGTGCCATCTTCTAGTAACCCGGCTGATGATATCACACGGGGACTGTCCTTGAATGAGCTTGGTCCAGGCAGACACTGGTATCAAGGACCATCATTCTTAAAAGACTCTCCAAGTTCGTGGCCTGAAATACCACATCCTGTGGATGTAGATGGAGATGAACTGCGCAAGACAGGTTTGTGCACATTTGCATGCTTCACAACCAGCCCTTCAGTCCCCAACCTTGATCAGCATATAACCTTCCAAGAGCTGATAGAGTCCACGGCTTCTCATGGGGCAGCAACCGACAGCCTGTCAGCCAGTGCCTACAGAGATGCTGAAGTCACTCTGTTACGACAGTCCCAACAGGATTCCTTCCCCTTAGACCTTGAACAATTAAGGACTGGTAAACCCCTCAATCATAACAGTCGCTTAAAAGCCTTAGCACCTGAACTTGACAGTGAGACCCAACTGATTCGAGTTGGAGGTCGCCTACGTCACAGCCCCCATCTTGAGCGAGATGCCATACACCCAATCGTTCTTGATCCGAAGCACCCAATTACACAGCTCATTATAAAAAGTTATGACGCCAAACTCCATCACCCAGGGTGTGAGAGAGTATTCGCTGAACTTCGCCGCAGGTACTGGATTCTCCGTGGTAGGGAAGCCGTTAAGCGGTACCAACGAACATGTGTAGAGTGCCAGAGATGGAGAAAGAATCCAGAGATTCCCAAAATGGCAGACCTCCCTCCAGCCAGACTACGATTATACCGACCTGCATTCTATTCTACAGGTATGGACTGTTTCGGCCCTTATGCTGTCAAGGTTGGTAGGAGGACTGAAAAGAAATGGGGTATCATTTTTAAGTGCCTAACCACTCGAGCAGTGTACATTGATATACTACATAACCTTGATACTGATTCCTTCCTCATGGCCCTCCGGCGCTTTACTGCCAGACGTGGAACCCCATTCGAACTCCTATCAGATCAGGGCACTAATTTCAAGGGAGGAGAAAGGGAACTCAGAGAAACATTTGCAGCCCTTGCCCCTGAACTTCAGGAACAGCTTGCCAGACACCAGATCGAATTCCATTTCAACCCCCCAAATGCTCCGCACTTCGGAGGTTGCTGGGAACGAGAAATCCGCTCTCTTAAGCAAGCACTGACAGCCACTATCGGAGCTCAGTCAGTTACCTTTGATGTGCTAGAAACAGTGTTGGTAGAGATTGAGGGAATTCTAAACTCTAAACCCTTGGGTTATACTTCCTCTGACATTGCTGATCCAGACCCCATCACTCCAAACTCTCTCTTGATGGGGCGGCCGGATTCATCTCTACCTCCAGTGGTATACCCAGAGTCAGAGCTGTTAAGCAGGCGGCGATGGCGTCACAGTCAAGTTCTTGCAGACCACTTCTGGAGACACTTTCTGAGGTTTTACCTTCCTGGTCTTCAAGGCCGTCAGAAGTGGCAAGGTGACACATCCAGCGTTCAAGTTGGCACCACAGTGATGATAGTTGACCCACAGTTGCCTCGAGCTCTTTGGCCGGTGGGACGGGTGTCAGAAGTCTTCCCTGGGGCTGATGGCAGAGTGAGGACGGCTAATGTTAAGGTGGGCGCAAAGACATACACACGCCCAATAGCACGTATTATACAATTGCCTAGCATTCCTGAATGACTGTAAATCAATCTGTTGGAGGCCTTTTCTTAATTGAACAGATTCACCTTAGCGAATCTGGGGGCGGCTGTTAAAAAGGCCATTACTAGTAATATGCCTTCTTACTTAAATCTATTTCTTTTGCCGAGATTGATCGACGCACAGCCTACAGCATAGCAGCCAATCAGCGTTCGCTGATCTACGTGCATGCGAACATCCCGCCCACAGCGCTCAGTGTGAAGTTGATCCTGTCGGAGCGCTAATGCTGAACTTTGCTGGTGCAAATAACATTTAGTTTGTTCATTTCATGGGTGTTGTGCGTCAATGCAAAAAAAACCACACCTACTTATACCCCTTGATTAATGACAACTGCGTTATTGTCTGAGATGATGTGGTGACGAATAAACGGGTTATTCCCAAATATCGGACATCTACTGACCAGTCTCTTACCAGACATCCTGTGGCGGGTTTTCAACATAACTGGCAACATACAAATGTGATTGAGCTGCCATCAGCCAACTCATTTCTTCACACACAACCAAAAACCATCCTCAGTTCACATTTTCATTTGGATAAGAATGACCATGTCCAGAAAAAGATGTTAAAACTGAGGTACTTTTTGCACATTCTATGAGTCATGTTGGGGCTTGTGATATAAACTGACCTGTCTTTCCCTTTAAACTTATATGAGTCATTTCTTCCTCATTCTTCCAAGAAATGTCATCCGATTTCAGAGCTGAGCTTTTGTTCTCCTCAGTCATAGATGACACAGTCAGAGAAGGACTGCTGTTATGAGGGCTGATGCCCCTTTGCTCTTCCCTGGGAATGTCTTTATCAGCATCCTGGACAGTGGTGAGAGAAGACACACAGGTGTGCCAGCTGCACACTGAACTGTTGTCAATGTCGCTGTTCTGTTCAACCACACCATCAGAGCATCTCTCAGTCTCAGGCTGTTGGCTGCTGTCATTTCTGCACTGACTCTGTTGGGCTTCGGTGGAAGTTTTCTTGGATTTCCAAAAAGCCCGTCTAAAGAACCTCCATTTCTTCTTCTTTTCTACTCTCTCTGGGACAGGCCTTGGTGACATAGATGCAGCAGCATCTTCCTCTACAATGTAATTGTGAGATGTGCACTGCCCCATTGCTCTGGATTTCTCTCTGATGTTCTGTCACTAACTTATCACAAGTTGACTGAACTTAAATATAGCACAGATCGAATGAGATACTAAAGATCGAGAGATAAACACAGATTGAGAGATATAATACAATTGGAGCAATTTTTCACCAGATGTAACAGAAATAAGAGTCAGATAACTTGTACTACCAGAAACCAACTGAACTACTCTCTACAACCTGAGTGGAGTTCCACTGTGACGTCACAAATAGTGACGCGCGTTGGCTGGTTGCCAAGGGATTTTTTCGAACGTTTTTATAAGCACAGAGACATGCACACATGTTGTCTATGGTGTGTGGACGGCAGGCTTAACCGTAGCAAAATGAATGCGTTTTAAAACGAAAATGCACTAATGTAAACATAGATACTCCACAGTCTGCTCAGGAACTGATGCTCTCGAGCTAAATGGTTCTTTTTTTTTCAATAATCAAAGGTAGTAGTGTCAGACTACAGTCGATTCAATTAAAAATCCATATTTTAAAATATATCACAATTCATTGATGCCTGTTTGTCATGTGCACCCACTAATCATCATCTGTGACTGTAATGTTTGTTCGACTTTCAGGAGATTTTAACTCTCCTGCCAGGCTGTTGTCGAAAATAATAACTTGTTCTTAAATGACTTGCCTGGTTAAATAAAGGTTAATTAATTAATTGCAAGTTATACCCTAACAGTTTTTTTAGTCCAGTCACACATAGCATAGGTTAAAAACGGTAAAACTGACAAAATATCAGAGCGCGTCAGCGCGCTGTCAAAGAAGGAACGCACAGACGCTGCGCCGCCCATCTCCAGCAGGGGGCGTTCGTTATTATATTCCTCCGCATGGAGTGAGTGAGTGTAACAAACAGACTCGATGCATGCTTTCATCACGTTTAATGTGCGCGAAGCCTAAATAAACACCATTTGCATAGCAGAAGCTTTAATGTCAATAAATAATTGATCCCATCTAACATACAGTATGTGTGTGTGTCAGGTGTGTATACACTCTCACACACATTGACACATTATATAAACACAAACTTTTATGTTATAGGCCTGTGCGATTCGTTGATTTGACAGCACTAATGTTGATGTAATTTATTGTCTTATTCACTTGTTGTATGTCCCAAAATGCATGATAAACATGCTGTAATCCCTGGTGTCTACTGTGGACAATGATGAACATGAAATCAATGCCCTGTTTTCATATTCTGATTTGAAACTTTATAACGTTTTCCTAAGATTATTTGAAAATGAGTCACATTTTAATGATACTTTCAAAATATTATAATATTTCCATAAGAGTGCTAAATTCAATAATTCAGTGAATCTCAGTCATTTTTAAAGACCAAGGAGAGTAGCCTAAGCTGCTGTTGTGAAACCAAACAAATTCGCTAAAATGTCATGTCCTTTACAAAGGGAAAAAAAAGTCTAATCAAATTTGAATTCTAACATAGAAAATGCATAATGGAATAAAAGTTCGTATTACGTGCATGACGACAAATGTCTGTAGCATTGCTGCCCCCCACAGAAAATGGTTTTACCAATATTACCACAAAACTAAACACCTTACAGTCTATGCTAAACACAGAAAATGAGTGCAAGGGAGGAAGATTATCAAAATTACTGTGTAGTCTAGTTGACTGTTATTTAGTTTTATCTTATTCGTCGTCATATTACACACATCAAACCTTTGACAGGCAAATGTTTTTTAGCAAATACTTGACACTTGCTAATGCTACTCAGCCAGCCGTGGGTTTGTTAGATGGACCCTTTCTAATATATTATCTTTTTGTACAGTCTATGGTAACGACCGACACATCTGGTCCCACACTCAATTACTGTTCAGAAAAAAACAGAGAACTAACACTAGTTCTGAGTAAAGCACTCGCATCATGTGTTTGCAGATCTCAGCTGGTTTGATGTTTTGTTATCTAATGCAATGAAATCCATGCATTTTTAGGTGGAACCCAAGTGTCTCTTAGGGGCTTCTGTACTGGAAATGGAAAAGCAAAAATGTTGTAAGATCGTGTTTATCAAATTTTCATAGTACATACAGAATTATAATGCATCTAATACATTACACTTTATCTTCGATTCAGACTCAACCAAACATTCTTGCAAGTAGAATACAGAAATATGTTACCCTTTATTTTAAGGTGTCCTTGTTACAGTGTAATTATTTAATTAAGTGCAGATTAATATTAACATATGGTTAGGTTTGGTTTAGTTGCATATAATTATGCATACTTTACTGTTGTCACAATAACATGTAACAAGGACAATAAAATAAAGTGTAACCAAAATTATCAACAGACTTGAATTGATTTATTCACTAAACTTATATTTTTTAAAAACAATAAAACAAAAAAAAGTAATAAGCAGTGAAGGGACACAGCCTTTTAATAGCATTTGAAGTGAAAAATTTACACTTAGTTATTAAAATCATCTCGTTTTCTCTTAACCAGCAGCACAAGAAAACCTAAAACATGCAATGTCTTTAATCAGGAATTAACAAACCTATTATTTTGTTTTGATGAAGATTAATTTAATACATTAAAAATGGCATTTTGAAAAAAAAAACATGCTAACCATTAAAAAAATTATACATTATACATTTTTATATATATCTCCCCTCCAAAAAAAACTGCACTCTAATAGGAAAAATGTATCCTCATCTCAAATGCTTATTGAAGTTGTCTCCATTTGCCCATAAAAAACAAATCTATACTGGTTATGGCCCAGCTCAAAAAAAAAAAAAGAAAACAGGAAAGAAAAAACAAAAACAAAGAACAACCTTCAACCCTCGCCATCCATTTGTAATAGTTAAAGCACTCAACTTTATGTTTCCTCTGTAAAAGAAAAAAGAGAGACAGTTTTAATTGGGAATGCTTAAACGATAAAAACATACAGCCAGTATTTTTGTATCAACATTTTAATGGAATGCACGTTTGCTTTAAAAATCCTGACGTACAAAGTGAGGGGGGTTGAAACGGTTTACCTACTAAAGAATAACTTACAAACAGCACGAATGGATGTAAATAAAGTGGACAACTATGTACAAAAATTAAATACAATGCTACAGCACATTAAGAGATTTAATAATGTTCATAAAAGGCAAATATTAACATGTGACATCAAGTCCCTATGATCAATAATGTCTCCTCTCTCTTCATGGAAGCTTCTTGCGTTAGTCTGAATACTGAATCCAATGTTATTATCTATGAAAGACATCAAATGTACCAGGGTTCGAATATTAAACTTCCCACTATTTTATATATTATATTCCCATGTTTGTAAATAATCAGGAAATAGTTCAACCAAAACTCGTTTCTCATCATGACTTAGTCTCAAATCAATATGACTGTTTTCATCAGTTAAACACACACGGCAGAATATTCATGCTGACATTTTCCATAAAATAAAATGTAAAAGAGCAGCAGGGACATTCTGTAAAATTTCTCCTTTTGTGTTCCACTGAGAAAAAGTTATACGGGTTTGAAATGACATGAGGACGAGTGAATGGTGATGAAATTTGCATTTCCTTTTTAAAAACAAACCGTAAAGGAGTATCAAATCCTCTAGGTTTGAAGAATGGGGACCACTGAGCAAAAAAATCGGTCAAATCTCATAATTAGTTGTCCAAATATATTAAAATTTGCCAGTGTAGAAGCTCTCAACAGCATTTCTCAAAGGCCCAAACCCAAACGATTAAAGGCATCATTACAGTTTCAATGTCGATCAAAAGTTTCAACAGGCTTGGCTTTTTCTTACTCAGAAAAAGCAAAAGAGAAAAAAGAAAAGAAAAAAAAAACTCAACCCCCGTTACGCACCATTCTTCATCAATAACTTTAATTTCAGGAAGGGGAATTTTAACTAGCAAAGGTTTTCGCTGCGTCTTCCTTGCCTCTGTAAGTCCTCTTCCCATGTGTGAAGGGCAGGTATCTATACTTGATCATGTGCTGTGGAGGAAACACAAACAGTGTCTCACATTAACAACAGTTTAGTACATTACATCACTGGAACTCTAATTTCAGATAACACTGCTTTAACAGCTCAGCAGAAATCTCTCAAAAGAAAAGCTTTCGCTGGCGAACCTTGATCTGCCGCTTCATGGTGATGCAGAACAGCATGATGAAATACATGACGAGGATGGGCCAGAAGACAGGTGTCGTGCCAAGGTACTTACCCCTGAAAGGAATTGTATCCCCGGTCGCGGGAGCGCGCTTGCATTCAGCACTGACGTGCATTGGTTTGACCAAGGTAAATGAAACGATAATACGTGAATTGTTTAAGTTATCGTTTTACTATTGTTGTTGTTTTATCAACGAGGTTTAGCAAAGACAGCTAACGTGGCTCATCTATCAAAATTAATTATTTAATCTTCTGAAGGCTATAACGATCGCACTTCATTGCACTGAATTGAGAATATAGTTACTGAAAAACCAAGACGACCATACCGTTTCACTCATAAAGCAAACAGCCTTTGGATATTAAATTGTTCGGAATCCTCCCTTCTCTTTCCATGGTGAATTATTATCAAAATTATTTAATGCATTAGCCTACACTTAAATATTAGGCTGGTCAATGTCATACACAAAGTGATTGCACAGAGATGGCCTATCATCAAGTGTTTTTTTTTTATGAATACTTTACATCATGTCTAATAACAGCAGTGAATATGGACACATTTCTTGTTTCTTGACAAAAGTTATACTGGGATACAGATTTTTTCAGACCGTATTTTCGACCTGCCAAAAAATGTATCCCCCCTCTAAAATCTACTGATGATGGCCTATCATCAAGTGTTTTATTTTGTGAATACTTTACATCATATCTAATAACAGCAGTGAATATGGACACATTTCTTGTTTCTTGACAAAAGTTATACTGGGATACAGATTTTTTCAGACCGTATTTTCGACCCGCCAAAATATGTATCCCCCCTCTAAAATCTACTGATGATGGCCTATCATCAAGTGTTTTATTTTGTGAATACTTTACATCATGTCTAATAACAGCAGTGAATATGGACACATTTCTTGTTTCTTGACAAAAGTTATACTGGGATACAGATTTTTTCAGACCGTATTTTCGACCTGCCAAAATATGTATCCCCCCTCTAAAATCTACAGATGATGGCCTATCATCAAGTGTTTTATTTTGTGAATACTTTACATCATGTCTAATAACAGCAGTGAATATGGACACATTTCTTGTTTCTTGACAAAAGATATACTGGGATACAGATTTTTTCAGACCGTATTTTCGACCCGCCAAAATATGTATCCCCCCTCTAAAATCTACAGATGATGGCCTATCATCAAGTGTTTTATTTTGTGAATACTTTACATCATGTCTAATAACAGCAGTGAATATGGACACATTTCTTGTTTCTTGACAAAAGTTATACTGGGATACAGATTTTTTCAGACCGTATTTTCGACCCGCCAAAATATGTATCCCCCCTCTAAAATCTACAGATGATGGCCTATCATCAAGTGTTCCAAATAATTGTCCTTATAATTGCCATTAAACATCTAATGCAGCTATCAGAATTATTCCATACTTACCTAAAAAGTGTTTGTGTGAAAAATTATGAATTATAGATGCATGCTCTGTGTTTTTTATTTTGTTTCTAAGATGACCTGACTGATATATGTCACTTCTGTGGATCAGAAGGGCCTGAGGCAGATTTGACTTGGGTAAAACAAACTTAAGAAATGTGAAATGAAATATGTTTTGTTATAAAGTTATTTAGAATTTTCTTGTATTGTTATGTTGGATATTTCTATTCTATTTCTTTTATTTTACCCAGGACTAACAAACATTTCATTGTTCTTTTATCTCCACATAAATTACTGTATATTAAAAATATAACATGAATTACACAGGAATGGAAATTTGAAGCCTCAGTCGAAGACCCAAAAATCCAAATAATTTGTTTTCCAGATTCAGTGTGACATTCGTTTGCGGTGGTTCCACCATATGTGCGTTCAAGGCCCACCAACGTAGGAGGCCTTCCTGTGTACTACTTGTACTCCTTAGTTTTGTGTACATTATTGTTCTGGAGGAATTTATTAATTAAATGTTGTTGTGTTACATTACACCTTCCAAGTTTGTGCCTTCTTATCTTAAAACTATTATTTTTTTGCTTGAAAATGGCTTACAATATATTGATTAATAAAATAATTGCAGATTAACTTTCTTTCAATTGATTAATAAACTAATACCTTGTACTGTATGTATACAGCACGTCAAAAACAGTTGCCAAAGTTATTGTCTCACTGTATATTTTTGTACATTCAAGTGATGAAGAAAGTGGACACTGGATGTACTGTGTGTATCCTATTATACATTAAAACATAAAGTGTACTGGAGAGACTCACTTCAAGTTAAGGCCTAAGCTTTAAGAATTTCTAGATGCAAAAGGGGAGTATACGTGTTCTGGTGTGTGGAAGTGTTTGTTCATTTTGCAGGAGCTTTGGTGTTTAGTGTTGAGGAGAAACTGAAACTGTTTCATAGTCTGGTGGTGGCAGCACTGATGCTCTGGTACCTCCTGCCAGAGGGTAGAATGGTGAAGTAGGTGTGTGTGGAGTCCTTCATGATGCTGACAAATACACTGAGCATTGTAGATGTCATAGATTGGTGGGAGTGCAGTTCCTATGATCTTACTAGCTGTCTTCAATATTTGCTGCGGTCGGAGGCCCTGACTGAAACACTCTCTATAGTATCTCTGTAGAATGTGGCGAGGATGGATGGTGGGGGGCTTTCCTTGCTTTTTTGGCGCCACAGGAAGTGCAGATGTTAATAGGCCATCATCTGCAATATGGAGAGGGGGGATACTTTTTATAGCAGGTTTGAAAACGGTCTGAAAAAATCTGTATCCCACTAAAACATTTTCTCAGTAAAACAAGAAATGTGTCCATATTCACTGCTGTCAGGATTCCAGCAGATCCACACTCTCCTCCCACTCATTCACTCACTCCTCCCACTCACTCATTTACTCGTTCACTATCACCTGAGTTCTAATCACCATCACCTGCACCTCATCATCCCACCACCTTAAATACCACTCTCACACTCACAGTCATTGTCTGGTCTCGTCGTTACATAGACACTCAGACTCTCCATGATATACCAAAGACTTACCTGCAACTTACCTGCTACTCACCTGTTCCTATCGGATTGTCTTCATCATCATCTGCCGTCTCCAGTTCCCAGCCGTTCTACTGCAGCCCTTTCCAGTGACGGGTCATCATCATCTGTAACAGAGACTCTGATTATTCCTGTGGCTAAGTCCATCCAATTATCTTCTGTTAAGATACTCACCATAACTCCGTCTGCTTCTGCTGTTCCAAAAATAAACATTGTTTCACTTACCAACTGTCCGTCTCCTGTTTCACCCGTGACAGAAGACCAGACCACAAAATGCAGAACCCAACGGAGCCCGGAGAAAATCCATCTCCTGATCCATTCCTGGAACTGGTTCAAGCTGTTCGTCAGTCGCTACTTCCTTCACCACCAGATAATCTGCCTATGATTCCCGAGGATATCCTTCAGTCAGCCCGCCGACAACCACTTCCGCAAACACCCGCTGCTTCGTCAGCTGCCTCTGCAAGTCCCATGGCCCAACCAGCGACATACTCCGGCGAGGCGGAGGATTGCAGCGGTTTTTTACTTCAAGTTTCACTTTACTTCCAGATACAAGCACATAAATTCACCAATGATTCAGCTCGCGTAGCCTTTATCACCTCACTGCTGTCCGGCCGAGCTCTCCAGTGGGCTCAATCCTTGTGGAATTCAGATTCTCCTGTGATTAAATCATTACCAAGTTTCTGCCAACACTTTAAGGAGGTTTTTGGACAGACTGCTTCGGATTTATCTGTACATGATCAACTATTTAATCTCCGTCAAGGCAAATCCTCTGTGAGCACATATGCTCTCCAATTCCGCACGCTGGCGGCATCCAGTGGTTGGAATGAAACTGCCCTGATCACTGCCTTTCGTCATGGTCTCAATCCGAACATTAGACAGCTAGTTGTGGTTTACGAGGATTCGTTGGGACTGGAAAATCTTATTCAAAAGACCCTCCGAGTGTCTCAACGTTTGACGGCCTGTGAAACGCCTACGGAGGCCTGCGGCCGTGCATTGACTATCGCCATCTCAACTCTCAAACAGTAAAATTCAGCTATCCCCTTCCTCTGGTCCCAGCAGCCTTGGAACAGTTGCGTGGAGCCCAAATCTTCTCAAAGCTTGATCTTCGCAGTGCATATAATCTCATCCGAATTCGTCGGGGTGATGAGTGGAAGACGGCGTTCATCACTCCCTCTGGACATTATGAATACCGGGTAATGCCTTTCGGGCTGTCCAACGCCCCAGCAGTCTTTCAGGGGTACATGAATGAGGTTTTTCGGGAATATCTTAATAAGTTTGTGGTGGTCTACATAGATGACATCCTCATTTATTCCTCATCTCTCTCTGAACACCATCGCCATGTCACTGCTGTCCTGGAAAAGCTGCGAGCTCACAAGCTCTACCTCAAACTTGAAAAGTGTGAGTTTCATACCCCTTCAGTTCAGTTCCTGGGTTACTTCATCGACCAACATGGAGTTCGGATGGACCAGAGGAAGGTGGAGACTATCCAAAACTGGCCTCAACCCTCTACGGTAAAAGACCTCCAACGTTTCCTGGGATTTGCCAATTTTTACCGAAGGTTTATCAACAACTACAGTCACATCAGCTCTCCTCTGACTTCTTCTCTCCGAGGCCGGCCCAAATCTCTGTCCTTATCGCCCGAAGCCATCTCAGCCTTCGAACGCCTAAAGGAAGCCTTCCAGACCGCCCCAGTTCTAGTTCATCCGAACCCAGAGATCCCTTTCGTTGTAGAGGTGGATGCTTCCTCCACCGGAGTTGGGGCGGTCCTGTCACAGCGGCAGGGTGATCCTCCCAGACTCCATCCATGTGCCTTCTTCTCTAAAAAGCTGTCCCCGGCGGAGCGGAACTACGACATTGGAAATCGAGAACTGCTCGCCATCAAGTTGGCATTAGAGGAGTGGAGACACTGGCTGGAGGGAGCAAACCATCGCTTCGAGGTCATTACCGACCACCGCAATTTGGAGTACCTCAGAGAGGCTAAGAGACTTAATCCCCGCCAGGCCCGATGGGCACTATTCTTCACACGCTTTGACTTCCTTGTGTCCTACCGACCCGGTTCTAAGAACTGTAAGGCAGATGCTCTATCCCGTCTGTATCATCCATCAAGTGAGGACCCTCTTCCAGAACCTATCCTCCCTCCAGCCGTGTTTGTAAGTCCTATCGTCTGGGACATCGACCAGCAGATATCCCAAGAGAACCGCCTTCATCCCGCTCCGCCGGGAGGTCCAGAGGGGTGTGCCTTCGTACCACGTCACCTTAGAACGGCCCTTCTGGACTCTGCTCATACCACTCCGGGCTCTGGACATCCAGGTAGCAGGCGTACCCTCTCGCTCCTCAGTAATCGGTACTGGTGGCCAACCATCTCCCAGGATGTTGCTCGCTACGTCAAAGGATGCTCAGTCTGTGCCGTTACCAACACTCCCCGAAGACTACCAGAAGGCAAGCTAGTCCCTCTTCCGCTTCCTCGTCGTCCATGGTCTCATATCGGGGTAGACTTCATGACGGACCTGCCCAGATCTAACAACCATACCTGTGTCTTCGTGGTCGTGGACCGATTCTCAAAGGCCTGTAAATTGATTCCCTTACCTGGACTCCCTACCGCCTTTGAAGCCGCCGAAGCCCTCTTCACTCACGTATTCCGAAACTTCGGCATCCCAGAGGACATAGTGTCGGATCGAGGCCCTCAGTTTGTATCAAGAGTTTGGCGAGCTTTCTTCAAGCTCCTCGGAGTAACAGTAAACCTGTCATCTGGATACCATCCTCAGACTAACGGCCAGACTGAGCGAAAGATTCAGGAGATTGGACGTTACCTGCGGACTTATTGCCACCAGTACCAGGACAGCTGGAGCCAGTACCTTCCGTGGGCCGAATACGCACAAAACTCTCTTCAACAGTCCACCACCGGTCTCACCCCCTTCCAATGTATCCTCGGCTATCAACCTCCTCTCTTCCCTTGGTCTGGTGAGCCCTCGGACGTACCAGCTGTCAACTACTGGTTCCAGCAGAGCGAGGGGGTATGGGACTCGGCTCACGTGCATCTACAGCAGGCAGTGCGGAGACACAAGGACCAAGCGGATCGTCATCGGATCGAACCATCGCAGTATGTGCCAGGACAGAAGGTGTGGCTTTCGACCCGGGACATGCGCCTCCGCCTGCCTTGCCGTAAGCTGAGTCCTCGATACATCGGTCCATTTACCGTGCAGAGGCAGCTGAACGAGGTCACCTACAGACTCAATCTCCCTCGACAGTACCGGATCTCCCCATCATTCCATGTGTCTCTGTTAAAACCATTCATTGAACCTGTCTTCTCTCCTCCCACAGAACCTGACCCGGCCATCGAACCTCCTCCTCCTATCCCAATAGAGGACGAGTCCATATACCGAGTCCGCACCATCTTGGACTCACGGCGACGAGGTCCTCGGCTGGAATATCTAGTGGACTGGGAAGACTACGGTCCTGAGGAACGGTCGTGGGTTCTTCGGGACGACATCCTGGACCCAACTCTCCTTCAACAATTTCACACCAGTCGTCCTGATCGCCCAGCTCCCAGGCCCCGTGGCAGACCTCGTCGTCGAACTCATCCCTCTTCGCAGTCGTCAAGAGCCGCCTCGGAGGAGGGGGGTACTGTCAGGATTCCAGCAGATCCACACTCTCCTCCCACTCATTCACTCACTCCTCCCACTCACTCATTTACTCGTTCACTATCACCTGAGTTCTAATCACCATCACCTGCACCTCATCATCCCACCACCTTAAATACCACTCTCACACTCACAGTCATTGTCTGGTCTCGTCGTTACATAGACACTCAGACTCTCCATGATATACCAAAGACTTACCTGCAACTTACCTGCTACTCACCTGTTCCTATCGGATTGTCTTCATCATCATCTGCCGTCTCCAGTTCCCAGCCGTTCTACTGCAGCCCTTTCCAGTGACGGGTCATCATCATCTGTAACAGAGACTCTGATTATTCCTGTGGCTAAGTCCATCCAATTATCTTCTGTTAAGATACTCACCATAACTCCGTCTGCTTCTGCTGTTCCAAAAATAAACATTGTTTCACTTACCAACTGTCCGTCTCCTGTTTCACCCGTGACAACTGCTATTATTAGACATGATGTAAAGTATTCACAAAATAAAACACTTGATGATAGGCCATCATCAGTAGATTTTAGAGGGGGGATACATATTTTGGCAGGTCGAAAATACGGTCCGAAAAAATCTGTATCCCAGTATAACTTTTGTCAGGAAACAAGAAATGTGTCCATATTCACTGCTATTATTAGACATGATGTAAAGTATTCACAAAATAAAACACTTGATGATAGGCCATCATCAGTAGATTTTAGAGGGGGGATACATATTTTGGCGGGTAGAAAATACGGTCCGAAAAAATCTGTATCCCAGTATAACTTTTGTCAGGAAACAAGAAATGTGTCCATATTCACTGCTGTTATTAGACATGATGTAAAGTATTCACAAAATAAAACACTTGATGATAGGCCATCATCTGTAGATTTTAGAGGGGGGATACATATTTTGGCGGGTAGAAAAATACGGTCCGAAAAAATCTGTATCCCAGTATAACTTTTGTCAGGAAACAAGAAATGTGTCCATATTCACTGCTGTTATTAGACATGATGTAAAGTATTCACAAAATAAAACACTTGATGATAGGCCATCATCTGTAGATTTTAGAGGGGGGATACATATTTTGGCAGGTCGAAAATACGGTCTGAAAAAAATCTGTATCCCAGTATAACTTTTGTCAGGAAACAAGAAATGTTACCATATTCACTGCTGTTATTAGAAATGATGTAAAGTATTCACAAAATAAAACACTTGATGATAGGCCATCATCTGTAGATTTTAGAGGGGGATACATATTTTGGCGGGTCGAAAATACGGTCTGAAAAAATCTGTATCCCAGTATAACTTTTGTCAAGAAACAAGAAATGTGTCCATATTCACTGCTGTTATTAGACATGATGTAAAGTATTCACAAAATAAAACACTTGATGATAGGCCATCATCTGTAGATTTTAGAGGGGGATACATATTTTGGCGGGTCGAAAATACGGTCTGAAAAAATCTGTATCCCAGTATAACTTTTGTCAGGAAACAAGAAATGTGTCCATATTCACTGCTGTTATTAGACATGATGTAAAGTATTCACAAAATAAAACACTTGATGATAGGCCATCATCTGTAGATTTTAGAGGGGGATACATATTTTGGCAGGTCGAAAATAAGGTCTGAAAAAATCTGTATCCCAATTTAACTTTTGTCAAGAAACAAGAAATGTGTCCATATTCACTGCTGTTATTAGACATGATGTAAAGTATTCACAAAATAAAACACTTGATGATAGGCCATCATCTGTAGATTTTAGAGGGGGGATACATATTTTGGCAGGTCGAAAATATGGTCTGAAAAAATCTGTATCCCAGTATAACTTTTGTCAAGAAACAAGAAATGTGTCCATATTCACTGCTGTTATTAGACATGATGTAAAGTATTCACAAAATAAAACACTTGATGATAGGCCATCATCTGTAGATTTTAGAGGGGGGATACATATTTTGGCAGGTCGAAAATACGGTCTGAAAAAATCTGTATCCCAGGATAACTTTTGTCAAGAAACAAGAAATGTGTCCATATTCACTGCTGTTATTAGACATGATGTAAAGTATTCACAAAATAAAACACTTGATGATAGGCCATCATCTGTAGATTTTAGAGGGGGGATACATATTTTGGCAGGTCGAAAATAAGGTCTGAAAAAATCTGTATCCCAGTATAACTTTTGTCAAGAAACAAGAAATGTGTCCATATTCACTGCTGTTATTAGACATAATGTAAAGTATTCACAAAATAAAACACTTGATGATAGGCCATCATCTGTAGATTTTAGAGGGGGGATACATATTTTGGCAGGTCGAAAATAAGGTCTGAAAAAATCTGTATCCCAGGATAACTTTTGTCAAGAAACAAGAAATGTGTCCATATTCACTGCTGTTATTAGACATGATGTAAAGTATTCACAAAATAAAACACTTGATGATAGGCCATCATCTGTAGATTTTAGAGGGGGGATACATATTTTGGCAGGTCGAAAATAAGGTCTGAAAAAATCTGTATCCCAGTATAACTTTTGTCAAGAAACAAGAAATGTGTCCATATTCACTGCTGTTATTAGACATGATGTAAAGTATTCACAGAATAAAACACTTGATGATAGGCCATCATCTGTAGATTTTAGAGGGGGGATACATATTTTGGCAGGTCGAAAATAAGGTCTGAAAAAATCTGTATCCCAGATAACTTTTGTCAAGAAACAAGAAATGTGTCCATATTCACTGCTGTTATTAGACATGATGTAAAGTATTCACAAAATAAAACACTTGATGATAGGCCATCATCTGTAGATTTTAGAGGGGGGATACATATTTTGGCAGGTCGAAAATAAGGTCTGAAAAAATCTGTATCCCAGTATAACTTTTGTCAGGAAACAAGAAATGTGTCCATATTCACTGCTGTTATTAGACATGATGTAAAGTATTCACAAAATAAAACACTTGATGATAGGCAATCATCTTTTGCAATCATCAAGTGCAATGCATTATTAAATAATTTTGATAATAATTCACCATGGAAAGAGAAGGGAGGATTCCGAACAATTTAATATCCAAAGGCTGTTTGCTTTATGAGTGAAACGGTATGGTCGTCTTGGTTTTTCAGTAACTATATTCTCAATTCAGTGCAATGAAGGTCGATCGTTATAGCCTTCAGAAGATTAAATATATAATTTTGATAGATGAGCCACGTTAGCTGTCTTTGCTAAACCTCGTTGATAAAACAACAACAATAGTAAAATGATAACTTAAACAATTCACGTATTATAGTTTTTTTTTTTATTTTTTTTTTTTTTTATTAATGCCACGAACCAGAACAATACAATGAGACATAATCCTTCAAAGTGAAACAAAACCAAGTAAATAAAGTAAAAAAAAAAAAAAAAAAAAAAAAAAAAAAAAAAAGAACAGTGCCAGAGGACAAGAAAAAAATATTACAAACAGAAAAGGGGTGCTATACCTTATATATCATACCTGCTTACAATGCTATAAGCTCTAATTGCCTTTTTACTTGTGCACTTACACAAAAGAGAACAATAAAGCTTAAAATCATTTTTAAAGCAAGAAAAGTTAGGTTTGGAGTCAGACCATTTCATTTTATGAATGTGAAACTTCCCCATCAGTATTAACAATTGTATAAAGTATGCCTTATCTTTCTCAATCCCATGATCACTGAAGTGTATCATAATGTCAAATCCACTCAGCTGTAAGTCAATGGTCAATTTTTCCTTAATTAAACGCTCCACATCAATCCAAAATATTTTTGTATGTATACAATGGAAAAATAAATGAAAAATTGTTTCCTTTTCACCTTTACAGAAATTACAGGAATAATCAATATCTAATTTAAAACGTTCCAATACATGTTTTACTGGATATATTCTATGCATTATTTTAAAAGAGACTTCTTTTATTTTGTTATTAATGTAGAATTTATCCACTGTTCGCCAAGCATTACGCCAATTTACATTTCCAAACACAGATGACCAGAAAAAACGAGCTGGAGGGTAAACAATATTATTAAGTATATTCCTAACATAATTATTTGAGACTTTATTTTGTAAAATGTCTGTATTACCCAGAAATATTTTACCCATAATGTCTGTAAAATTTAGATCTTCCTCTTGTGATGCATTTTTAAGAAGAATCAATACTTTCGTGGGAATCGCATCCATTACAACTGCAAAGTCTTTAGGTCTAACTGGTATTTTAAATTTATTCAAGAATTCTCTATATGTTAATAAATTTCCATCATTATTCAAAAGCTGGCTAACTAATATAATATTGTTTTCCAACCAGTAGTCAAAAAAGAGAGATTTATTTTTGTAAAGGATGTCTTTGTTATTCCAGATATAATATCTCCTAGGTGAAAAGTTATGTTTGTAGGCCAGTGTCCATGCCATGAGAGCTTGTTTATGAAATTTTGCAAGCTTAAATGGTATTTTTTCAATCGAAAAATTACACTTCAATAAAAATGAGAGGTCGCCCAATTGTTTAAACAAATAATTGGGAAAGGAATTCCAAATGCATTCCTTATTTTTTAAATACTGAATAAGCCAATTTATTTTAAATACATTGTTCAAAGCATCATAACTCAACACCTCTAAACCACCATGATCTTTAGGATTGCATAAAATTTCTTTTCTCAAATAATGTGGCTTGTTTTTCCAAATAAAATCAAAAAGCATTTTATCTAATTGTTTGGTAACTTTAGTGGGAATATCTAATGATAACGAAATATAGACTGATCTGGAGATTCCTTCAGCTTTTGACAAAAGTACCCGCCCCAGAATTGAAAGATCCCTTTGTAGCCATGCATTAAACCTCTTACTAGTTTTGTTAATAATTGGGTTGAAGTTTAAATTATTACGCAAATTCTCATCTTTACATATAACAACTCCCAGATATGTTACTTGATTTGCAATTGGAATATTACATAAATTAGTTAAACTACATTCTTTGAGAGGAAACAGAACAGACTTATTCATATTCATTCCTAGTCCTGATACATCTGAAAACTCTTTTATGCATTTTACTGCTTTAATGACTTCATTTCTATCCTTCAAAAACAAAGCAGTGTCGTCTGCAAACTGACACAACTTAAATGTTTTCCCTAATGCTGCAATTCCTTGAAAATGTCCTTTTTTAACGTGAAGGGCCATTATTTGCGTTGCTAACAAAAACAAAAATGGGGAGATTGGACACCCTTGTCTGATCCCTCTACCTATTTCAAATCTGCCAGAAGTCCCCCTTGCTAATTTTACAGAACTGGTACATCCTTTATATAGAGTTTTGATAGCCTTTTGAAAATAATTGCCAAATCCAAAAAAATCAATTGCTTTAAATAAAAAATTATGTTCTATGGTATCAAATGCCTTGTGAAAATCAATAAATAAAATAAAACTATCATCTAAAACATAATCATTGTAGTCTACCATATCAAGTATCAATCTAATATTATTACTAATGTGCCTTCCTTGAATAAATCCAGTCTGTTCCTCGTCAATAATATTTCCTAATTCTTTTTTCAATCTTTTGGCAAAGATTAAAGCAAATAATTTGGCATCATTATTTAATAGACTAATGGGTCTCCAATTCTCTAAATAAAGAATATTTTTGTTTGGCTTCGGAATTAATGTAATAACACCTTGTTTTAAAGAGGAAGGCAGTTCCCCCTTTTCAATAGATTCTATAAATACGGCCAGCAAAAAAGGAGCTAACTTATCTCGAAACACTTTATAAAATTCACTGACAAGTCCATCATTACCTGGAGAACGATTATCTTTAAGGTTGCCAATACACTCTTTAACTTCCTCTAGCCTTAAATCACCATCACAAAACAATTTAAAATCATCCTCAATAACTTTGGCATTATCTACAACATTATCTAGAAAGTCACTCAGGTCAGAAGACACAGAGTTGGGAGCATACAAACCTTTGTAAAACTGAGTAACAAACTGTGATATCTTTTTTTCATCCTCTGTAACTGTATTATTAATTAACAATTTGTTTATAGAGGTCAATTCACCATTTCTTTTTTCCAGATTAAAAAAATACTTAGTATTTCTTTCCCCCTTTTCCAACCATTTATGTCTAGATCTGATAAATGCACCCTCGGCTTTTTCTTGATAAATGTTATCCAGTTGTACTTGTAATGATGATAGATCTATTAGCTCCTGCATGTTCAAATTTTCTTTACTTGATAGGCGCATTATTTCTTTAATAACAATATATTCTTCTTGTCTTTTAACTGAAGCAATCGATTTCCCCATTGAAATAGCTAGGTTCCTAATTTTGTATTTCATTATTTCCTAATGTTCTCCATAAACATTTGTTATTTTAGCCTGAGACCAATGCTTATCTATTAACTTTGATACCATCAATTTAAATTTGTGATCATCTAATAACTTTTTATTCAATTTCCAATAACCCCTTTTTAATTTAGATTCATCTGAACCATGAGTATTTATCAAGAGCGATACACCCTTATGGTCAGTCAAAACTGACGGCTCTATAGAAACCATCTGGACACACTGTTCCAGTTCATTTGATATTAGAAAAAAATCAATGCGTGATTGTTTGGAATAGTCTTTGTTGCTCCATGTGTATATTCTTTTGTCTGGATTTTTGAGTCGCCAGATATCAACTAAACCAACACGGGTACATACATTTCTGATTTCACAATGAGTTCCATTGCTTCTTGATGGCCATCTATCCAAATCCTCATCAAACACACTGTTGAAATCACCTCCCCATATTATTTTTGCTAAGGGAAATTTAGTTATAACTTGTTTCAATTTAATTTCTATATTTTTGAAAAATGTTTCATTAAGCTGTTTATTATTGGTGGCATATGAATTCACAAGAGAGTAATGAGTTTGATCAATGTTAACATGCAATATTACCATTCTTCCCAAACTATCTATTTCATGGCTAAGAACCTGACCTCTGAAGTTTCCTTTCAGTATAGCGACCCTGCAGATCTATTGCTGAAATGTGAGAACCATATGTCATTTCCCCATTGACTTCTCCAGAACTTTTCATCTTCCTTACAAGCATGCGTTTCTTGCACAAAATAAAAATCAGCACCCTTTCCTTTACAATATAAAAATAAGGATTTCCTTTTCAAAATATCTCGTAAACCTCTGGCATTAATTGAAAAAACTGATATAGACATCAACGTTTACACTTTTTTTTTTTTAAATCGAATTATTGAACTAGGGTCTTTTAAAGCTATTGTTTGTTGCATAAATATCTTCCATATGCTCTGCAATATGCCTTGAAAAAAAAAATTAACAACCTATAAATACAAATATTGTACTTATAATTGCATATGAACACAAAACACAATTTTAAATGTAATTGTATAAGTATACCATTTCTAACATAACTTGTTACCTATACAGCCTACATGTGGGCTACTCAAAAGTAAGAAAGTTAGTTGCTCCAAGTAGCAGCTACTCAACATGTCAGTTTCTGCGACATTAGCTAACTCGAACTTCTTTCTTATCTATGTAAGCCTTGTTACCTACAAAGTACGCTCTCTTCCCCTCTTTGCGGGCTTTTTCAATAAGAGGCCACAATTTTGTGCGTGCTTCTTTGTCTGCAGCGGTCAGATCCTCTTTAAAACGGAGATGCTTTCTTTGCAGATATTCATTTGCTTTGGCATTTCTCCATACCAAGTCTCTTGCCGTCCGTGAAAGAAACCTGATGATCACTGGCCGCGGTGTGACGTTGCTCTTCATCTCTGGAGGTTTGCCAATCCTGTGAACTACATCGATGGCACCTGTCACAAAGGTGCATTCAGCTTCTGGAAGGATCTCTTTGCATATTTCTTTCACAGCCGCTTTAACGTCTTCTTCTGGTCTCTCAGGGGATCCATAGAGACGCAAGTTCCACCGTCTGTTATACCGCTCAGCGTCGTTTAACTTCAGCTCCATTTCATGAATCTTCTTTTGAGATTCCACGCTCTGTTTTTTAAGACATGCACTTTCCTTCTTTAAATCAGCAATGTCTAGGTAACAGTTATCGAGTGATTTTTTGAGTCCTTCAATTTGTAGAGTGTTTTGCTTGACTGCCATGTCAATTTGATCGGATCGTTCGTCGATTTTCGCCGTCAGAACGTCACTGGCCGCGGTGTGACGTTGCTCTTCATCTCTGGAGGTTTGCCAATCCTGTGAACTACATCGATGGCACCTGTCACAAAGGTGCATTCAGCTTCTGGAAGGATCTCTTTGCATATTTCTTTCACAGCCGCTTTAACGTCTTCTTCTGGTCTCTCAGGGGATCCATAGAGACGCAAGTTCCACCGTCTGTTATACCGCTCAGCGTCGTTTAACTTCAGCTCCATTTCATGAATCTTCTTTTGAGATTCCACGCTCTGTTTTTTAAGACATGCACTTTCCTTCTTTAAATCAGCAATGTCTAGGTAACAGTTATCGAGTGATTTTTTGAGTCCTTCAATTTGTAGAGTGTTTTGCTTGACTGCCATGTCAATTTGATCGGATCGTTCGTCGATTTTCGCCGTCAGAACGCGAATGATGTTCTCTTGCATCTCAGTCAAAGAAAGTTCATTTCCTCCATCATTCTTAACTTTCTTTGGTGGACGTTTCACTGGAGTATTGGGATTTGTATTACAGGTACCTCCCTCAACCACTTTACAACTATAAGAATGGAGATCATCAATACACCTCTTTTCTTTCGCAGATTCAATCTCCATCTCCAAAGAAAGTTCCATCTTTGATCTTTTCGAGATGTCCGTCTACCAAGCGGCCGAGAGAGTAGGCTACCGTTTATACACAAAAATGCTGTTAAAATTCTCCAAAAGTGTCTTTACAAAAGCATAACTACCAATACCAGGCAACCATACGATTTAAATCGCATAAAATTAAGTGGACCCTATGTTTCTGTCTCAGCTCAAAATATCACAACCGCTCACGTCGCCATCTTGAGCCGACCTCTCCGTATTATAGTTTCATTCACCTTGGTCAAACCAATGCACGTCAGTGCTGAATGCAAGCGCGCTCCCGCGACCGGGGATACAATTCCTTTCAGGGGTAAGTACCTTGGCACGACACCTGTCAACAGTTACAGGAATCACCAACCCGTCGATCTTGGAAGCATTTTAAGTCGATTGAGTTTCCAAAATCAGAGAAAAAAGGCTATTGTGTGTAGTAAATGGTGTCTATGAAATACGGAGGCACGCGTGCTGTTATTACAATCACATCATTTTTGCCGCACGCACCTTTGGGCTCATGCGGACGCGTCGAGTATAAACAAGGCTTTAACCAGCTCAGCCACAGTAACAGCTCATATTAGCCAGCTAAACTTTTACTACCCTGTTAGAAAAAATCTATAGTTGCATAGTTTCATGTGGTTCTACTGCCTCGCTGTATTATGGGTTTGCTATGTGGGGAGAATGTGCTGGTTACGTTCGTGAGACAATCAGCTGATTACTATTATTTACAACAACTGTGACGAGATCTGTCGTGTCGACAGCTCAGACCAATATTATTATATTATGTATTAAGACCCTTGATCCTCACCTGACTATGGCTTTGTAAACTTTATCCATGATGTGGTTTATAATGGACTGTGGTACTCCATGTTAGCTGTGGCTTGTTTTACTCTGGCTCACTACGACGATGTTTGTCCCGTTTTAGCCACCGTAGCTTCTTCGAAAGGGAGGGGTGAGCAGTGGGCTGAGCCCTTAGTGTAAACTCACGAACGAACCGCTAGATGTCGCCAAAAAGCTACACACTGCACCTTTAAAGGTAACAGAGATTGTTTTGGCTTTATAGCGATTATTGAATAATGTTGTTTCCAGCTAAAGTTAGTTTTGATTGATTCACTTCCGTCGACATGATCATTTGTTATTAAAGTAGGGGCCGCTAAGACGACGCTGTTCTCTCTAAATAGACTTTAAACTGAACCTGTGATTAACGCTGATGGAGTTCACATGCGCGTTAAGAATTGATTATAGTTATGCGTGTTCGAATATATGTGCGCAGGTTTGTAATTCCCTACAAACCATGCCTAAACAAACTACTTGTCTTTGCCTATAAATTTGATACAGAATTTTATTTTATCATCTGACCATAGAGTTGACTTGCGGAAAGCTGAAGGTGATAGCTGATAGGCTGTCCCAATCAGTGGCGCCTGCACAATCCAATCAGGTTTGAGAGGGAAACAACAAATTGAGGTTTTTCCGAGATATTTCTTTTTTCCTTTTCTTTTTTTTTTTTTACTCATGGTCTGGATAGAAATGTAGTGGAGTAAAGAGTACAATATTTGCCTCTCAAATGTACTTGCGTAAAGTCATGAGTACTCCCCAAAAATGATACTCGAGTAAAGTACACATCCCTTAAAATTGTACTCAAGTACTGTACTCAAGTAAATGTACTCCAATACTGTCCGGCTCTGAGTTCCACTATAGTAAATAACACAGATTGAAAGCATACATTGCGCCGATATATTTTTTTAATCATCAACGAACACCACTAATCACTCGGTGAGTTGCACAGTTTTGAGAGCTAAGTGTTGTTTTAAGGACATGTTTCAGACAACCACTCTGAAGCACCCAGAGGCTATCCTAAAATAGTCAAAAAGTCGAGACAGGACCCATCGTCAAAATTTCTAAGTCCACCACTCTAGTTCATCCAAAACACACTAGAAAATAGACTTAAAGTGTTAAATACTGGAATTATCCCAGAATTTGGCATTTTTTTCTAAGTAAGAAAATTCAAGTTATATTTTCTCAAAACAAGCAAAATAATCTTTTGCTAGTTCTAGGCTAGTTCATTTATCTTAGAAGAAAAATAAATAAGAATTCTTGCCTTGTTTTAAGATTTTTTTTAACTCGGCAAGATTTCATTTTTTTGCAGTGAATGGGGTTAATTTATTATTTTATAATGTTTTCTGGGTTGCCCATATAATGTTAGTATTTTTTTAGATAAAAAATTGTCATAATTTAGAAATAAGGCATTTTTCCTATTTTAGCCTCTGATTTGAACACTCTGTTTGAAGGGGCGTGTCTGCTGTGTGATTCAGTGTAACCGCCACTGATGTGATTGGCTGACATGCTTGCATAAGAAATAGCTACGTATAACATGTGAAACTCTCTCGAATACTTTTTTGAGTAAATTGAGTAAATTCTACTTGTTTTTCTCCGTGTAGTATAAGAATTTTTTGCACTGATATTTTTCAAGTAAATTTCACATGTATGGAAATTAAGTAAATCTACTTAACTAAGCAGAGTAAAATTAACAAAGTGAAAAAGTACATATAACTTGGCCTGTTAAATTATATCGAGTAATTTTTACTTACAAATTTGATGTAATTAATATAATTAGCAAAACCATTTGATGTTTTAAATACATGTTACTTGTTTTATGCAGTGCTGGTAATTATTTTAAATTAAATTAAATGTTACTCTTATAATGGGACAAAATACAGTGACAATGTGCAGTTAAGAGTAATTTATTAAGAAATAAGCATCTACAGAAAAGATCACTTTGAGAGTAATTTATGCCTAGTTTGCCTACTAATTTTTCACTCGTCTTGATTTAAATAAGGCAACGAATTATTGTCATTTACAATGTGGTCACGATTTAGTAAAAGCAGGGATCATTTAATAGATATTATGCACGATTTACTAAATGAATGAGGGAATTAATTATATTGTGCACGATGATGGAACGAACCTGCTCAGTAGGCCTATTGTTAGTTCGTAGCTACGATATGTGTCATCTATAAAGAAAATTGCACACAAAATAACAAATATTAAACGAAAAGATCAAGATTGAATTAATTATTCATGGTTTTTAGGCGTAATTTACTTGTGTAAAACGTAAAGTAGTTTAAAACTGAGAAAAAAATAGGCCTATGACTAACGCGTCGAAAGCTAACTTGTCATTAAGAACATTAAACTTTTCAAATGTATAGAATTAAGTGATGAAAACACAATGGTTGATCGTAGTTACATTTACTGAATAAATTACATCTACAAATCCGTAATATACTGCATATGTATATAATATATATATAATATAATATATATACCAGGTATTAAAAAAAAAAAAAAAGGAAATAGAATTAATTGATAATTTAGGTATATTGGAACAGAAGAAAATTCGGTAACGCTTCCTTTTACAGTCCAGTTACCCATGTACATACTCAGTACTTATTTGAGTTATTACAATTACTGAGTAATAACTAGGTACTAACCCTGAACCTACCCCTAAACCTACCCCTAACCCATGTACTTACCTTATATTAGCCAGTACTTTCTAGGTAAGTACACTGTAAGTACACTGTAAGTACTGTACTGTAAAAGGCAGCGTTACCGAAAATTCTACCTAAAGAAGATTAAGTTGAATTAGCTAAAATTCAATCTCAACTAAATCTGATCTACCTTGATCTATAGCTAAAGGTGCCATTATTCGTTCAATTGCAAAATGGCTAGAAGAGGGTGAAAAAAAACCCAGCTATTTTTTCGCTCTAGAGAAAAGAAATCTTAAAAGAAATACTTTATCAGCTCTAAATATTAATGGAAGCTATTGTACAGACCCTAAATAAATATCTGATTCAGTTTTTTTTCTTTTTATAGTAATTTATATAACTCTAAATTTGATCTGCTTAATTGTAAAAAATGAATTAAAATAATTCATCAGAACATTCATTCCTACTATTGATAAAGAACTTCACGATTTATGTGACTGAAACATAACTCGTCTTGAGGTTAAAGATGCCCTTTTTAAAATGAAAAAAGGAAAGCACCTGGTATAGATGGGCTGACAGTAGAATTTTATTTACATTTTTGGGAACAAATTGAAAGCCCTCTTTATATGTTAATTGAATGTATTAATAGTGGCGAAATATCTGCTACCATGTAACAGGGAGTTATTTCGTTAATTGCCAAACCTGATAAAGACCCACATCTTTTAGAAAATTGGAGGCCGATCTCCCTTCTTACAGTTGATTATAAATGAATTACTTCGGTATTTGCTAACAGATAACAGAAAGGGTTAAATAAAATAATCAGTGAATATCAAACAGGCTTTCTAAAAGTTTGTCATATAACTAATAACATTAGACTAGTGCTTGACCTTTTGGACTATACTGATAGTGTAGAAGATGGTGCTATCATTCTTTTTTTATTTTGGATTTTTTTTTTAAGGCGTTTAACACCGTTGAACACAAATTTTTGTTTAAAACTATAGAACTTTTTGGTTTTGGGAACAATTTTCTAAATATTGTTAAGATGTTCTACACTGATATCACTAGCTCTGTGATTCTTAAAGGAGCTGTATGTAAGATTGTGGCCAAAACTGGTACTGCATTCACTTTCAAATGACTGTAGAGCGGGGTATCCCCTCCCCCTCCCCCTGACTCGAGGTTGCCAGATAGGCAGCAGGATCCAGCAGGAACGTGTGTAGCTGCAGCTGTGGGAACTAGAGCAGAGCTGGCAACCCGGATGCTGCAACACTACTGACTCTGTGATTGGTAGATAGGTGGAGGGTGGCGCATCAGACCAAAACACAACATCAACATCAGTTGAGGGCTGCAACTTCATTTTTTAAATGACAATATCCTGGCCGGACTACTGTTGTCAGTCAAGTCAAGTCAAGTCAAGTCAAGTCAAGTCATCCTCATTTATATAGTGCTTTTAACAATGTAGATTGTTTCAAAGCAGCTTTACAGAGACAAACATATAATTTAAGGTAACAAAGAATGGTTTGGTTTTATAGCGGTTCTTGAATATGTTGTTTCCAGCTAAAGTTAGTTTTATTGATTCACTTCCGTCGAAATGATCATTTGTTATTAAATTAGGGGCCGCTAAGATGACGCCGTCCTATCTAAACAGACTTTAAACGCGAACCTGTGATAAACGCTGATGGCATTCACATGCACGTTAAGAATTGATTGTATAGTTATGTGCGTTTGAATATATGTGTGCGCAGGTTCATAATTCGCGACAAACCATGCCTAAACAAACTACTTGTCTTGCCTATAAATTTTGACGCAGAATTTAATTTTATCAATTCGGCGTAGGGACGCGAAACCGGAATTTCATAGCGCTTTATCTGTAGAGTGGAATAGGGATCCTCCATAGGGAGAGGCTAGTTGGCACTTCAGCACTGCGTTGTCATCGGGTCCAGGCGAAGGTCCTTCGTCAGATCTGGAAACGGCCTGGATCCGGCAGGCTGCAGGAAAACCTCGGGATAAACAAAGACACTAAATTAGCGTAGATGCCATTCTTCTTATGATGTAACGAGTACATCAGGATTTAAGGGAAGTGTTCCCGGTTCCGGCTGACCTAATCTATGCAGCCTAACATTTAATTATAGAAGTCGATAATGTATTATGTGAATGCTAAGTCAAAGAGATGTGTTTTTAATCTAGTTTTAAACTGACAGACTGTATCTGCTTCCCGGACAATGGTAGGAAGATTGTTCCAAAGTTTTGGTGCTAAATAGGAAAAGGATCTACCGCCAGCAGTCGATTTAGATATTTTAGGTATTATCAACTGGCCAAAATTTTGAGATCGCAATAGACGTGCAGGACTATAATGCGTTAAGAGCTCGCTCAAGTACTGGGGAGCTAAACCATTTAGTGCTTTGTAAGTAATCAGCAATATTTTAAAATTTATACGATGTGTAATAGGCAGCCAATGCAGTGTTGACAGAACCGGGCTAATATTGTAATGAATCTGGAGATTGAGTAGGATCCATTTGCAGCTTTATTGAAGAAACGTCAAACAGGCAGGGGTCAGATAACAGCAAAACAGGAGATACAGAGGACAAGCAGAGAGAGTAGTCAGGTACCAGGCAGAAGGTCAGGGCAGGCAGCAAGAAACAGTAATCCAGGGCAATCCAAGTCAAGACAGGCAGCAAACAGGCAATAGTGAGATAACAATCCAAGGTCAGCAAACAGATCAGCAAGATAGGGAAAAACGCTCAGTGATTACAGGCCAGGGCAATGCAATACTTCGCACTGAACTTCTGTTTGAGTGTGGCTTATATAGAGAGTCTGAATGAGGTGCAGGTGTGTGTGCAATCAGTCCCAGGTATGAAGCATTATGGGGATTAGAGTTCCAGAGTAAACTAGTATTCCGGTGATGACTCCCTCTGGTGGTGAAGAGGAGGCGGTGCGGGAGCCCGCTCTGTAATAGAGCCCCCCTCCTGCGATCAGTTCCTGAGGCGAGAAGGCAGACGAAGCCGGGGTCTTCCACGGGGTCTAGGGGCCGGTTTTTCCGGGTATGTTTGATGAAACTCTTCAGTGAGTGATGGGTCCAGGATATCACCGGCATTGACCCAAGATTGTTCCTCCGGACCGTACCCCTCCCAATCCACCAGGTATTGGAGGACGTTACCCCGGCGTCTGGAGTCCAGTACTTCGTGCACCCGATACGCCTCCTCGCCGTCAATCAGGATGGGTGAGGGGTCTGGAGCTGGAGCTCCCACTTCCGACGCTCCTCTCGGCCCTCCGGCAGGTTTCAACAGAGATACATGGAATGTGGGAGAGATGCGGTAGTCAGCAGGCAAATCCAAACGAAAAGATACTGGAGAAACTTGTTTTAGTATCTGAAATGGTCCAACATACCTGGGGCTGAGTTTGCGGCAGGGAAGTCGAAGTCTCAGATCTCTTGTCGAGAGCCACACCCACTGACCAGCGCTGTATTTCGGAGCAGGACGCCGATGACGATTGGCCTGTTGTTCTTGTCGTCTGACTGCATGAAGGAGATGAATATGAGCCTGATCCCAGATCACCTCGCTCTTGCGTAGCCACTCCGTGACGGATGGTAGTTCCGTTGGTTCCCCTGACCAAGGGAACAATGGAGGTTGAAAGCCCAAGATGCATTTGAAAGGTGTAATACCTGTGGCAGGTTTGATCAGGGAATTTTGTGCGTATTCGGCCCAGAATAGGTATCGGCTCCACTCGGTTTGTTCCTTCTGGCAGTAGGATCTTAGGAAACGAGTGACATCCTGATTCAGCCGTTCTGTCTGTCCGTTGGATTGTGGATGATACCCTGAGGTCAAACTGATGTTGATGTTCAGATTCTTGAAGAATGCAGTCCACACTCTAGATGTGAACTGAGGACCCCGGTCGGAAACAATGTCCTCAGGTAACCCATACAAGCGGAACACTTGGTTGCACAGAATCTCAGCTGTTTCTAGAGCCGTGGGGAGTTTGGGTAAAGGTATGAGAAGGCAGGCTTTGGAGAATCGGTCAACAATGGTGAGTATAGTAGTGTGTCCTTGAGATTTAGGTAGATCTGTGATGAAGTCAATCGCAATATGGGACCAGGGGCGGCGTGGTGTGGGAAGTGGTGTTAACAGACCAGCAGGTAATTGTCTGGGTGATTTGGACGTATTACAGCTGACACAGTTCTTTACATGTATAGTGGTGTCGGCCCATAGTGTCGGCCACCAGAAGCGGTTCTGCAAGAGGTGAATGGTAGCCGTGATTCCTGGATGCCCTGAACTGGGATTGGAGTGCACATGATCCAAGAGCCAGGGGCGGAGAGGTTCTGGAACAAACAATAAGTTTTCCGGACATTCAGAAGGGGGTTTCACCTGACTGTTAGCCTGTTGAATTTCCGTGACCATATCCCACTGTACTGGAGCTACTAGTAGCTTTGTCTGAATTATGCTCTCTGGAGTGTGATTCTGAATTGTGCCCTCTGTTTGACGTGATAGAGCATCTGCTTTGATATTCTTGGTTCCTGGTCGATATGTGACGGTGAATTGAAATCTCGTAAAGAATAATGCCCATCTGGCTTGTCGTGGATTTAGACGTTTAGCTGACCGTAGATATTCCAGGTTTTTATGATCAGTGAGGATGACGAAAGGTTGGCTTGCTCCCTCCAGCCAGTGTCGCCATTCTTCCAGTGCTAATTTCATTGCGAGCAGTTCTCTGTTTCCCACGTCGTAATTTTGTTCTGCTGGCGTAAGTTTGCGGGAGAAGAAGGCGCACGGGTACATCTTTTCTGGATTACCTTGTCGCTGTGATAGTACTGCCCCGACTCCTGTGTTAGAAGCGTCTACCTCCACAATAAATTGGCGTTCCGGGTCTGGATGATGGAGGATGGGTGCGGACGTGAATCGGGACTTGAGTTCCTTGAAAGCCTGTTCTGCTTCCTCTGACCACTTTAACCTCTTCGAATGACGTTTGGTCATTGCAGTTAATGGAGCTGCGATGATGCTGAAATTTCTAATGAATCTTCTGTAGAAGTTGGCGAATCCCAGGAAACGTTGTAATTCTTTGAGGGTTTGGGGTAGCGGCCAGTCCAGAACTCCCTTTACCTTCTTTTCGTCCATAGCGACCCCCTCATGACCGATAATGTAACCCAAGAAGGATGTACTTGTCTGGTGGAATTCACATTTCTCAGCTTTGGCATAGAGTTGATGTTGTATGAGTCGCTCAAGGACCAGCCTGACCTGCTGAATGTGTTCCTCCAGTGAATTGGAATAAATTAGAATGTCGTCAATGTAAACGATCACCCATTTGTCCAGCATGTCTCGGAAAATGTCATTCATAAAGGACTGAAACACGGATGGACTGTTGGACAAACCGAAAGGCATGACCAAATATTCGTAGTGCCCACTAGTGGTGGAAAACGCTGTCTTCCACTCGTCCCCCTCACGAATACGGATCAGATTATAGGCGTTGCGCAAGTCCAGTTTAGTGAAATACTGGGCCTTGCGGAGCTGTTCGAGTGCCGCAGGCACGAGTGGTAGAGGGTAGCGGAACTTGACTGTGATATCATTTAATGCCCGGTAGTCAATGCAGGGTCGTAGACCACCGTCCTTTTTCTTGACAAAGAAAAATCCAGTGGCCGCAGGGGAAGTTGAGGGTCTGATGAAACCTTTGGCTAGTTCTTCCTGGATGTAGTTTTTCATGGCTTCGGATTCCGGTTGGGATAGAGGAAATATCCGTCCACGAGACGGAGAAGTATCCGAAAGGAGGTTTATGACACAGTCAGTGGGGCGATGTTCGGGGAGCTGGGATGCTTTCTTCTTGCTAAAGGCTTCGAGGAGGTCTGTGTATACCGTGGGTATGTTAGTCTCTTCATTAGATGAGGATTCAGGCTCTGTATTTTGCAAAGGAATGTGATTCACCCTCTGTGGTTTGTGAGTAGGACTGATTGGATTCGAGGGCTCACTTTTCGTCTCCTGAGGCGGGATGCGAGTCACAGGAGTCAAGCAGCGTTTCTGGCATAAAGAATCCCAATGTATGATTTGACCCTCCTTCCAGGAAATATGTGGATTATGAGCGTGTAACCAGGGATGTCCCAATAAAATGGGATGATGGGGTGATTGAATGACATAAAAACTGATGCTCTCTGTGTGCAATGGGCCAACGTGAAGTTTAATGTCCTCGGTGGTGTCCTGAATCCTTCCCTCTCCGAGGGGTCGGCCGTCTAACGCCTCCACTGCCAAGGAGGAAAGACAAGGTTTTAGATTGAGTCTGCATTGTTCAGCAAATGTACGGGATATAAAGTTTCCAGCAGCTCCGGAGTCAATGAGAGCTGTGGTTCTGAACTCCTTTTCTCTTATCGTGATAATCACTGGCAATTTGAAACTAGATGGTTGCATAGGAATTTTAGTGCGTGGACTCACCGAACGGGAACTGGCAGATGGTCGGGTTGGGCATGCGAATTTCATGTGTCCTGATTGACCACAATACATGCACAATCTGTGTTGTCTACGGCGCTCTCTCTCCTCTGGAGTGATGTGAGAAAAACCAATCTGCATGGGTTTATGGTCAGTGGGTGTTTCGTGATGATACAGCTGCAAGGGTCGAACTGCTCGTCGTGAGCGAATGAGATTATCCACTTGAATGGCTAGGACGATGTATTCCGTCATAGTTCTCCCTTCATCACGGCAGGCTAATTCAGACTGGAGTTCCATAGTGAGACCTTTGCGAAAGAGAGTTTTCAAAGTGCTTTCGACCCTGTCAGTCTGTGCTGCGAGCGTGCGGAAAGTTAGAGCATATTCGGCTGCAGTTTTATTCCCTTGAGTGAGAGATAGTAGTTGTTCCCCAGCGTCTCCTCTCTCAGTAGAATGATCAAAAACATGACGGAATTGCTGCATAAATTCACTAAAAGAAGTGAAGGAAGAACCATCCATTCTCCAAACTAGGGGTTGAACCGACTAGTCGATTAGTCGACTAGTCGACCTTAATGCAATGCCGCGACGCTTTAAGCTTGACGTCGACTAGTCGCGTTGATCATGTGACACTATGATTGCGCTAATTTTTATACTAACATGTTGCAGACGACAACAGATGAAGAGCCCAGAGGGTTATTGCAGCAAGAAAGCAGCATTGGTACATTAAGTGTGTGTAAATACTTTACTAACCTAACATATTGTTGAAAACGAAAGTAAAAGCATGACGCACGTACGCTCACTGTTTTACCAGGAAATTAGAGTTCAGTCTCTTTATTAAAATCATTAAAACATTATGTTTTTCATTTATTTATATATTGATGTAGCCTACCTCTAATTTACCCGCAATTATTTGGAATATTATTACTTGGATCTGCGCATCACTAATGCGATCATAATCATGATGATGATGATGTAAACAGCGGGCTGTAAATGCCACCCGTAACGCATTCGAGACGGATTTAAATCCGATCGCTCAAACCACTTCAGGTGGAGGTCTGGCCGCTTAACAGACGAAACTGGACAAGTGTAAATGCATCTGGTTGTTGAAACCACATATGTAAATTGGACTTCTCCTAACAATGCTAGAAATAAACGTGTGAGAGTGTGTTATAGCGATGAAGCTGCAACACGCATCACCGCAGATGAGCAGCTGATCGTATATTCATCAAGCCAACGTGCAAACTATCGCAAATCAAAGTGAAAGTAAGTCGCAGACACTTACACACAATCATCTTCGTTAAAAGTAAAGAAACAAAATAATCTTTAACAGTGCTGTCCTCTTTTATTGCGGTCTTTGTTATTGAAATTAGCTGATGATCAATAAAATGCAGCACATTACTGTTGGTGACGTGAAATCCGTTAAATCTGCATATAGCGCGTTGTTTGAAGATCGGATTTATATCCGTTTTGCGAAAACATATTTATGTGTAAATTTAATCGTTTTGATAAATCAGATCAGTAAAAAACGCATGAAGTGTCCAGGTGTAAACGGCCCCATTATGAGCTGTCAGCATCTGTATCATTTTCTGTTAATTAATTGCAAATTGTGGCATGTTGCAAAGCAGTCCTATCTTTTGTGTTTTTATGAATGATGTCATCGACTAGTCGACGTCGACTCGACTTTGATGTCATAACAGTCGACTTCAAAAAATCTGAAGTCGTTCAACCCCTACTCCAAACAGCCGTAGCCCATTCTAGCGCTCGCCCCGTGAGCAGGGAACAAACGAACGCAATCCGGCTTGCGTTGGTGGTGTATAATGACGGTTGCTGCTCCACAAAGAGAGTACATTGAAGCAGAAATCCTTTGCATTTCATGGGGTTTCCATCGAACTTCTCAGGGAAAGCCAGCCGTGGGTTTACTGAGGAGGAAGCGGCCGATGGAGGATTTTCTGGGGGAGAGCTGGCAGGTGCAACAGGAGGATTAGTGATTGCAGTTCGTAGATCTTGCAGACCCTGAACCAGTGTCATGGTGAGTGAAGTCAGATGACTAAGTTGATTGTGATGTAGATCCAGACGAGATGCTTGAGAGGTGAGTTCGGTGGATATCTGCAGAACAGCTGCTGGATCAGTTGATGGCGAAGTATTCTGTAATGAATCTGGAGATTGAGTAGGATCCATTTGCAGCTTTATTGAAGAAACGTCAAACAGGCAGGGGTCAGATAACAGCAAAACAGGAGATACAGAGGACAAGCAGAGAGAGTAGTCAGGTACCAGGCAGAAGATCAGGGCAGGCAGCAAGAAACAGTAATCCAGGGCAATCCAAGTCAAGACAGGCAGCAAACAGGCAATAGTGAGATAACAATCCAAGGTCAGCAAACAGATCAGCAAGATAGGGAAAAACGCTCAGTGATTACAGGCCAGGGCAATGCAATACTTCGCACTGAACTTCTGTTTGAGTGTGGCTTATATAGAGAGTCTGAATGAGGTGCAGGTGTGTGTGCAATCAGTCCCAGGTATGAAGCATTATGGGGATTAGAGTTCCAGAGTAAACTAGTATTCCGGTGATGGCTCCCTCTGGTGGTGAAGAGGAGGCGGTGCGGGAGCCCGCTCTGTAACAAATATGGTCATACTTTCTGGTTCTGGTAAGAACTCGAGCTTTGGACCAGCTGTAGTTTGTTTATATAAGCGTGCAGGGCAACCACCCATAAGAGCATTACAATAATCTAGCCTTGAGGTCATGAACGCATGAACTAATTGTTCCGCATTTGTCCGTGAGAGCATATGACGTAATTTAGATATATTTTTAAGATGGAAAAATGCTGTTTTACAGATACTAGACACATGACTTTCAAATGAAAGATTGGTATCAAAGAGCACACCCAGGTTCCTAACTGTCGACGAAGACTTAACAGAGCATCCATCAAGTGTTAGACAGTATTAGGTTATTAGGTGAGGAAGTTTTTTGTCCAATAATTAGAATCTCTGTTTTTTCAGAATTTAGTAGTAGGAAATTACTGGTCATCCAATTTTTTATATCAGCTATGCATTCCGTTAATTTTGTGATTTGGTAAGTTTTGTTAGGTTTTGAAGAAATATACAGCTGAGTATCATCAGCATAACAGTGAAAGCTAATTCCATGTTTCCTAATGATATCTCCTAATGGTAGCATGTACAGAGTGAACAGCAGCGGTCTTAGTACTGAGCCTTGTGGTACGCCATACTGAACTTGTGATCGATAAGACATCTCTTCATTTACTGCTACAAACTAAAAAAACGGTCAGATAAGTATGAATTAAACCATGCTAGTGCAATTCCACTAATGCCAACATAGTTTTCTAGTCTATTTAAAAGAATGTTGTGGTCGATAGTATCAAATGCCGCAAAGATCGAGTAACAGTAATAGAGATACAACCACGATCGGATGATAAGAGCAAATCATTTGTGACTCTAATGAGAGCAGTCTCAGTACTATGGTACGGTCTAAATCCGGACTGAAAATCCTCGCAGACATCATTTCTTTCAAGAAAGGAACACAGTTGTGAGGATACTGCTTTTTCTAATATCTTTGACAGAAAAGGCAGATTCGAGATCGGCCTGTAATTGATTAAATCTGTAGGAACAAGTTGCGTTTTTTTAACAAGCGGTTTAATCATAGCCAGCTTTTTGGTACGTATCCTAATGACAAAGATGAATTAATGATATTGAGAAGAGGATCTATGACCTCTGGAAGCATCTCTTTCAATAGTTTAGTCGGTATAGGGTCTAACATACATGTTGTTGATTAAGATGATTTAACGAGTTTGCAAAATTCTTCCTCTCCTATAGCAACAAATGAATCAAGTTTTTCATCATGAAGACTACACTGCACTGTCTGATGTGATACTGTAGTAGACGTCAGTGATGTAAGTATTTGAAATGAACATGATTTCTTAATGTCTAGTGACATATCAGGGCCATTTAATGATTAATTGAAATACATTTCTTACATACAGCTCCTTTGATCCCTCCACCACTAAAAGATTTAATATTAATCGCCGAGTGCGTCAAGGTTGCCCAATCTCCCCTTTTTTATTTATTAGTAGTTGAATAATTATCAATCGGTATTGTCAATAATGATGAAATCCAAGGTCTTCAAATTTTTGATAAGGTTCTTAAGATATCCCAATAGGCTATATGCATGCATAAGTTCCGCATTTGACGCAAGGATGCTCTCCCGTTTCCGGTTGGGGATATTAAAGCGGAGGAAAACCGAGGAAAACGGGATTATGCCAGAGTCTTCAAAATTTACTGTCCTCATGTCTTTGAAACGAAACTTTCATGTGTTTAGATGTAATTTTATATATAGTTATGTTTATTTAATATAATTTTAAAAAGAAGCATAAACACAACGAGGGGTGTCTGTTTTGTCTGTTTTTGTGACTAACGTTTCTTTAGTATAATCATGGAGTATAAAATTCAATATAAATTCTCAGTATTGCATTGGACTCTACGATCGGCGGAAGTTATCGAGCATCCTTAGACCTTCACCGGAAATACCGCCATGCATAGAGCCCCTTGGCAAATGACTCTACTTTGTTTTTAAAGAACGTGTCCTTTATTCCTCATGCTATTTCCTTCATCAATCATTTTTCAAGGGCTTCAGGTTTAATGTTAAATTTATCTAAATGTGAAATCCTCCCTTTATCACTGCATGCTATCTACCTGCAACACACTAACATGCTGTCACTGCATGTTAAAGATTCTAACTACAAAAATAATAATAATTTATTCTTCTCTTTTGTTTGGAAAAATAAATCCCAAGGACTTAAAAAAAGGGTTCTCACTAATAAGAAGGCTGAAGGAGGCCTGGAGATGCTTCATTTTGAGGATGTAAATAAGACCTTTAAGGTTAACTGGCTTAAGAGAGGTTTGATCACCCCTAATTCTCTTTGGAACCATATTCCTCATAGTCTCTTTAATTAAATTGGTGGCTGAAATTTCTGTTAACATGTGATTATAAAATTTCTAAAATCCCCCTCAAATTATCCAAATTTCATCAGCAAGCTCTTCTCGCTTGGAAAATGTGTTACTGTCACATGCAATTTCTCTCCTCACACCTCTTTAATTTGGAATAAAATATAACTGTTTCCAATAAATCCTTGTTTTTAACAAATTGGTTCAACAAAGACATTAATCATCTTATAAAAATGTTTGACAATTCTGGGAATCTTTTAACTTATGAACAATTCATGTCAATTTACAATTTTCCCGTACAGTTTAAGAAATTTAACTCAGTGTAACTCAGTTTAGTGTTATTCCTGTAACACTTCGTCAACTTGTCAAAAGTCATATTTGTTACAATTCTTTATCTGTGACAAACTCAAATTTAATGTTAGAAGGTGTTGGGTTACTTGAGAAAAAATGTAATAACAAACATATTTGTAATATCTTCCAAAAACAAAACAAAATATCTCCTAGAGGGAAATTTTTCTGGAACTCTAAGAATGAAAATATTGAATGGGGAAGAGCTTGGTTAATTCCCTTCAAATACTGTATTAATAACAAAATAAAAGAAATGAACTACAAAATTCTACACACCATTTATCCTTCTAAATCTTTAATATCAAGATGTTCTGATATTGATGATATGTGCTGTTTTTGTAATAATGAGAAAGAGATAATGACTCACTTATATACTGACTGGTAAGTCGTGAACCAGTTTTGGACTGATTTGGCAGATTTTTAATCTGATGAATATGAATTATTGCTTTACTTTAAAGGATGTTACCTTGTATTATGAAAATAAAAGCAATAAGGATCTGGATTTTATTGTTAACCTTTTTTCTTTATAAGCAAAATTTTACATACATAAACAAAAATTTTTTTAATTCATCTCCTATGTTAAACTTGTTTTGTTCTGACTTTGATTTTTACATTTCTTCAATAAGACTGTTAAAAAACAAAAAATCTGTGAAATATTTAAAGTGCTATGATACACTCTTCAATACCCCTGGTGTTTTGTAATATCCTTATTTGTTAAAATTGAATGTGAGCTATGATTTTTTTTTTTGTCTTGATTGTTCATATTTTGTTATTATTTGTTACCTTTTCTGCAATAAAAAAAGAATGTAAAAAAAAGAATAAAAAAATAAAAACTTTTATACAGCTATTATACATTTTTACTATTACAGCTATTGAGATTAACGAATCGTGAGATGTTTATAAAGTATTTAAATCTATTTCCATCACATAAAATGTTGCCGTGAAGACTGAAGATCTTATCATTGCAATGCAGTTTCTGCACTCTCTCTAATGCTTTCACCAAATGCAAACACGATTATGTACGTACAGTAAGAGCTTCGTTGTGCAGTGTAACGTGCGTCATTGAATTCATAACGAGTTTGGCAAGTGTCCAGATAAACTCGCGCTGTGTGGAAAGATTGTTCTTTGATCGCTTTCTGTATTTAATTTATTCACTGAGAGAAGCCTGCTTGATATTGTCCCAGGGTAGAAAATAAGTCCGTGGTGAAATGTGCAGAGCAAACTAACAACTTCGAATTAAACTGTTGCGGTATCTGATTATAGATAAACATCAACCACGCCTGTTGACATTTCTTTTCTGTGGGAAGGGTATGAAAAGTCCTCACATCCCCTGCACAGCCTGGAAAGTAACATTTATCTGCCATTTTCCCTATGATCCTCGCTTGTTTCTTCACCTGCAGAACTTCCGATGATTCGGCTGCACAGTTCCGCCGGGCATTGAACATGGGCTGGCATATGCAAATTTTTGGAGGCGTACATATTAATGATCCCGACTGTTGCGTCACAGTCGGTGTTATGTGGAGATTCGCCTATTTTTCAGGGGTGTTTTTCAAAAATGAGATTTAAATAAGAAGGAGAAAACAATTGTGTTTGAGACTCACTGTATGTCATGTCCATGTACTGAACTCTTGTTATTTAACTATGCCAACATAAATTCAATTTCACATTCTAGGGCACCGTTAAACGTACAGTATGTAACTTTTGGCCACCAGGGGTCACTCAATCAAAATAATAGCAAAAGACGTATTCTGATGACGTCGTGAAAGAGCGTGTGCTCATGGGAGTTGTTGTCGTTGTCGAGAGAGAGAGGGAGTGCGCGCGCGAACCAGCTATACAATGTTCATTGGGACACGGGCGATCTGTCATTCCCCAGCCATCTAGCATCTCCAGCAGATAACATGTTCACTGACGAGGTAATGTGTTGTTATTTATATTATATCTCTATTCTTGTTACGTTTAGTTACGGCTATTAACTTTATGTAATGCCATTGTAATGAACACGCGCGCTCTGTCGCTCCCACATTCCTCACTCATTCTAACTTAGTGTTTTTAAAATCACGTCTCTTCGAACGGAGAGATATATGAATTATCAGGGCAATATTCCATCTAGCTAGTATTAATAGATGTTAAAAACACGGTCACCTTTCGTTAATAATTATAATTACGTTTATACTATGATATTGAAAAAGATGGTGAACTGCATATGAAGCTACTTTCTGCAGCTATATCTACAACAAATGTGATTTTACATTATACTGTACATGAGAGCTAGTCCGTCTGCGTTTTGCACATGCCATCATCGTTTCACAACATAAGTTACGGATAGATATAGTTAGCTGAATGGGTGCTTACTTGTTTATTAGAATGCAAGCGAGATCGGCATCTCTCTGTAGTTCCAGTTGTCACGAAGCTCGTGGAAATGCAACTCCAATGTTAACGCGAGTCATGTCTCTTCTCCTGTCCCAAACCCTTCTCGAGTCATTTCTTTCACCCGTGCGTTTCCGCTTCACGGATCTTCCTCCAGCAGCAGAACGTGCAGGCAAAGCATAATCATGGTCCATTATAGATATCCAACTATTGATTCTTTATCGTCTTCTTTTATTTTAGTGACGTGCGTCCGGTGTTTACATTTGCGTTTGGCGGTTTTTCGCCGGGATCCGCACGAAGTTAGAGAAACTAGAGTCAAAGGTTATATGACGTCATAGACGGCCGACGAAACGGAAATAAAGACACGGCCCGTGTCTTCAAATTAAAATATAAATTTCTCCGGATTTGAAAGTTGGTGGGAACTTTTGGGATAATGTTAGTACACAACTAAAAGAAATATATAACATAGATACAGTTATTTTTGCTATTTTGAAAGCCGAAAAGTTCCATATTGTGCCTTTAAGCAAACTGTTTCATTTATTAATGTACAGTCCAGTATTTAGAAATTTATTTTCCCTTTTTCTGTATTACAGTTTTACTCTGTTCCACTTGCATTTGAAGTGGTGGTGTTAATAAATCCATGCTTCAGTTCAACTTTCTTGTGGAAGGAGTAATCTGTCTGTCTATTTGAAGAAAGGGAACTCTTTTACGAGGGCAGAATAGCACAGGGAGACCAGTTAAACAGTTGCAATAACACCATCAAAGCACAGAGAGACCAGTTCAACAGTTGCAATAACAAAGTTGAAGAGAGCAATCAAATTATCAACGGCTTACAAGAAAATTTCACTGAACTAACGACTGAAAAAGACCTGTGTTTTCAATTCACCAAAAGGCTACGTATGGCAAACTCTGATGACATCATCAAATCTTACTCGCTTGACATGACAGTCCCACATTCTTTCTTTTATTCCTGACCCTATACATGCAGCAGCAGCATCCTCAAATATCAAAAGCACATCTACACTCACCTAAAGGATTATAAGGAACACCATACTAATACTGTGTTTGACCCCCTTTCGCCTTCAGAACTGCCTTAATTCGACGTGGCATTGATTCAACAAAGTGCTGAAAGCATTCTTTAGAAATGTTGGCCCATATTGATAGGATAGCATCTTGCAGTTGATGGAGATTTGTGGGATGCACATCCAGGGCACGAAGCTCCCGTCCCACCACATCCCAAAGATGCTCTATTGGGTTGAGATCTGGTGACTGTTGGGGCCATTTTAGTACATTGAACTCATTGTCATGTTCAAGAAACCAATTTGAAATGATTCGAGCTTTGTGACATGGTGCATTATCCTGCCGGAAGTAGCCATCAGAGGATGGGTATGTAGTACCCTAACCGCCTGGTTAGGGAAGATATAAAGTCAATAAAAGACACAGGACACGGAGCTGCTGCAATATCTTCTGAGTCTCTGTATTGTCTGACATTAATGCAAATATTTCTGCATTCTCATGTGTCAATAAAACGTATTACAACATATCTCTTTAGAGAAAAACACAATATTCAGAAACAAATATAGAATTACACAGCTTCTCAACAACAGGTACTGTTCCTACCAATTAAACAAATAATTTCAATAGAAACTTGCACATAATACTAATTATTATTAGTTTTATTTTCTCTTTTCATTTATATTTGTAACCACCACAGGTACATGGTGGCCATAAAGGGATGGACATGGTCAGAAACAATGCTCAGGTAGGCTGTGGCATTTAAACAATGCCCAATTGGCACTGAGGGGCCTAAAGTGTGCCAAGAAAACATCCCCCACACCATTACACCACAACCACCACCCTGCACAGTGGTAACAAGGCATGATGGATCCATGTTCTCATTCTCATACTGCATCAGCTTCGAAGGTGGCGTGATTAGACTGGTAAACCCATTCGTCGTCATCTGACGTAACTCGGAGTGACAACGAAACGTTATGTCCGCCTGCCACTTCCGCTGTACTGTGGAGATCGCCTCAGTCTTGGCTCCTCAGCTAAAAAACATATCTGCATGTTGCCTGCGTCCTCCTTTTATACCCACAAATATACCCATTCCCCAGACCCATAGCATTTCTTTGCCATTGGCTCGTTTTGTAATACTCGAAGTTGATAGGCTTTGTAAGCGAAACCCCATTCGTCGTCATCCGACATAAGGGAACAAGGGTTACATCCGTAACCGAGACGTTTCTTCTTGACAGGTGAGTAACTGCTAATGCTGATTTTTTTTAATGTGAACTGTGTGTGAAAATATCCTTCTTAAAAAAAAATGAGTGAGCTCGAGGGAGGGGCGACCTAACTTGGTTTGTTTGGGATCTCACTTCAAAAACAAACAGAAGTGACGTCACCCACAATTGCTGATAGCACCTTTAAAGCTGCAGTTTTTTTGGGTTAAAAATTATCCTAAATAGATTGAGAAAATACATAACCAGCTAGTGTTCAAATCTATCTGCTTGCCTTAGCTCGATTCTAAATGGTAAGCTTGTAATAGTGTTTTTAATTCCAGTGGTACTGGTGGATTTCCGCGGGAGAGTCGAGCATGTCTTTGCATCATTACGTCACACTCACATACAGATGTGCGCATCGAATAAACACATAAAGAAGGAGTCTCGGCTGTATGCTATGTTGCGTAAGAGGATGTTGGAGGTGGAGATTTATAGCCTTTTCTCACAGCACTTGATATCATTAAACTTATCAATTTGATGGCGGATCCAGAAAGGTTCAAACGACAATCGCCAATTGAAGATTCACCCGTTGTAAAATGCAAAAGACTTCGTAGTGGCTACCTAAAAAAAGAGACTGCAACCGGCCCATGCGAAAACGAGGATAAATAGAATGTAGTCTACATTAGACTACATTAAATGTAGTCCCGCAATGCTGATGTTGAACATTAACAATTTGAGAAAAAAGTATAATTTGCACGGTTTTACGTGATATAAGCGATTGTTAGATTTAATCAGCGCGATTTACTGCAATGATTTTTTCCCCTTAGTTGGTCAGAACCAGAACAAAAGTGGATGTTACTTACTTGTTCAGATGACATTTTCCAGTGAAAATCATTAAGTTGGTCATACTTCCAAAAAGAATAATCTGTGATTCTGAATGCCAGTCACAGTATCCACACCGGCGCGACGACTAACAGCCGCACACTCTCCTCAAACATTGGATTCATCCGGGCTGTTGCATGTCGAGGTACAACTCACGTAAATTTGATAATTTGATTGAGATTGTCTGGAAGAGTTGTGTTCCTTCCATTCCCAAAGCCGAAAACACAACGTGAGCGGTGCCTACAATGGATAAAACATTGTGGACGGCCCCACTCCCAGTTAAATGTGTTTGGTAAATGTGTTTGAAGAAAATATGTCTTCTGAATCTGTGACTAAGACATGCATGAAACATCAGCAGAAGGTGAAGGGTGGAAACATCTCAGTGATTGACATTCAGGACTGTTTGATACAAACATCAGTAAAACACAACTGAAGGACGAGCTTGAGAAATGTGTCAATATATCTGTTCCTGGTCCTCATGCATTTCTGCTGGTCATCAGACTGGACGTGAGATTCACAAACGAGGAGAAACAAACTGTGAAATGGATTCAGGAGAAATCCATTCTGTTCACTAGAGGAGACCAGATAGATAAACCTATAGAAGAGTTTCTGACCAAAAACAGGCAGATTGGAGAGCTTATTAAACAGTGTCAAGATAGGTATCATGTTTTTAATAACAAAAATAAAAAAACAATCACGGGTTAATACACTGCTGGACAAGATAGTATGAATGGTAATGGAGAACGGAGGACGACATTATACAAATGAGATGTACAATGAGGCTCAGAAGAGGCAGAGAGAGGAAGATGAGAGACTGAAGTTAGAAGAGGAAAAAGAGAGGCAGAGATTCAAGGACAGGAATGAGGGTAACGAATTTTGGTTAGGTGAATTTATTATTGTATTATTGTTTATTATTGTTTATTGTATTTTAAATTTGTATTTAGTTGTAGTTGTATTTGTTCTAGTTTCATAATATAAATGACCCTATACTGTAAAGGAAATGCATGTAAAAACAACAACAATGTTTACCATTATATGAAAGCCCATTTCCGCTGCAGTTGAGTAAAAAAATATAATTCTGTAAGTGATAATAATGAGAAACTTTCTCATAATAATGACTTATCTCATAATAATGATAAACTTTCTCATAATAATGACTTAACATCTCATAATATTGAGAAAATTTCTCATAACAATGACTTATCTCATAATAATGAGATGTCCGTCTCCGTCTCATACTGATAATTTATCATAAACGTTATTCACTGCAGAGTGTGCCATGTTTGCTGTGATGCATTTACACGGCTTTGACCAGCGGATGTCGCTAGCGTGGCACTCTCTTCTGCTCCACTGCTTTGCGCATGCGTAGAAGTGCGATAAAATAATTACTCAATAATCATTATTACTAGAAAGTTTCTCATTATTATGAGATGTTAAGTCATAATTACGAGAACGTTTCTCATTATTATGACTTTTTTTTTTTTTACTCAACTGGCGGAAATGGGCTTCCATAATCACTTTAGACACACACACAGACATCAAGAATCAGCATATTAATCTTAGCAACAGTTGGGTTTCGTTTTGTTCACCCAGGATGCATTGCACCATGAATCATGTCACCATTGTGCATAGATATATACACTAGATGTCGCCTTGGCTACAGCAGTTCACTGGAACGAATGCGTCAACAGAGCCGCCATCTTGGAACAGGGGAGCCCCTCCTCTTTATGCATCAGCGTCAATATATAGGCAAAGGTCTAACGGAAATAAAATCATCATAAATCGTCATGAATGTGATTTTCTAGTTTTCGGGAGCGGAGGGTAATTTCATGGACTTCAAACTTGCACTCAAACTTCAGATTCCCGTCACTCCTCTCTCGCACCAGATTACCGTCAACGCACTAAATGGTCAAGAACTCCCCGGATTACACATGCTACTGGAGACATCACCCTCATTACTTCTGGCAATCACACTGAACTCATCTCATTCTTACTCATTGACTCACCACTTGCACCAGTGGTTTTGGGACACCCGTGGCTTTCCAGACACAACCCCCGTGTCGACTGGTGCACTAACACTGTTTCCACATGGAGTAACCACTGTCATGAATCCTGTTTAATGTCTGCCTGTCCCTCTGTGACTGGTTCTGTGTTTCAGAGTGAGGCTGCGGATTTGTCTAACGTGCCCGCGGAGTACCTCGACCTGAAGGAGGTGTTCAGTAAGTCTCGTGCTGCTTCTCTTCCTCCGCACCGTTCCTATGACTGTGCGATAGATCTACTGCCAGTTAAATCTCCGCCCAAGGGCAGACTTTACTCTCTTTCTGTTCCCGAGAGGGAGGCCATGGAGAAATATATTTCTGATTCTCTAGCCTCTGGGTTCATCCAGCCTTCCTCTTCTCCTGCGGGGGCGGGGTTCTTTTTCGTTGGGAAGAAGGATGGTTCTCTGCGACCTTGCATTGATTACCGAGAGCTGAACAACATCACGATAAAGAATTCTTATACTTTGCCGTTGATGTCTTCAGCTTTCGAGAGGTTGCAGGGAGCATCCATTTTCACGAAACTGGACTTACGTAATGCATATCATTTGGTTCGCATCAGGGAGGGGGATGAATGGAAAACCGCTTTTAATACCCCTAGGGGGCACTTTGAATACTTGGTTATGCCTTTCGGGCTTTCCAACTCCCCAGCGGTTTTCCAGGCACTCGTTAATGATGTGTTGAGAGACATGGTAGATCAGTTCATATATGTTTACCTGGATGACATATTGATTTTTTCTTCGTCTCTCCAGGAACACGTTCAACACGTCAGACGAGTGCTCCAGAGAGCACTGTTAGAGAATGGGCTTTTTGTCAAGGCGGAGAAATGCGCGTTCCATGCACAGTCATACCCTTCCTATGTTCCCTTCCTAGGGTACATCATCTCCTCTGAGGGAGTGCGCATGGATCCTGACAAGGTTAAGGCTGTGGTAGATTGGCCCAGTCCAGATTCCCGTAAGGCCCTACAGCGGTTTCTGGGGTTCGCCAATTTTTACCGACATTTCATTCGTAATTTCAGCCAACTAGTCGCACCTCTGACTGCCTTGACCTCCCCCCGAACAACGTTCAGGTGGTCGAACACCACCGAGGCAGTGTTCACCAACCTCAAAAGTCGCTTCGTTTCGGCTCCCATTCTTGTCACCCCTGATCCCACACGTCATTCGTGGTGGAGGTCGACGCGTCAGAGGTGGGAGTAGGAGCAGTGCTTTCACAACGCGCTTCCTCAGACGACAAGATGTATCCCTGCGCATTTTTTTCTCATCGATTATCGTCTACCGAACGTAACTATGACATTGGTAACAGAGAGTTGTTGGCAGTCAAGTTAGCGTTGAAGGAGTGGCGTCATTGGTTAGAGGGTTCAGGGGTGCCCTTTATCGTTTGGACCGATCACAAGAACCTTGAATATATTAGATCCGCTAAAAGACTCAACTCCAGGCAGGCTCGGTGGGCACTTTTTTTCGGACGTTTTGACTTTGTTCTCTCGTACCGCCCGGGTTCCAAGAACATCAAACCCGACACTTTATCTCGTATTTTTGATCCATCCGAACGCCCGGTGACTCCCGAGTGTATTTTACCTGAGAGAATAGTTATCTCCACACTCGTATGGGAGGTCGAGTCGAAGGTCAAGATGGCCTTAGAAGGGGTAACGCCTCCGCCCGGTTGCCCACCGAATCGGTTGTTTGTTCCGGAGGGGTTACGGTCTGACGTTATTCGATGGGGTCATTGCTCCAACGTGGCTTGTCATCCAGGAGTGACTCGCACCAGTTATTTAGTTAAGCAACGATTCTGGTGGCCGTTAATGGCTCGCGATATTCACGATTTTGTTTCGGCTTGCTCAGTCTGTGCCACTGGGAAGACATCTAACCGACCTCCGGATGGGTTACTTCGACCGTTGTCTGTCCCTTCGAGACCCTGGTCCCACATCGCGCTAGATTTTGTCACCACATTTTGTTGTTTTAACCGTAGTGGACCGGTTCTCGAAGGCGGCACATTTCATTCCCTTGCCCAAATTACCCTCAGCCAAGGAGACAGCGGTCACGATCATTAATCACGTCTTTCGGTTACATGGCCTCCCGACGGACGTGGTCTCTGACAGGGGTTCCCAATTTGTATCCAAATTTTGGCAGGAGTTCTGTAAGTTATTGGGGGCCACGGTCAGCCTGTCTTCGGGTTATCATCCCCAGAGCAATGGTCAGTCTGAGCGGGCCAACCAAGATCTTGAGAGAATGTTGCGATGTTTGGTAGCCAAGAATCCTTCGTCCTGGAGTCAACAACTTTCTATGGTGGAGTACGCCCATAACTCGTTACCAGTGTCATCTACGGGCCTCTCTCCGTTTAAGTGTAGTTTAGGTTACCAGCCACCAATTTTTCCGAGTCTGGAATCCGAAGTCGCGGTCCCCTCCGCTCACGCTTTCGTCCAGAGGTGCCGCCACACTTGGACTAGAGCCCGTAAGACTCTACTCCAAGCGGGGGGGCGCATGAAGGCCAGGGCCGATCGCCACCGGTCAAGGCCTCCCGTATACGTCGTGGGTCAAAAAGTGTGGCTTTCTACCAGAAATATTCCGCTCCGTTCCGTTTCTAACAAGTTAGCTCCCAAATTTATCGGCCCGTTCCCTGTCACCAAGATTATTAGTCCGGTGACAGTCCGACTCAAACTCCCTCCAGCGTACAGGAGAATTCACCCCGCCTTTCACGTATCAAGAATCAAGCCCGTGTTTTATTCTCCCATTAATCCGCCCGCCCCTGTTCCTCCCCCGCCGCGACTCGTAGATGGGGAAATTACTTATTCGGTACATCGTATTCTGGACTCAAGACGGAGGGGATGCAGATTTCAGTACTTGGTGGACTGGGAGGGTTACGGTCCGGAGGAGAGAAGTTGGGTACCTGCTAGAGACATCCTGGATCACTCCCTTATCGATGATTACAATCGACAGGTAAGGGAGTCGGAGAACGCCAGGAGGCGTTCTTAGGAGGAGGGGTACTGTCACGTTTCACAAATCGGCTGTCTCATGCTGAAGTGTCTGCGTGAGTGTATTGTGTGGGTGTGGTTACTCGTTGTGCTGATTAGTGTCACCAGCTGTCATCAATTCCAGTTCCTTCTTAAGCCCAGCATTTTCTCTCTCTTGTTGTCAGATCGTTGTGGTTGTTCCTCGGTGTGTGTCCTGTTCTCGTGCCTCGGCTGTTTCAGTTCGTCTTCTGGATTTTCGTCAGTTCCTCGTGTCGTCTGGATGTTCCACAGTTCCTGGGTTCACTCGAGCACGTTCTTCACAACACCACCACCGGATCGCCATCTCGTCCCTGCTTCACTTACCACCTGAGTGTTTGTCCCGACCAGGGATGTAGTGGAGGCTAAACGCACGTAAACGCCGTTTACGCACCTCCCAATATTCGGAAATAGCGTTTACCCACCTCCAAAGTGCGTTTATTCACCTCTAAATTGCGTTTATCCACCACTAAATAGCCTGCCGTTCCTAAGACATTTTAAATTAAGCTTATGTCGTATAGTTTCATATTCCTTATTAGTTTCATAGGTTGTCTCTTTCATAAAACTATTTCATATTGCGCTGCATTACTGTTAGTGTTGTTGACTATTACTGACGCGCTGTTGACGCTCGCGCAGCCCCGCGAGGACAAATCTACACACATGAGCGCAGCACACACACACACTCAGTTAACAACATACTTCCTATAACAAATCTAAATGTGGAGTTTTTATATTTTAACATATGTTAAGCAACCTCAATTATTTTTCCTGAACACCATCACGATTGAAAATGTGACATTGATTTCCTACAACAGTTCAATAAACAGTTAAAATTAAGTCACTTACATTTTAGATGCAATATTGGCTGTTTTTGGCTACGTTCACACTGCAGGCTGAAACGACCCAATTCCGATTTTTTTGCCCCTATGCGACCTGTATCCGATCTTTTCATGACAGTCTGAACGACACAGATCCGATCTTTTCAAATGCGACCTCAATCTGAACGGCCAGGTCGCATGTATCCGACCCGCACGCCGTTGATATGCGACAAACGTCATAATTCTGCGTTGAAGTAGGCGGGAATGAGAAGATGAACAAGTTAGCTATCGTACGATAGCACCGATAGCACGCACCTGTCAATACACTCCAACGCGTTGCACTGTTATGGTCCGCCACAGACGTGTCTCTTCCCGTGAGTTAATCGAAGGCGCTCAAACGCTCTCCTCCTTCTTAATTTTCTTCTTAAAACGAAAAGATTGTAATTGTGCTGGCTCTGTTGGGAAAATAACTTTAATATTGCTAAACGAGCTCCACTGTTGACATTCATGTTTAGGTACTTCCGCAAACAGCAAGTGACGTCGTTGACCGTTGAGTACTCTTCTGCGCATGCGGGTCACTTCTGGGTCATTTCACGTTCACACAGGAGATCACTAAAGGTCGCATTTAATTGGAAATGTGAACGGCCTTGCAAAAAAATCGGATTTTTTCAAAAAATCGGAATTGAGCATTAAGCCCTGCAGTGTGAACGTAGCCTTTGTTCTGTTTCAGCAGCGAAATAGTTCCAACCAAAAATCACAGCAGAACCACGGCGCATCTCACAGGAGCACTCATCCTGTTTTCATTACTGAATTATTCAGCATTTTGAACAAATCGATTGAGTCAAAGATTCAATGACCCATTCATAAACATGTCTCATTCTTGAATGAATCAGCCGTTTGAACGAATCGTTTGAATGAATGAATGAATGAATGACTCACTCATTAAGACGGTCGCCTGCCGCCACCTAGTGTTATGTTTAAAAGTAGCATTTTCCAATGTTTCTTATATGTAAATTTAAATAAATTTCATAACATTATTTTATGCAATTGTAATTTTTCAGTGTAAATTATTTAATTTGATCAGCCCTACTTAGGGTAACAGCCCTATTATGTCTTATTATTCGAAATAATTTAATTTATTGAACACATTTAGGAATTTAAAATGAAAGATGAAGCATCTACATTTGATTTGATTGATTTGATTTTTATTTTCTGGTAAATTTACAATGAAATAACCAAAAAAAAGGAGTAGGCTGAAGCCAAGGCTTATATTTGCCTACCCTATTTAACCATACCTGAAGAATCAGCATTATAAATTATAAAAAAACATACATAATTATACAATACTGCACATACACATTTTTTTTACATGATATTAACAAAATTTACATACTAACTGAATAATCATTAACAATTTTCTTTTTTAATTTTTTTTTAAAGCTAAACAAAGAAGTACATAATTTCAAATCATCTTTTAGTAAATTCCATAATTTCACACCCATAACTGATACACATCTAGACCTTACATTAGTTCTTTCTTTTCCACATTCAAACATAAACAGGCCTCTTAAATTATATCTACCCTCTCTTAACTTAAATAATTTCTGAATACCAGATGGAAGACTTTTATTAAGTGCTTTATACATTATTTCCAATATTTTTATATATACAATATCTGTAAATTTTAAGATATTACTTTGAGTAAAGAGTTTGTTAGTTGGTTCGCGATATCCTACTTTATTAATAATTCTAATAGCTCTTTTTTGTAACTTAATTAATACAGCTATATTTGTTTTATTTGCATTTCCCCATATTTCTGAACAATATGAAAAATAAGGCATTACTAAGGAGGAATATATAATACTCAAACCCATTTTATTTATTAGATCTTTTGTTTTATACAATATTCCCACTGATTTTGCTACCTTACTTCTAATGTATTCAATATGTGGTTTCCAACTAAGTTTATTATCTAAGATCACACCTAAAAATTTTGTTTCATAGACTCTTTCAATTTCAACTCCATTTAAATATAACTTAGCATCACTATGAGTCCTATTACCAGAAAATATCATAAATTTGGTTTTATTTTCATTTAAAGATAACTTATTATAGTCAAACCACTCCTTTAACAAAATTAATTCTTTTTCTACCAGTTGCAATAATTCATCCATATTTTTTCCAGAGCAAATAATATTTGTGTCATCAGCGAACATTATAAATTTCAACACTGAAGAAACTGAAAAGATGTCATTTAAATAAAGAATAAATAATTTTGGTCCCAAAACTGAACCTTGAGGAAGGCCGCATGTTACTGTTTGTAAATCAGACTGTGTATTATTAATTTGTACATACTGAAATCTATTACTTAAATAACTCTTTAACCACTGATGTGTGACCCCTCGCAAACCATATTGTTCAATTTTTTTCAACAATAAAGCATGGTCAATAGTGTCAAATGCTTTACACAAATCAATAAACACACCGACAGTATTGAGTTTTTGGTCAACTGCAGCTGCAACATGTTCAACAAGCTCCATCACAGCTAAGGATGTAGAGCAGTTGTTCCTAAATCCATATTGGTGCTCACTTAGTACATCATATTTATTTAGAAAGGAGTCCAATCTGTTTATAAACAATTTTTCAAGTACTTTTGAAAACTGAGGTAACAGTGATATAGGTCTATAGTTGGTTAGTGTTTGCTTATCACCACCTTTATAAACTGGAAACACCTTTGCTATTTTCATTTTATCAGGAAAAGTTCCAGTTAAAAAAGATATATTACAAATATAGGTGAAAGGTTTAATAATACAATGGATGACTTCTCTGATAAGAGCCATATCAATATTATTGCAATCAGTAGACTTTTTATTTTTAAACTTACTTACTACTTCTAAGACATCACTATCACATACTCCTCCAAGAAACATTGTGTTAATATTATCAAATGTAGGACTAATATATTCCTTATTAAACTTTGGTAGCTCATTAGCCAAATTTGGACCAATATTAACAAAATACTGGTTAAAGGCATCAACAATAGCCTCTTTATTTTCTATTGTTGTATTATTATGTTTGAGACACAATGGAAAATCTCTGTCTTTATGATTTTTCATTACATTATTAATAATCCTCCAAGTACCCTTTATATCATGTCTGTATCTTTGCAATAGCTGGTCATAGTAATCCTTTTTTTGCTTTCTTAGTACTGATGTTAGTTTATTTTTATATTTTTTATACTGTTCCTCTTTTTCCTTGGTTGGACACTTTACAAACTCCATGTATAGCTTATTCTTCTTTTTACATGACTTTTCTAAACTCTTTGTCATCCAAGGTGACAGCCTATTTTTTGTTTTGGTTTACATTTTTTCAAAGGACAGTGATTATCATAAATTTGGGTAAATATTTCCAAAAATGCCTTATATGAATCATTAACATCTTCAACATAAACATTTTGCCAATTTTGATTTAATAAATCTATTTTCATAGCTTCCATAGCTCCAGATAATTTTAATCTAACTAAATTTAAATTTTGTTGTTCAATTCTTAAATGTAACTCATTCAACATGTCCAACACAGTAAACACGGGTAAATGATCAGTAATATCTGTTACTAGAAGTCCACTTTTTGTTTTCACATTAGATTTGTTTATAAAAATATTATCAATCAATGAAGCACTATCTTTAGTTATTCGTGTTGGTTTCAATATTAATGGATAAAAACCCAAACTAAACATAGTATTAACAAATTCTGATGTTTTAGTATGCTCATTAGATTTCAATAAATCAATATTGAAATCGCCACAAACAAAGGTAAACTTTTCATTATGCTTCTCAAGCATCTCTGATATTATCTTATTGAACTTATCTATACAGGAACCTGGAGTCCGATAAACACAACTAATTGACACATTTTTGGATCTAATGCCCTTAATTTCAACAGATAAACATTCCATCAAATTATCAATAGAAAATGTCATATTAACAATAACTTTACATTTTAAATTAGACCTTACAAATAATGCAACACCACCTCCCCTTTTATTGTGCCTATTCTGAACAAACATTTGATATCCATCTAAACCAACCAACAGTTAATAATATTGGGGGAGGGGATGCCCTTTAAAGGTGCAGATATTACAATATGCCGCTTTAAATATCAAAGCTGATTGAACACTGATGAGAATATTGTTTCAGAATAAATTAAAAAAAAAAAAAAAAAAAAATCCGGACGAGCAACTTTTTTACTCGGACAATTGAATGACAGATTTACTTGTCCAAAGGACAAGCGTATGAAAAGGCTTAATGTCAAGCCATCCCTATAGCAATGTCATCAGTAGACATAGGCCTACACACCGGTAGGCAGTGGCCACGTTACCGGGTGACCACGTCGTGGTCCACCAGAATTTATAGTTTACCCACCTCTTTTTTTACCACTACGCCTCTGGTCCCGACCTGTGTCTACATCTGACTTTATTATAATAAAACTGGATTTTTACTTGCATCTTGCATCCTCCTGTTTTTCCGTCACAGACTGGCAAAGGCTTCCGATTTGTTTGTTTTGTAAGCGTCATTAAGTGTGTCAAGTTTTGTCTAAAGTTTGTACAAAGTTTGTCTGAGACTTCCTATCGAGCAGCTAGTCTCCAACTGAAGGTGTTAACCTAAAAAATTTAATTTTCTACCTGGTTGTGACATGGATTCTATCATGTCTGCTGCTTGCCCAGGATTCAAAGCAGGCAGCTACCCAAGGAAGAACACAGTAAAGCAGAGCAAACCAATTGCTTTATCTTAGCTCTGGGAACCTGCCTAGTGTATCAGATATAACCTTATACTTACCAGACTGTATACGAAAGGATTACAGGTTCGGATCCTCGACATGGCAGAGAAAAAAGAGGAAGCGGGGAAAACGCGGAGGCGTCAGACTACGCCTGATAAAGCAGGGAATGAGACGGATCCTCCTGCCCACGATGATAATGGGGAATGTGCAATCCCTTAGGAACAAGATGAATGAACTCCAGGGAAATGTCCAGCTACAGAAGGATTTCAGGGAATGCTGCACCCTGGCCTTCACAGAGACCTGGTTGTCTAACCGGGATCAAGACCGAGACGTGTGGATTGACGGCTTCGGATCACCTGTTCCGATGGACCGGGAGGCCAGTGCAACGGAGAAGACACTGGGTGGCGGGGTATGTGTGTACTTTAATAGACGGCATTGCACCTCTGTGACTCTTAGAGAAAAAATATGCCTGCCCGATATCGAACTCCTGTCTGTGTCATTACGACCATTTTATTTACCACGGGAGTTTCCACAAATTTTCCTAACAGTCGTGTACATACACCCGAGGGCACATGCCATTATCGCTTGCATTGTGATTTCTGACGTAGTGCAGAAACTACAGTCACTCTCCCCACATGCGCCAAACTTTATCCTAGGCGACTTTAACCTATAAAAGATAGTATACAGAAAAAAGACATGCTCATAAGCAGGGAACTGCCTCTGATCTACATGTAGCCACCAAAGAGCTTAAAGGTGAGATATATAAAGCAAAACAAAGATATCAATTTAAACTTGAAAAAAGTCTGGCTGAAAATAACCTTAGCTCTGCCTGGTCCTGTATGAAAACGATAGCAGGTAACCAGAAGCATGTATGTCTTGCCAGAGGGTTTTGGATCTGATGCGGAGCTTGCCAATGCTTTCAACTCTTTTTCTACACGTTTTGATAAGTATGATTTCAGCCAGGAGGTCCAAGGACTCCAACACAAACTCAAGGATAATCAACATTTCAGCATCACATATAAAGGTGTTGAAAATGTCTTTAGTAGGACAAAGATTAATAAAAGTCATGGACCTCATAACATTTGTGGGCGTGTGATCAAAACATGTACAAGAGAGCTGAGTCACATATTCCAATATATTTTTAATAAATCCCTGCAGACGCAACATGTACCAAAAATTTGGAAGGATGCGGTAGTGGTCCCAGTTTCAAAATGCAGTAGTTCTAAAACTCTAAATGAATTTAGACCTGTCACTCTCACTTCAATTTTAATGAAAAATTTGGAAAAATTGATAAGGCCACATATAAGGATAACTGAACATGCATTGGATCCCATGCTATTTGCCTACAGGCCACGCAGGGGTGTAGAAGATGCCACTCTCACTCTGGTTCATTTGCTCCTCAAACATATCAACGCATTCTCACCCCAAGGCGTCATCTAACTGACAATTTTGACCATGCTTCAATATTCGACGCTAAAGGTACCCTTTAGCGTCAGTTAGTTGACGCGATCCCAGGGCGTCATCTAACTGACGCTAAGGGTAACGCGTCAGTTAGATGACGCGGATAGGTTTAGGTCTGGGTAGAAGGGCGTCATCTAACTGACGCTAAGGGTAACGCGTCAGTTAGATGACGCCCTGGGATCGCGTCAACTAACTGACGCTAAAGGGTACCTTTAGCGTTGAATATTGAAGCATGGTCAAACTGATTCCCAAGGCGTCAGTTAGATGACGCCTTGGGGTGAGAATGGGCTGAACATATTGAGGGAAGTGGGTCCCATGCACAAATTCTTTTTATCGATTTTTCATCTGCTTATAATACAATTCAACCGTATATTTTAGCCAACCGTCTTATTGAGCAATTTGATTTTTGTCCTAATCTTGTTGGTTGGATTTTGGATTTTTTAACAAACAGGACACAGGTGAAGGTGAAGGTAAAGGTAAAGGTGAATGGAGCTCTGTCTGGTCAGCTTTGCTCTTCTACAGGTTCACCACAGTGGTGTGTACTTTCACCCCTCCATTTCATTTCATATACAAACATGTGTCAGAGCAAATATGTAAATGGACCATTATTAAATATGCGGATGACTCCGTCATAGTAAGTCTGCTCCATAAAAATGATATAGGCCATGGTCCAATAATTGAAGACTTTGTCCAATGGTGTGAGGAGTCGCACCTTCAATTGAACATATCCAAAACAAAGGATATGCACATTGATTTTTAAAAAACTCCAGGATATGAGGCTATAACTATGGTCAACTAGTGGATCAAGTACAATCTTACAGATACCTAGAGACAATTATTAACTCTAAATTAAATTTTCAGGAGAATTGTGAGGCTGTCTGTAAAAAAGGACAACAGCGTCTACTGTTTGAGAAAATTGTACCATTTTAATATAGACAAGACAATGATGACATTATTTTATCATGCTTTTATTGAAACCATCATATTTTTCTCCCTAGTGGCATGGTTTGGTTGTGTCTCAGACAAGCACAAGAATCGCCTAAACCAAATTGTAAAATGGTCAAGTAAGCTGACTGGGGAGCTGCACCCTGTATGCTAAACTATTACAGCGGCTAGCTATGGCTATCAAAAAAGATGGCCTACATCCTCTGAATAGGGAATTCCAGTATCTCCCCTCTGGACAGAGGGTAAAATTACTGGTTACCACAAGATTTAAAAACAGTTTTGTACCAGCGGCAATCTCTGTTAAACAAACTGTACATTTTTTGCCCAAAACGCATAAGAAATCTGGTCATGTACACTGTAAAAAATCCAACTTACATTTTGTTTGACAAAATGTGTTTTTAAAGTTTATTCAACTATTTAACATGAAAAAGTTTGTACAACTAATGACCCTAAGTTGAGAAAACTCAAAAATGTCCTGCAGCTGGTTGCCTTAAACTTTTAAGTTTTCTCAACTTTTTTTTTAATTTTATTTTTTACACTGTACTGCTTTTACTACCTGTTTTTATATGTTTTAATGTTGTGTATGTTGCATGCTATGTTGTGGTCAACAAAGTTGTAAGGATGTCATGCCTCTCAGACTGTAAAACTAGTTTACGGATACCAATAAAGTAAAAGAAGACCAGCAACAACCCTTTTAAGGTAAACAGAACAGAACCAACATAAAATGTATTACAGATATCATTAAGTTTAACATATTTAAAAAGAGTAAACATGACAAGATGTGCAAATTGTCCTGTAGATATACTTAGAGTTGTGGTAGAGAATATAATTCATGTAATTTGATAGATGTAGTCACCGAATGCATTTTGTGCCAAAGTAATGATACGTGATCCACGGTTTAGCCCTGAGACTGATATTGTGCTCACTGCGTGTGTAACTAAGTTTTGAGAAATTGGTCAAATTTCTTTTTTAAAGTCTCTTCGGAAGTGGAAACACCCACAGCGCTGGTAGAGGTGCAACTTCTGCTGGTCTCCAGATCCGAGGGTCTACTTTCTGCAGATGAGGAAGAACCATCGCTGATGGAGGTCCACTCTCCAGCTATCTGTGAACAAAATTACAGTACTGTCTTCAGGAGATATTTCAATGTACAGTAAGAAAGATGGATAGCCGCTTGCTTTAAACCTGACACAAAGAGTGTATGCGTTGCCATTTCCAGGGCTACAGATTTGAGGGTCTGCATGAGGAAGTATCGTCAGTGCTTAAAGATACTCCACTTTTTTTGGAAAAAGGCTCATTTTACAACTCCCCCAGAGTTAAACAGTTGAGTTTTACCGTTTTTAAATCCATTCAGCTGATTTTCTGATATTTAGAAGAATATCAGTAACCAGACAGTTTCTGGTCTCATTGACTCCCATAGTAGGGAAAAAATATACTATGGGAGTCAATGAGACCAGAAACTGTCTGGTAACTGATATTCTTCTAAATATCAGAAAATCAGCTGAATGGATTTAAAAACGGTAAAACTCAACTGTTTAACTCTGGGGGAGTTGTAAAATGAGCCTATTTCCAAAAAAAGTGGAGTATCCTTTTAAGTCCAGTATGCTTACATTGAAATAATATTAACAATATAAAAGTGATTCTTAAGTTTACTCTATAAAAAATTATTGAAACTTTCACAACAAAAAGGCAGTTTTACAACTACAAAGCCTTTACATGCTAAAAAAGTATGAACTGAGTATGAAAAGATGACTGAAGGCATGCCATGTACACTCCTGGGCAGAAAAAAACTGCTAAAAAAGGTTGCATTTTTTTTCACTACGCTTTTAATTGTCTTAATCACAAATTATTGGTCAGGAAATTAGCTAAATTTAAGCAAACAAACTACTTAAAAGCATTGCTGTTTCAGAAAAACATCTGCAGAATATGGGAAGTTTTGTGTGTGATGATTCACAATGAAACACGAATTGCCCGGGAGTGTAGTAGTTTGTGTAAAACATTTTTGATCATGTTGATAATTTAGAGACCTTAAAAATGTATGGCTATTAAATGTGATTTATTGCTTCATATTGGTTAAAATCGTGTAATTCACATCCAGCAATGGATTGTCCCTTAGGCTACTGCACAGTGTGCTATTGAACAACTTCTTTAGTATAAAAAAATAATTTACACACACATCATCCATACATTCTTGTACATCTTTGTGAGGACATTCATTGACACAATACAATCTCTTGCTCCTTACCCTAAACCTACCTAATTATAACCAAGTTTTAACCCTACAACAGGCCTTTAAAGGGCTCTCAGATAGTGAGGCCTGACCAAAATGCCCTGGACTTCACTAATTGTCCACGCTTCGATGGACTAAAACTATAAATATTTCCTGTTGAAATACACAACTTTAACATATTTGCCTGATAAGAATTAGTATTATTATTATTTATTAAATGCTCCTAAAAGAAAGCAAAACAACAACAACAACACATCAACAACAATTATTGTCATAATAACATAATAACAGAGTCCTTCAATCCAGATTAAGTTCAGTCTTTTTAATCCAGATGAAGTGCCAAATCCTTAAACACAGCCACTGTTCTTATAGCTTTTAAGTTTTTTGAGAACTCAATAGATTCAAAATAAATTTTTATTTCAAGTTTAAATATTTACATTTACATTTGTCACCAACATTACAGAAAATTTTGTGAATGTGAAATTTAGCTATAACAGAAAAATAAGGTTTATAAAATAAATATTACTTTTCTTTTCACATTCATGAAAACCAAAAATTACATTTACATGTATGCAAATTTAAAGTTAGGATTCACATAACATTTGCTAAAATCACAAATGTCACACCAAAATGAGAGCGAGGCTCAGCGAGCAGTTCCAAAATAAATGTAAAGAAGTTTCAGGTTTCTCTGAACAGAAAGAACAGAGGGTATTAATATCATTCTTAAGTCTTTTGAGAGAACACTTATCTGGATAAAACCTATGAATTAATTTAAGCCAGATAAGAAAATGATGCCATTGACATCACTGGCCGCGACACGGCGACTCGCATCCTGCTGCCACGTCTAAACTCACTCTGTTGGCAGGTAACTGAGGGACAGACAGCCGAATCAGCCAATCACCGGGCACAAGGTCGAGGCGCGGCCTTCCTTCTCAACCAATAACAATCGTTGTAGGCGGGTTTTCACTGACAGCGATTCAGATCAAGGAACTAAACAGCTTTTGGCAGCAGAAACGGAGACATGTGTGGTGAGTACAGCATTGAAAGCTACATTTTTATGTTATATTTACACTGATAATATACGTGACATTTATTTAAATTACACGCGTCATAGATGAAAGACGTTTGGACTGCAATAGTCAGATATAAAAGCCGTTGGAGGGAATATCCACTAGCATTTAGCATCTGACAGAGGCTGTGTCTGAAAATCTACTATAGTGAGCCGCCTACATGCTACATAGACATCATTTTGGGCATCACCAACGCGTTTATGATGCTAAAACGTTTTCTAGATAGACATGCCCTCAATTTATTAATATTTAAAATTCTTTGATTCTAAGAGTAAAAAAGAAACAAGAAATGTAACTTACAACAAACTCAGTGCATAAACCATCTAGGTTATAATTAGCCTATATTATCCCAAGCCACACTGTAATATTGTTTAAAAAGATAAATATTACTCCCCATTTATTCATTCAACATCAAACATCCCTTATTTAAGTTGATCAGACCACTATTTCCAGTGGAACAGGTCACAAAACGGCATTTAAAACGACCACACCTCCAATTCAGGTTTGTTTTGGTGGCACATGTTGTCCAAAGGAAGATATTTTGACGAATGTTGGTTACCATACAGTTAATGGTAGCCACTGACTTCCACAGATGAAAAAACAAAACTGGGAACCATCTGTCTGGTTACCAACATTCTTCAAAATATCTTCTTTTGTGTTCAGCAAAAATGTATACAGATTTGGAACAACTAGAGTATGAGTAAATGATGACAGCATTTTTATTTTTGGGTGAACTATCCCTTTAACTTATTCTGTGCTTTCACTTAAACCTCTCAGTAGAAGGGCTTGAATAGGCTATCTCTTGTCATTGTTAGAGGTAAGGAAGTGATAAAGAGAGATAGAACGACCAGCTGGAAGTTCTTTTCCCAGAGGTTTTTTCTGATAAGCTAAATCTGTATGACCTCTCCTTAAGATAGACAAGACATTCAGGGGTTTGCAGACACAACCTTGACGAACGGCAGGGATTTTTGGCCGTTACAAACTCACAAAGTGATTAATAGACTAAAGTTTTGGATCAAAGGTGTTCTAACAGAGTCTGAACTCTGAAATAGAAAACAGCATTTCCTTGCTTTTAGGGCGGGGGGAAGAGTTCAATATATCACACGTAGACATAACCTACTTTACTACATGCACATTGTTTACACACTGTATAGATGGGTATACACACACAGACACAGCTACAAAATCCTGTTAAATTCTATGGGTCATTATATATATTTTTTTCTACCAGAAGCTAACTTGTTAGTAACTAAAGTGAAAATGTAATGATAAATTATGTCCCTTTTAATGTATGTTATTTGGAAACATGATGTACTACTCTTCATACTGTTTTATAAGACTATTCCCCTAAAGTTAGCTACACTATTCAATAGTTTAGGTTAGGATGAGTAAAACATTTTGAAGTGGAAATTAATACTTTCATGCAAGGACCCATTAAATTGATCAAATGGGACTGTAAAGACATTTATAAGATTTATATGATTTCTGTTTCAAGTAAATGCTGTTTTTATGTTTTTCCTTTGAGCTGTTTATCAAATAATCCTGAAGAAAATATTTAAAACAAAATCTACAAAAGAAATCAAGCAGCACAACTATTTTCAACATTGATGATAATCAGAAATGTTTCTTGAGCAGCAAATCAGATATTATAATGATTTCCGAAGGATCATGTGACACTGAAGACTGGAGTATTTTAAACTAGAAATTAAAAATAGGAAACAGTTATTTTAAATTGTAATAATATTTCACAATATCACAGTTTTACTGCTGTCAAATAAGTCTTGGTGAGCATAAAAATACTTTTAAAAAACGTTAAAAAAAAATCTCACAGACTTCAAACTTTTCAACAGTAATGTACAGTATGTTTAAAGTAAGTACTTCTTTTTGATCGATTTAGGCTCAGGTTTATTTTTTTTAAGGTGGGGGATGAAACCATTAACAATCCATCTTTCATTCATTTTAGCGGGTCATCTGTTTTAATAAAGCAGAGCCTTGTACCATACACACACACACACCCACACACACACACACACACACACACACACACAACACCCCCCGAGTGCAGACCACTGAATGGTGCTTCTGTGACGTTTCTGTCCTTTCATAGTGCTGTATATATATTATCCCCTATTTATACCAGTCATTTTCTTTTTTCACTTTCCTCATCTCCCTGTTTACACCAGATTTTGTGAGCTGAACATTGATTTTTTCCTGACTGTGTGTATCCACACAGATGGATGTTTCTTTCCATTAGGCTTCTTCATTTTCTTAATTGCATACTCTTAGTATCACTTCTTTGTTTGTGGCAATGTCTTTGTTGATTTGCCTTTTTCTAGGGCCTTGTCCTCAGTGTCATTTAAAAGGTGTCAAACCGGTTGTCTTCTTTAACACTGTGTTATCAGTATTGACATCACTCTTTGCTTTGCATGTTTAATTTTGTCTAGCTGTCACTTCGTCTGGGAAAGTCTTGTGAGAGTCTTGCTTTGTTTACTGATTGTTTGCTGTGCTGTTTTTAGAGACACTAAAGTTTTCCAAAGAATAGCAAAAGCAATCGGGATTTTACATGTTCTAACTATGACGAAAACTTAAACACAAATATATTTTTAATTTTGATAAAAGTTTTATGGAAATTTAATTAAAGCTCTAGCTTTTTTTACATGTACTTTTTTTTTGGTCCTTTAAATTTGCAATTAATCAGAAGTAGCATGAGCTGCGCTAGATAAGATGAAGAGTGTTGCTGTCGAAGAAATGTTCTGCACGATCCTCTTGTTCGTTAACATTGTCAGGGTCTGAATCGAAATCAAATTGGTTTTTAACGCCACCCTAATATTTACACTAGAGCAGAACTCGCAGTTACGAAGGGGCGGGACATTTCCTAAACACGTCGCTACATGCTGCCAATCACAACACACTAGGCCAGCTAACCAATCACAGCACATGTATATTTCGGAAGGAGAGGTTTCATCGAAACAGGACCTAGACGGCACGTTTGAGACAGACTGAGGAGAGTGGTGCTGGGATGATGTAATATATTTGAAGAATAATGCGCTTTCTGAACAATAAAGCATGAAAACAATATTCTAGTACACCCTAAAAGCTAAATCAAGACTTCCTAAAAGGGCATAATAGGACCCCTTTAAAATACCCGTCTTGGCAATTATTCTTGTAAACGCAGTCGATTATCTTTAACTGTTGAGAAACAAATCTGATGTGTATCATTATATTAGGTCTTAAAGGAACATATACCTGCTGCTGTCTGTCATTAATGTTAATCAAACAACAAAAACACCACTTGAACACAGATTAATCTATATTTGGGTCATTGACAAATAAAGCTTCAAAAAAGGTGTTTTTAAAAAATCTTTTCAAAACTGATGTAGCCTAATGCACATTTTTGCATATCTTTGTATAGGCAATTTAAAACTTTTAGGCTACCACTCAACCTTCTTTGCATAGCATACACAAACCAGTTTTGTTGCATTTTCACATTAATATCTAGATAAGCTAATCACTTTTAAGGTCCTTTAGGTTCAAATATTTAAAAATTGATGAAATGGCATTTACATCTGATATCACATTAGGCATCTAGTTTTTGATTTGATTGCTGATTTTACAAATAAACTGAAGAGTTTGACTGCACTGTCCATACTGACAAACACACTTTCTTTTTCTCTCTGAAGGAATCTTTGCGTATCTGAATTATCACGTGCCTCGCACTCGCCGTGAGATCCTTGAGGTCCTTATCAAAGGTCTTCATCGCCTGGAGTACCGTGGCTATGACTCCGCAGGTCAGGAACAAACGGCTCATAAAACTCACTCACTCACTCACTCACTCACTCACTCACTCACTCACTCACTCACTCACTCACTCACCACTCACTCACTCACTCATCACTCACTCACTCATACTCACTCATACTCACTCATACTCACTCACTCACTCACTCACTCACTCACTCACTCACTCACTCACTCACTCACTCACTCATACTCACTCTACTCATCACTCATACTCACTCACTCACCATACTCACTCACTCATACTCACTCACTCATACTCACTCACTCACTCACTCACTCACTCACTCACTCACTCACTCACTCACTCACTCACTCACTCACTCACTCACTCACTCACTCACTCACAATTAGCTCTTTTGGAACAGAACCCACTGATCTTGAAACTAGCATTTTCTTTCTGTCTTGCAGGTGTGGGTATTGATGGGGGAAACGGTAAGGAATGGGAAACCAACTCCAAGAGCATCCACCTGATCAAACAATCAGGAAAAGTGAAAGCCTTGGATGATGAAATCCACAGTAAGTAATTGTTCATTTTGCAGGTTCAGGTTAAGGCCCAAAACACACCCCATGCCAATATGAGAACGCTTCTAGAAGCTCGACTTCACAAGTTTTGAAATGTCACATCGCGAAACAAAACACAAATTTAAGTATGTATCATTCTCAACATTGCAGCTTTCTCATACAAATAAAAAGTTGATAATCTTGATGAGCAAGTTAGTTGATTAAGCTGTAAATTGTAAACAATGTGACAATGACAAGTAAAAATGTCAAGATGACACGCCTATCCAATTCTTCCAAGGAATTTTTTTTTTTAAACAAATCTGCTTCCCTGTTTATTAAAATATGTAAAGGAAAGTCATGTGCTGTGTGGCCCACAAAAAAGTGGTAATTTATAAATTATTATTTCATAATATTGTACACATACTTTTTACTGTGGAAGATATATTTAGAAGTGCACATTCACGTGTATTTAAGCTGTGGTAAATTTATTTTTACTTGGTTACATCACATGAGTCATTAAACTCAAGCACTTGGTATGCTTTTTTTTTTTACTGCTTTTATTTCCCTAGCACAGAGTAATCATCATAAATTAGCTTTCGAAAGCTTAACACTCAATTCATCCTGTGAAAAATGTTTTGAAGTTGGACATTCATTATCATGGAAATGGTACTTTAAAACCATTTAGTGGGCTGAATTTTTGGGAAATCGGAACACAACTTAGTTAGTGACATGGTTTTAAAGTTATTTAAACATTTTCCAATGCTAGTCCAAATTATTTATATATATAATATATAATACTACAATACTATAGAAATGAAACTTGGATAGATTTTAGAGTAGTCAATGTGCTACTTGTAGAGCAGTATAGATTTACTGTCCTCTGAAAATAACTCAACACAGCCATTATTCTCAAAATAGCTGGCAACAAAAGTGAAACTTGAAAATAAAAAGAGTACATTTCGAAGAACGTGTTTTAAACTAGATTTCTCCTTTCCTTAACATGTACAATGGGTTGCACACTTGAAGTGCATTGGCCAAGTGCATGCATACTTGTCACTCTTTCTTTGAAATATGAGATTATCAGTTTGTATTTGAACATCTTGTTCCACAGGGCAGCAGGATGTTGATCTTGATGTGGAGTTCGATGTGCACCTGGGAATCGCTCACACTCGATGGGCCACTCATGGAGCCCCCAGCCCTCTCAACAGCCACCCGCAAAGATCAGACAAGAACAACGGTCTGTTAACAGCCTGCTTTTCATTACAAATGTTTAGTTTGACAAATCTGTGAAAGAATGGATCATTTTATAGTTGTGATTATTTTATTTGCTTGCAGAGTTTATTGTCATCCATAATGGAATCATCACCAACTACAAAGACCTGAAGAAGTTTCTGGCAAGTAAAACATTTTGGCATCATCTATCCATCCAAACCACCAACAAATGGCTATTTTGACCACTTCTGTTTTTATGTGTTCAGGAGAGTAAAGGTTATGAGTTTGAGTCTGAGACAGATACAGAGACCATCGCTAAGCTGTTGAAGTACATGTATGACAACCGGGAGAGCGACATCACCTTCGCCACCCTCGTGGAACAAGTCACCCAGCAACTAGTAAACGACTTTCCTGTCACCTTTACAATAGAGGATCTAAAGGTCTTGAATAATGAGAATGATGTGGTAATAAATGCCTTCTCTATTTAGGAAGGAGCTTTTGTCCTTGTCTTCAAAAGTGTGCACTATCCAGGAGAGACAGTGGGCAGCAGGTAACAACAACCTGATAAAGTTAAAGTCAACATGTGCTTAAATAAATGCGTTTTTTTTTAAACGAGTGATTCCTCGTAGGTTCATGATTTTCATGTCGGCCTTTCTCGCTCGTTGTTGTGACCAACTAACCTCTGCCACTCCCACACCAGACACACGTGCGTCAAAGTAGCTGGAGCAACTTTTCTCTATTTACAGATATGACGAGACGCGCACGGTTGAGTGATGCATATAAGCAATTTCACACAAAAAACATCCAGACAGGTCTAAAATATAAACACTTAATAGGTTTACCATTGTGAATGGGGGTGTAACGATACCCTCATGTCACGATTCGATACATATCCCAATACTGAACTCACGATACGATATTATTGCAATACTCCAAGACATATGATAAAAGGTTAACAAAAAATGTACTGTTGATTAAAATGCTAACTTTGATATTACATTGTGGGCTTAAATGAATAGGCTTGGACTCTGTGCTTTTAACCCAAGGACAATAGTGACACCAGACTATCCACGATACATATTGTCACTATCCACGATACGTATTGTTGCATTTTTGTATTGCGATATATTGTGGCACGATATATTGTTACACCCCTAATAGTGAATGGTAAAAGGAATTTTGAAATTTTGAACAAAAAAAGTTACATGGTGTACCTTTTAACATTATTTAATGGATTACAGTACTACATTTTTTTTTAACAAAAATGAATAAATACAGTAACAAATGAATTGCTCATTGTTAGTTACTTTTGTTAATGCGTTTACTAATGGGACCCTGTTGTAAAGTGTTACCAAAATGTAATTATCAAGGCACAAGTGAAAGCCCTTTCATAGAAATGCAATGCAAATACCTGTTGTATTGAGGGCTGGTGCAGAGTCCGACTCCAGCAGCAAATTATCTTTACACGTGTAAGCTTATGTCCAAAAAGTGTGAGCAAAGTAGTTTTATTATTCAGTTATTTCAGTTTTTTCCCCACGTTTTGTTGCTCTTAGAGAAATATAAAATCTGTACAATACCGAACCCCGAAGTTACATAGTGCCAGTAAAAGCGATACAGACCCTGTCAGGCTATGGCAGAAGTGCCTTTCACCCTGTTACTACTTGATGAACCACTGATAAGATTTTGGAAACATTATTTTAAGGTAAACAAAGTTGCTTTAAACAAAAGTATTATTTTAACTTCTCAAACGGATGTTTCTGTGCTTCCATCCAGGAGAGGAGGTCCATTACTGATTGGAGTTAGAAGTGACCACAAGCTTTCCACAGATCACATCCCCATCCTGTATCGCTCCTGTGAGTTTGCACACACTGTCTTCATACATTCAGCACAATTTACATTTGCAAAAAAAACTGACACATGCTGTGTATAATTGAGCAAGATTCCATTGGCTCATCTTTGTCCAATTGAAGTAAATTCCTTTCAAATATTTCTGTCAAATAAGTCCACAAGTCCAAAAATAAAGTAGTTTGATAGCCGATTAATAAGCATTCATATAGTGGCAAAACCAAGACATACACAATATGCATTTTTGAGTATGTTGTCATGCATAACTCATGTAGTTTACGTGCATTATCCTGCTTCAATGCAACTTTTACTTGCATCATACTGTAAATATCATTCCTGCATATATTCTCTTTAGTTTCCCAAAATAAAGTGTAAACAAAAAATGCTGCAAATTTCTGTTAAATTCCCCAGTTACGTTCTATAATGAATGATAATGCTATTTGTATCTTTTATATAGCTGGTAAAGATAAAAAGAGCTGCAGTACTCTGCCCAGGTTGGACCAGGACACGTGTCTATTTCCTGTGGACCAGAAAGCTGTGGAATACTACTTCGCATCTGATGCCAGGTCCATTCCTTTGTTTCATCCATTTTCTTTCTTTTTTGGTTTTATCCATATATTGTGCAATTTCAGGGAGAATTTATTTGCTTGCACTGTTTTTGATGCCCATGCTTCTGCACAAATAGCATATATAAATAAAACTATATACAGGTGGAGCTGGGGAAGGGGTAGGGATTCAGAGGAACACTTAAAGCTTGCTGTAAACTGCTACAGAAACATTGAGCTACTTTTTAAATGTTGAGCAGCAAGCTCATAGGCTACAGATGCAACGGGAACCAATCAGCTTCTGCCGTGTAGTTTTTAGTGTGATTGTCAGCAGATTGTGTTAAGGACCCATCAGCCTGCGCCATCTAGAGTTTCTTGATGAACGTGGTGTTTATATGACTGTGCTTTTGTCCCTGCAGTGCTGTCATCGAGCACACCAATCAGGTCATCTTCCTCGAGGACGATGATATTGCAGCAGTGAGTGATGGTCGTCTCTCCATTCATCGGATTAAGCGCACCGCGGGAGACCATCCGGCCCGCGCCATCCAGACCCTTCAGATGGAACTGCAGCAGATCATGAAGGGTAAGGACAGATGCATGATGTACACAAAATTGGCAAGAGCTGATTGAAATCCCCAGTTCCAACCTGATTGACCGGCTCTTCCTCTTTACTGTTTATAGAATGAAATAAACATGAATGAGCGTCAGAAGGCAAGGTGAAAGACACCGTAAAACTTAAAGAAATATATCATGTCTCATGTTATCACTCAGTGAACCGCGCAAATACTTCAGTAAAACAGTTACATAACGTTCCATTTACCTTAGAAAAGCCATTCAATGACCATAACTTGTTAGTCAATTAAATAAAATATCTCTAGAGATGAGCTTTATTGAAATGTTTGTACACATCAGTTGTTAACTTTAACCTTTAATGGGGTTTTACAGGGTTCCCCTTTTAGTTTACAGCATTAGTTGTGAGATTTTCTTTTGCCCTTAGAAAAATTAACATGTATAAATAGGCTATGCACACATGGTAGTTGTAGTCCAGAATGTTGTACTAATGCCAATTATTAATAATTCATTACTTAAAACCTTTTTCCTGAAAAGAGACATGAACTTTGCAAACAATGTTAAATCTATAGTGCTTCCCCTGTAAGATTTTTTTATATATATATATATAATTTTTTTTTTTAATTCAGTTAGTTGTTAATTTATTACCAATAATGTATTAAAAACACAGATATGCCGAGCCTGCAGACATGTCACTTCAATTGGTAGGCAGGAATATGATCAGACTTAAGGCCCGTTCACACCAAGAACAATAATTATAACAATAACTATATTAGCGTTCATATCAATGGATGATAACTTTGTTTTTTTTATAATAAGCATGCTACAGTTTTGCCATCGACCGCTTTAAGTCCTTGAGCTCTTCAAATTTAGGTGGATTCTGATTGGCTGTCAATGTTTTTATCGTTCATCAGCTGAAAAAAAATTGTTCTGAAAGTGTTTCTAACGATGTCGTTATCATGGTGTTGTGGACTTCCCTATTCTCATAGAATTAAACAATTGATAAACCTTTATAGTTATCGTTCTTTGTGTGAATGGCCCTTTATGCTGTTAGTCAACAGTCTGGTTATATAAGAAAAATCAGAAAGACATGCACATATGCAATCTCTGTTTTGTGTTAATTATTTGCTATGTTTGAAGTATTCTTTTCTTGGAAATCGAAGAGCCTTTTAGATGTGATTAAACTCATATTGCAGAAATATCATGGGAGAAATACACGGATGATTGGAAATGAAACAACCACACCCTGTGTGACCCATATTTGCAGGGTTAAAATGGGTTATGTTTTCAGGTTGTTTAAGGACAAGCTTGTGATGTTGCAGCCATCAAAATCTAAATTTGTTTAATAGGCCAGTTAAAACATTGAAAATCTTTTCGTTGTACTCTAGTCAGTTAAATAAAGGTTAAAGAGAATGAACTAATTAAAGATTCTTGATTTTATATCATTTTACAAAATATCCCAAGGAATATGTGTTGATGGGTATGTGTGAATTTTAAGGAATATATCATTTTTATTTATATATATATATATATGGCAAATATGTTAAAGTTGTGTATTTCAATGGGAAATATATATATATATACAGTATATATATATATATATATATATATATATACACACACACTCTCACCGGCCACTTTATTAGGTACACCTGTCCAACTGCTCGTTAACACTTAATTTCTAAGCAGCCAATCACATGGCGGCAACTCAGTGCATTTAGGCATGTATTCATGGTCAAGACAATCTCCTGCAGTTCAAACCGAGCATCAGTATGGGGAAGAAAGGTGATTTGAGTGACTTTGAACGTGGCATGATTGTTGGTGCCAGAAGGGCTGGTCTGAGTATTTCAGAAACTGCTAATCTACTGGGATTTTCACGCACAACCATCTCTAGGGTTTACAGAGGTCCGAAAAAGAAAAAACATCCAGTGAGCGGCAGTTCTGTGGGCGGAAATGCCTTGTTGATGCCAGAGGTCAGAGGAGAATGGCCAGACTGGTTCGAGCTGATAGAAGGGCAACAGTGACTCAAATAACCACCCGTTACAACCAAGGTGGGCAGAAGAGCATCTCTGAACGCACAGTACGTCGAACTTTGAGGAAGATGGGCTACAGCAGCAGAAGACCACACCGGGTGCCACTCCTTTCAGCTAAGAACAGGAAACTGAGGCTACAATTTGCACAAGCTCATCGAAATTGGACAATAGAAGATTGGAAAAACGTTGCCTGGTCTGATGAGTCTCGATTTCTGCTGCGACATTCGGATGGTAGGGTCAGAATTTGGCGTCTACAACATGAAAGCATGGATCCATCCTGCCTTGTATCAACGATTCAGGCTGGTGGTGGTGGTGTCATGGTGTGGGGAATATTTTCTTGGCACTCTTTGGGCCCCTTGGTACCAATTGACCATTGTTGCAACGCCACAGCCTACCTGAGTATTGTTGCTGACCATGTCCATCCCTTTATGACCACAATGTACCCAACTTCTGATGGCTACTTTCAGCAGGATAATGCGCCATGTCATAAAGCTGGAATCATCTCAGACTGGTTTCTTGAACATGACAATGAGTTCGCTGTACTCAAATGGCCTCCACAGTCACCAGATCTCAATCCAATAGAGCATCTTTGGGATGTGGTGGAACGGGAGATTCGCATCATGGATGTGCAGCCGACAAATCGGCGGCAACTGTGTGATGCCATCATGTCAATATGGACCAAACTCCCTGAGGAATGCTTCCAGCACCTTGTTGAATCTATGCCACGAAGAATTGAGGCAGTTCTGAAGGCAAAAGGGGGTCCAACCCGTTACTAGCATGGGGTACCTAATAAAGTGGCCGGTGAGTATATGTATGTATGTATATGTGTTTTCATTTAAATGGTAAACCCTTGTGTGGCACTACGTTTGCTAAAAGAAATTGTTGACATTTTAAAAGATTAATTAAATTGTTATACATTCATTTGATTATCATTGTTTTTGAATATATTTGTGTTAAAGTATAAGACGGAATACAAACAGACAGCAAAGAATTTCAGAATTTATAATATATAATATAATAATAATAATATATATATGTGTGTGTGTGTGTGTGTGTGTATTTTTTATGAAATCAATAAATTAGTCATCCATTTGGATTATTAAAATGGAATCAAAACATTAAAAAGAAATACAGAAAACACAGAATTTTGGAAAAAATAAACAGTCATAGATTAATCTTTAATTTATTTACAATTTAATATTATTTAATAAGATCAAATGCATCTTAGAAATGTCTAAGAATAGATCATTAATGTCTTGTGCACTTATTAATATTTAAGTTTTAATTTAAAGTAAGCATGAAACAAAAGTTGCAATAGGTATATGTAACAATAGGGAAGAAAATACTGAGTGAAACAGCTTCTTGAAAAAGATAAAGTGACATTAAGAGACATAGAATACATCATATATTAAATATAATACATACAATACACCTTTGCAACCACGACGTTTTTGTTCAGGACGTTTTACAGTGGTAATTCTTTATTTGATACCTTTCTTGTTATAACTGTCATTTATAACATCTTACCTGCACCGAGCTGCATGTTTCATAAAGCTGTCATTGAAAAGTGTTGAAAACACAACAAAAGGTTGTGGTTGTGTACCACTGAGGTACCTCTTTAGATGTCTCCGCCCAGGTAGATCCTGTCAGGGAAGAAAAATGTCCAAAAGCAGCTTTTAGTTTCGGTATACAGTCCGGTCCACTCTCCCTTTCAAGTGAACTGATAAAAACCTGTGCACCCTGACTTCTGGAGGTGGCGTTGTGGCTTGTGGAGTTGCCGTGTATCAGAGAACAAATGTGCAGCTTGGTCTCTAGCCACCAGAGGGCGGTACATCGCTTCAGATGTGCACCGCTATGGATTTCTCCTCCTTTTTTGCTCTTCCTCCTCCATCTCCCCCCTTTCTCCTCACCCCCTACATTTCATCTGGCCTATTGTGAAAAAACCTAATTCTCATGACCTAAATTCGGGGTATAGCATTCCCTCAAAGTTGTTCTCGCATTCCTGCTGTGTTCCTCGATGATTTTGTGAGAAAATAATTAATGGACAATTTGTAATTGAGCAGAACATTAAGGACTTATGATCGGTGTCAGTGGCTAAAATCTCTTAATCCTGTCAAAGAGACTGTCTATGATAATAGTTTTTCAGGCATGGCTTACAACGCCTCCTGGATGCCATTTGAGACCAGAACAGTTCCAGATGATATTTCCTCAAAAATATGACAATTCTCTCAACACAACCGAACTCCGTTTCATGCTCCACCACAGTATTCTTAGATATTCTAGTGTAGTTTACCACTTGCTAACATCACTCTGGTTCTTCTTTAAAAACAGGAAACTTCAGTTCCTTCATGCAGAAGGAGATCTTTGAGCAGCCAGAGTCAGTGGTCAACACCATGAGAGGAAGAGTTAACTTTGAGAACAACACAGGTGAGCCCAGCTGTGCTCAGATCAGTGAATCACTTCCAGAACAGAAGTGGGTAAAGTGTTTTGGGAATTTTCAATTCCTTAGAAACAATAACATGGATTTAACAGGAACGATGTATGTTATTTCCAAACATTTTCCAGATGACGCCATTGTTTATTTTACACTTGAATTAAATTGCATTATATTTCATAAAACTGGACTCATGAGCAGTGAATCAGATTTCAGTTGAATGATTAGTAGCAAGTTTACTGGAAATAGCTGATTTGTACTGTTTTTTTCTTAACGTGTGTGTGTTGTGTGTGTGTACACAGTGACATTAGGAGGGCTGAAAGACCACATTAAAGAGATCCAGAGATGTCGAAGGCTCATTTTGATCGCCTGTGGGACCAGTTATCATGCTGGAGTTGCAGTATGTACATCACCAAACAAACACAGGCTCACCTCACACCTGACATTATTTTGGGTTTCCAGCAAATGGATCACGCATTGTGGCGCCACAGTCGTAGCTATTCAGGGACATATTCTGACAACATTCAACATTTTATTTTATTGATTTTGAAAGTTTCATTTAGTGAGTAACCAATGTATCGCCAGTGGCTGAAATGTCAATATAATATAAATGATTTCTTAAATTATCGGCTGATAAGTTTTTCTGTTTCCTCTATAATTTGCATAATGATGATTGACAGTGGCAGGACTTTAACATGACCGCACTGAGAACATCACCTTTTCACAATCTTTATTGAATTTCTTTGTTTAACTGGCTAATAAATTATTTTTCCAAATTGTTAAACAAAGTAAACAAACTCTGTATTATAGAATGTGCCTTTCTCTGTGTGTGAGTTTTCCATCTTTGCTGAGTCTTCACAGACAGCTTCTAAGTAGGAAAACGCAGTAGACTATTTCTTATTTATTGTCTGTCCTATGAAAGAAATCATTTTGAAATATTTGAATCCGATGACATTGGAGACTTGGAATCCGAGGTGACGATGCAATCCAGCTGAAGACTGTCCGGATATGAAACGCATGTTAATGTCAGGTGTGAAGGGCCCACAGAGACATGTACAAGTTTAAGTCCAGCTTTTAAATGGGGTCGCATTAGGAGAAATAACATTTTTTTCCTTGATCATTTTAAATTAGTTCAGTGTGCTAATATGAATGATTTTAAGGTAGTTTCAAAAATGTTCTACCGCATTTTGAAAGGATCATCTACTGACACTAAACTGCAAACACATTATAATATTTAAATGGGCTGCTTTGAAAAGATGGGGAAGCGAAGAATATTTGACCTGCTTTTACTCATTTTACCTGCAGAGAGGGATTTTACAAAAAAAAAAAATCAAATTTGCCTTTTGTTTGATTTCTCCCGCAAAAATTCAGTGGAATTTAGCATGAGGGCGATTGATTTCACAACTCAGATTTTGTGATGGGTTCAAGTTGTTTACTCAGATTCACTGTGTTGACCAAAAGGATTGAAAGTGATTTCATACACTACTACATTGATTACAAACAATAAACCCCTTGGCCAGTGGTGGGCCGTCAGGGCCAGCAAGGCCTTCTCTGCTGGCCTAAACACTATCAGAATTACTGACTTGCACTTTAATATATTTTTTTATATATATATTTTTTATATATATATTAGTATTAAATTATTCCCAATAGTTCATTCTCTTAATTTCATAGCTTTGCTCTTGGTCGCGCTGCTTCCAGTAGTGTGTTTTTATGTTTTATGAGCTTTTATCCAATCATATTTCAGCCATCATGCGTTGCCATGGCCAAACAAATCTGCCTGGAGGCCTTCAGAATCGACAGTGCGGGCGTCTGTAGCTAAAATGAATGGCAATGAAACTGTTGCTTTAACCAATCAGATAATCAGTCGGATTTAATCAGCCAATCAGATTTCGCTTTGACTGCAGCGGGGCCATCTAGCAGGCGTACAATAACGTCTGCATTTTCTCGTTCTTTGATTGGATGCTCAGAACGCGTAGGCCTACTATTACTGGTGGTAGTATCCGCATCTGTAGCGAATAGGTGGTTTGCAGTCACGTGATTGTGTTGACGCGCGAAATTCAGATGGAGGGCAGGAAGTGAAGAGCGCAATGGACGAGATGGAGGAAAGTCCGTACTGTACTACTTTTGAGGCTATTACAAGAGAAATATATAATTAGAAAATCGAAACATATGTTGGACATGATCCTTACGTTATGAAGAGGACCGATTTTCAACTGAATTGAGAGATTTGCCTGCCATCGAGTCGGTAGATATCAGCAACTACCTGGTCTTACAGACATACTTTGACTTTACAAAGTTTGGAAACTGGTACGTTACACAAACAGCCACATAAGTGTATTTAAACACCTGAATTATGTAATTATAAGCCACATAAATAATGTATTAACTCACATTTGACGAAGTGATCACTGCACACACACACACGGGCATTTTCCCATTCGGCTCCTCCCGACCGCAGACGTAGGTTTGCAAGGCATTTTCCCCGGTGTTTTTCTGTCAATTTCTTGTATTTTCCCCCCTTATGAACAACAACTTTTGGCACACGATAAAAACTCCTCGTGGTTTGATCGATTTGAGCAACCATAAACGACGCAAAACATAGGCATTTTGAGTTTGTTATAGTGCTTCCTAAATATAGAAAATCACTTCCTGCCCTCCATCTGCATTTCGCGCCATGGCAACGCAGTGGCGTGACGTCACGTGAAAACAAGCTATTGCGTAAACTAAAATATATTCCTGTAGATTTAATAGTTTTTCAACCCACAAATTAATGTTTATTTCCCTCCTCGACCCCCAGCAGGTTCAAACCAACCGGAAAAATCCCTTATTCAACCTGAGCTAAACGCAGAGTACGGAACTCTATTCGATCTGTCCGGGTAAAAACAGAACTGACTAATGTAAGTTATGCCACGAATGATTTTGAAGGCAAAAGTCCCGCTGATCTCATTGATTTTGTTTTAAACTCTGTGTGAGAGCATGGGGCAGCTGTACACATCGTCATGTTTTGAGGTGACTGTCCACTGCTTCTGTCGAGCAGACACTCAGCCCTAAAGCGAATTAAAACTTATGCTAGAAATATGACGGGACATACACGACATTGTTGGAACTGCAACGCAGTTAGAACCTGTACAACAATAATTGAAGTCTTCTTGAGGAAAGAAATAAGGATGGATTTTGTGTAAAAAAATAATCAGTAGTTTTGGTGAGTATAATGCTTTTTTCCCCGTGGTGAATATGATTTTCTTCTTAATTTTTCTTTTAGATTTATGATCGAAACGTAATTTTTTTTCAAACATTCATACTATTGTAACGTCTGAAAATGGACTATTGTAACCCTTGAACGACAAGATAAGGGAGGCTCCGTTTCTGAACTTATAATCGGATTCGGAACGCAAGAACCACTGCTGTACACAAACGCACCAGCCGAACTCACGCGCTCGTTTCTCTCTACCGGCCTTTCCCGAACTCACCGCATTAACCCTATAACTGCCGGTGCAAAATAAAAACAACAATTATAGAGAGTTTTTGCGCTGCTACACTATTAAAAGTTATTTATTCAGATAGGACAGAAGGCCTAGGTGTGAAATGCACGGCCCGCCACTGCCCTTGGCACTAAAAATAATGAAAATTGTGGGGAAAAAACATTTAGCTGCAGAAAGGCCTGATTAAATCATAAGTGGACTTCAGATTAAAAAAATAAAATAAGATATGACAAATAAAATGTCTATCACTTTATCACATTTATAGTCATGTCTGATTAGGACATAATAACTGTTTCCTACTCGGTTCTGTTTCCTGCTTAGACTCGTCAGGTCCTGGAAGAACTGACTGAACTTCCTGTCATGGTGGAGCTGGCCAGTGATTTCCTGGACCGAAACACGCCTGTCTTCCGAGATGATGTGTGCTTTTTCATCAGTCAGTCAGGTTAGCTCGTGTGAAGCTGTGTATTGTATTTTTGGGAAAAGGCAGGTTTCTGAACTCTGATGTGTGTGTGTGTGTGTGTTCAGGAGAGACTGCAGACAGTCTGTTGGCTCTGCGCTACTGTAAGGAGAGAGGCGCTCTGACAGTCGGCATCACCAACACTGTGGGCAGCTCCATCTCAAGAGAAACAGACTGTGGCGTTCACATCAATGCTGGCCCGGAAATTGGTGTCGCTAGTACCAAGGTGGGTTCTGCTCTTTTGTTTTTGTTTCTTTATTTATCAAGTACTTTTTATGTCATCTGCCATTAAAAAAAAAAAAAAAAAAAAAAAAAATTTTGGACCGTCAAATTAGCATGGTCATTAAGTCATTAAATTAATACATTTAATAAATAATAAAAAATTAAAAAAAAAAAATATATATATATATTATATATACACACTCACACTTTGTTTTACTGTTAAACTTGAATAAAAACTTTGATGTATTTACTTTTGACCTTATGTGATTTATTGACAATAAATCAATCCTCATATTATGCAGTTAATTTTATTACAATTGTAACCAATTTACTTAGATAAAAACAGAACTATCATTATTTAAGACTGTATTATAAATTTGATACTGATACTGGTACTAATGCTCAAGCGGCCCACGGGTGAATTTCCTGTTCTGTTCACAAGCTTCTGAAAATACACACTTTGGCTTTTTCTTGTAATCTTAACTTTTTAGGTTACTGAAATTCTGTTTTGAAAATGGTGTTGAAATGTTTCATATGTCACATGTAGGATTAAAACTGTTAACAGTTAACACTTGGGTATTTCAAGCCTTAATTAGGGATGTCAGACCTCCTGCAAACCCCCTCGTAATTCGTACCATTCTCCAACACATTTCCACCAATTTGCTAGCATCCAATGCTCTGTAAAACAGATTATTCGAACCATTCACTTTGTATGACCAAGTGAACGTCCCACATGGCAACCCTCATTATGTGCTTTAAATTGGCCTATTACCCGTGGCTATCCCATAGCCAGGGGACCTGTTCAAGAAACCAATTTGTTCAATATGGTGCAGTAGGGCTGACCAAAAAATATACATTTCTCTTTAAATCTCATTTTTATGAATTGATATTGATTCTTAAATCCCAAGAATCAATCTTTTAGTCAGTGCTGTTTTCAGTTGATGAATGAATGGAACATTTTAGCGCACCTCCCATCCAATAAATCCCAATAAGCTTTGGGCTTTGTTACTTGTGACTCTCTTAATGACTCTCTGTGGTCATTAAAAAATCCAATGGCACTTCTCGTAAAGAGTAGGGGTGTAACCCCGGTGTCCTGGCCAAATTCCCTCCATTGCCCCTTACCAATCATGGCCTCCTAATAATCCCCATCAATTGAATTGGCTCTTTCACTCTCTCTTCTCCACCTGTAGCTGGTGTGTGATGAGCGCACTGGCACCGTTGTAATGTGGCTGCCGTCGCATCATCCAAGTGGATGCTGCACACTGGTGGTGGTTGAGGAGAGATTCCCTGATATGATTGTAAAGCACTATGGGTGTACAGTAGTACAAATTAAAGCCTTTTAATATGAAACAAAGTCTCAGATTTTAAATTCTGTCCATTTTATTCAAACAATAAATACAGCATTGGCGCTCTTTAATGTGACGTCACGGATCACTTGAACTGATCATCTCTTCCGCTTTGCTACTAGAATAAGCATGAATGATCAGAAGATATGTTGAAAGATGCAGAACAACTTACCAAAATCCTTGTCACATGTTCAATCAGTGTTTTAAACCGTGGAAACAGTCACGTTACATTTACCTCAGAAAAGCCATTCAATGACCATAAACTTGTTAATCAGATGGAAAAAATAACACTACTGAGGAGCATTTTGATAAATAAATGCACCATTTCACATATTCATTATTTTTTTTACTGTTCCTCAATATTAAATGTATGTTTGAATAAATCCGTCAAGTTTTTATGACAGCCACCATTTAATTTTTTTTTATAAAAAAAACCCAGAATTAGAGTAAAAATAAAAATGTATAAACACTTCCGTGTATGCAACTTAATTGTAAGTGTTAATTTTAATATTAACTTCAATATTTTACTAATGGAATATATATTAGCATTATGAGAGAGTTTTTTTTTTTTTTTTTCCTTAAGAGTTTCCAATGTTCTGTACCTGATATATATCCTGATATCCAAGTTAATTTAAATCAAATCAAATTGTGACATTTGTGTCAATGCACAGCCCTTTATTGCAGTAGTACTTGAGTAGACATGGGAGCTTGGTTATCCATTATTCTACGAAGTGAATAAATTAACATGCATTTCTCAAGCTTTGATAATTTTGTCTTTTTTTCCACTTTTTTATTTTTATTAAATATACATCATTTAAATTTGCAGCAAACTACTGAATGCAACTTTATGTATACAGGCTTCTATTTGTTGAACTGATAAGGTAATTGATTATTGTGTAGACCACTTTCTAAAACTCACTATTATTAGTAATTTAAACCTTTTATTTATACCCAAAAGAAGAACAACCCTGTTTGGCCAGACTGTTGTACATAAAAGGAAAGAGAAAAATAAGAGCAAAAACACACAAATGAGTTACAGATAATTAAAAGCACAAGAAAAAAGATGTCAAACCTGTGTCTCCAGTATGAGCGCTACAGCTCAATAGATCTAGAGCGTTTGTTTTAACCATTGTTCTATTGCTTCGGCCATACAAGTCTAATGAAGTCACAACAAATATGTGAAAAGAAAAAGCTGCTTTTGGAATCTTGAGTCTGGGGAGCAGCTGGATTTGACTGGATAAGATATATTAATACGGAGAGAAGAAATATGAATGCATATTAGACTGCACTATTCAAACTCTTTCCCTACTTTCCTTCACTCTTCTTAAAAGAAAGATGATTGTCATTTTTTACTGTTAATAACATGTGTCATGCAAGAAAGACAAGAGAGCTCCAATCGATTTATGAGAGAGCTTCGTTAGGATATAAACGGATGCCTGCAGGCTGAATTAGGTGAAATAATTGCTCATATAAGTATCTGAGTAAAATAATGAGGGTGAGGAGCCAGGACATCTGGCAAAATCCTGCACTGGTATTTAGTTCTACTTTCTGGGCATGCCATTTTCGATGAGTTTAAATGATATGTTACAGACTCCCTCGATGTGTTCCAGGTTTCAAATGAAACCCAGGACTCTACAGTTGTGGATCAAACCCTCATCTGTGGTTTAATTGTTTCTGTTTTCAAAAATAATTATAATGAGGTTGTGATTTAAGAAACTCCCAAAGGTTGTTAATGACCAGGTGTTACATAGTTGTAAAAGGGGGACCCCCTTCTTACCATAAAAATGTATTTATAGGTATTATATTGAATTTATAGTCGCATAGCAGTGAATATATGCATGGATCATATAACCGATTGTTCGTTAGGTCATATTAAAGTCAATATGAAGTCAAAATCGACCCTTTCCATATTACCAAAGATGGTGTTAGTATTTGTTAATCCTGCACATTCAGCTGCAAAAATCTTTAGTTCAATTCTGGTATTGATGCCCACTTTTGCAGATCCAAGATTACTGGTTATGTTAATGATAAACATACAATCATGTTGTGATCAAGGTGAAAACCTGGTAATTTGGTTTTTGCTACTTCCAAGACGTAATCCATGAACCATCTCCTCTGTCTCCTTGAGTGGGGCTCCTGGGGTTGTCTGTCCTGGTAAAAGGTTCATGATCTGCAGTGTTTCCCCTAGAAATTTTTTCAGCAGCGGTGCTGTTACGTGCCGGAAGCTGTTACCAAGCTGCGGTGGGCGGGGCGAGGCGGGGTGGGGGTGGTTGGGGGCGTGGTTTACTTTTTTTTTTTTTTAAATAACCCCTTCAACTTCAGCCATGACTTCTGGCAAGATTATTGCAGCACCTTGAACTGGTCACAAACAGAAAAATTAATTTTAGAATTTTTGACAGGATTATTTGTTTTTATTGTTAATTTTCAGCTATAAGGTAGAAATTGATAGGGGAAAAATGAAACGTCACAACCCAGAAAAAGATTATTTACAATTTATTTAATTTTTTTCCTTAATGGCAAAGGCCACACCCAATCTGTGAGTACTTAATTTTTCTGGGCTTTTCATAAAAGATCTCTAAAGGCTCTTTGGTAATTGAATGCTATTGTTGGGGGGGCATTAATGCTGACACACATCTTTTTTTTTCTGTAACACACTTTAACACTTAGATACATAATGTAACCAGTACTTTCATTTACTTTATCCTGTAGACATTTTGAACATTAAAATCCAAATGAAACTTTTCATTAGTTTAAAACTTCACTACCCTCCAGGGACGTGCAGAGTTCATCAGGGACAGGAGCTCAAATGTAAGAAAGGGGCAATATGTATAAAAAATAAAATAAAAAAGTATGTGTGAGAGTGATACTATTTTATGTTTTCTTATGCTCATCTAGCCTGCATTTATTTAATAAAAAAATACAGAAAAAAACAGTAGCCTAATATTGTGAAATATTACATGATGTTATTTTTTATTGGAATTAGAATCTTTTACTAGAATATTAGAATTTTTAGAATCTTTAAAAAAAAGAGCATCACATATCATCATATTAATGATATCTGAAGGTTCGTGTCGTGTGTGACACTGAAGCCCCGACAACCCCCTCTCTGCACGCGCCTGCTAACCTCAGCTCCTCCATGGTCCCCATCTGCCTTTCTATACACACACCAGTTTAGTTGACTCATCTGAAAAATTAAATAAGATTTAACTATCAGGATTATGAGCAGTAGGTGATACTTCCTCGTCCTCATGGAAGAGTTCGCACCGCTTTCTCCTTTCCACAAGCGCTCGCTCTCTCGTGGAGTCTCTCGTTGCTATGCAACCTTGAACAGAGGCGCGCTTGGAAAAGCGCCGCCGCCGCGTCACTTCTATTATGAGCGCGCATGCCGCATTTGAAATAACGAACGGCCCGTTATGGAAACGCAACATTAGCCTAATCGAAAATATTTCCATATGTGGCTCTTTCCTCCGTTCTTGTCAACAAGTGGATTCGCCACTGCATTAGCAGCGCTGCGGGTCGCCATGTCTGTGTTTTTAGGTGCATAAGTGAATGTCATGATATTGCTGATCATGGAAAAATTTTGCAGCGGCGCTGAAAATCCAGCGGCGGCGCTACGCCGCTGCTTAATACATGGTAGGGGAAACACTGATCTGGTCGTGTGGTGATAAATTAAGATTATGTTGTGTTTTGATACTGTATTTACTTGTTTTTCAAATTCCATGAACATGAATTTGACACTTAGGCACTTTTTCACCATTGGGACAAATGGTTCTAAGATCGGTAAGGAACGGTTCCAGTTATATTTCCACTTGAGCTCAGTTCGGCACGGCACGATTACAAACCATGACGTTACCACTCAGGATTGGTCACTTGTCTGTTGCCTGGCTGCCAGTTTCTCTGTAGCTGGCCAAGTGCGCTATTTGAGTGAAGTTAACGCAAGTTAATAAAAAAATTGAAAGCAATATCTGGTCATCCTCATCTCGTATCATCTGTAAATCCTTGCTGTACCAGGGCAATGACTGACACATTTCTATTACATTCCAAAGAGCTCTGATATCAGCCAAACAGTGGAAAATAAAACCACATCCGTACCGGCTGGGCCGGATCGTCACAGAATGGAACGGTTAATCAATGAGAACGGTTTGGCCCGATGGTGGAAAAGTGGCTTTTGTTGCGCTGTAAAATAGTGGTCTCTTTCCTGTGGTGCATTGTCATTGTTATAAGTTCTCAAGAGTGTCAAATGAATTCCCGTCGGACGGATTACAAAACACCTTGATCATTCGGGAAGCTGTTTCCCAACTGGAACTCTCATCACAAAGAGAATGACACTCTGACTTTCGCATCTATCCATCAATGAAAGTAGAAATCCATCCATCCGTTCTTTTATCCTCCTCCTATTTGGTTCCAGATTCATGTTTTTCCAGATCAGGGGCATTGAGTGTCAGCACAGGACTTTAGTGGGTGTTTTTACAGAACACCCACCAAACATGCACAATCATGCTCTCTCAAGTCGAACATTGTCTGGCCGTCTTGCTTGTCTAAATTACCCTTAAACCACATTTTTAAAATGTCAGGACCATTGAGAATTGTTGGATTGCTCCATAGATGCATGCAGTTGCTCTATCCACCCATGTCTTTACAGCACCAGAGCCAGTGTTTTTCCTGGCTCAAACAAAAGTGGAGGTGGTAAAATCCTGATCATTTACGTATTTTAATAATAAGATAATTAAATTTGCATTTTCTGTAGACCGTCATACACTGTTTCCCCAAAGTATTTTTAACTGTATAGGCTAATATGTTATAATAAATGCGCAAGCCTCAACAGCGCAACTGTGTTACCGTCAGTAGCCTACATTTAGTAGGCCTATATATTATCAACTATGCTATCAATCGCCACTTACATTAAATTAAATAAAACCAGAATCATTGCGTTTTTTGTGATTCCCTTGTTAAATGTAAAAACAAATTCTGATAATGACGTCTTAATCAGGCCATTCGTCCTGTTGGGCAAGTAACATTCAATTCCACTTCTCCCTTCAAAACAACACGCGTGTCCCAGACAAGCATTAATGTCGACCCTGGCATATGTTGTCCTTGATTGGTTTTCCCTGAAGAGAATTACGTTGTTGAAAACGAAAGTAAAAGAGTGGCGCACATTCATTGCGCTTTACCGTGATGTGAGTTCTGTGTCTCAACACATTGATTCTTCTCTCATCCACCATTACTTGGCCCGCCTGACCCGAGGATATAACCGCAATCCACACATAACTATCTGCAAAAAAATACAGTTTGATAGTGGACACAGGCCGTGTCTGCCTATCTGAGTTTTGTCGAGAGCCGGAGGCAGCACCAAATTTGACGGAGGCGGCCGCCTCATAATTCTCCATGCAGGAAAAACCCTGACCAGAGCAGTCCCTCAGGGAACCTCTAAACCCACACCCACAACTACTTGGAGTGTTGCGCTCCTGGTTTCTGCTGTAATAATTGGGAATTTTAAGTTTGGGGAAGACAACTCTCTGCTGACTGAAAAATGGGGGTGTCTAGTACCCGGCACTTCTCTTTTCCTGACTCTTTTGACCTCATTTTTAAAACATCCTATATACAATGTTAAGCTGCCAGTCAAACGTGTTTGCGCTTTGGTGTCATCTTTTTTCCAGGAAACGGATACCCTCCAACTGTTTTTTTCCACGCACACCAATATACACCATTTTGCAGCACAGCTTGCAGCCTGTTAGCTCATGCCTTGCCCATCTTGTGAGCAACTGTATTTGATGTAGATCTATTACATATTAGTTGGTTTGCCTGATTTTGCTGTGGTTGCAGTCCTCCCTCTTCCACGAGGCCACTTTTCTTCCAGAATATTCCTGCTGTAGCAAGCTTTGATTTCTTTCAAGATTCCATACTTAACATTTAAGTGTTCCCCTAAGAGTTTTTCTTTTCTTTGGAATGCCCCCCCCCCCCCCCCCTCATCAAGTTTATTGATGCTCTGCTTGTTCCTCACTGAATCCTTTTCTGCCTCTTCATATTCAGCTACTACTGAAATAAGTAGAACTGGAACTTGGCATTGGTATCCAACTGTATCAGTAATTGGCGGATTACTTCCTGCACTCACATTGGTTGTCCTGTTTTACACTGCTGTTCATGTGTGTAAGTTGAACAATTTTTTTTTTCATTTCCAAATGGTTGTCCTTTTTGGTGTCTGTTCACTTTATCACGGCAAATCATTGTCAGTGTCAACCCTTCTTTTAGGGTGTGTTCACATTTGGCTGGTTTGATTCGATTAAAACAAAATCTGGAGCGATTGGTCTGTGCAGTTCAATTGAATAAGTGTGAACGTAGCCATCTGAACCCTGGTGTGCACCAAACAAGTGGACCGAGACTGCTGAACCGATATGTCTTGGTCTGCTTTCAAACAAACTCTGGTTCGACTGAAATGAACACAACACTGACCAATGACATGTGACATCATGTCCTGTTTTTAGTTCGTTTACAAGATGTGACCATAAAAAGGACAGATCTTTGTTTGTGTCTGTGACTTTGTGTCTTTTTCCATACATACAAGTGATCTGTTTAATAAGCTCTTCACGAGTTGTCAGCTCCGTCATATGCATGCACATACGTTGAGCGCATTTAGCTCTGCAAATAGCATTGTAAAATCCAGAATGTTTGTTTGCATTGGAGACAACTGGAAGAAACAAACTTTTACTCTGATTTGGTCCCAAATGGGGCTCTCAGCCTTTGTAGTCAGCAATACTACACTTTAGTGACTCAATGTTGCATAGATGCATGCTGGGTAGTCGACCTAAGTGCAAAGTAGAGCTCTGTTACTTGACCTGAATCCACTGGGACCAAACAAAATGACTGGTTTTGAGTTTCTTTTTATGTGTAACTTTTCTTGTACAGGTTTAGGTTTGTTTAGTTTCAACAAAACTCGCAGAGGGTAACTATGGAATGGGTTGCTGGTAAATTGGTTGAAGACAAAAAGGTTGTTGCTTTAATGAGTTCTAGCAACTTACTAATATCAATCTGGCAACCCTAATTGCTATCACACCTTTGACCAAGCTACTTAACCTCAGATTTAGTGCAGGTAGTGAACCTTCACAGATGAAAAGCATCTGCAAATAATAAGCGGCACAGTAATGTCCATGGATCTGCTCTCATGTGTTAGTGATTTGTCAGGGTGGGTGTGTTGTCCACGGCTCCTCTACCGTCACTGGAAATATCTTGCGTGAACTCAAAGAACCTTAAGTGAGCCAGAGCATGTTGTCAGACATCCTGAATGCTTTATAATGTGCTTCATATTTGACTGAGAGGGCTTTAATATGCTCTGAAAGATGATGGCATGGCGCTGGATTACAGTTAGACATGTAATGTGACAACGTATGCATTAAGGAATGCCGTTAAAGTGATTTATAACCACAGAGGCTTTGGGATTAAAGGCGCATGTGAGAGATGGGGACGAGGAGACAAATAAGAAGCTGATAGAATGTTATTCACCTTTCCTTTCTCTTTTTCCTGGTTTTATTTGGCAAATCATTCAACCAAAACAGAATTATTATTTTTTTTAATGTATTTTTTACAACACTTCTTAGGACTGAAATATGATATAGTGTCTTTGGCAACCCAATTTATCTTGCTTTATCATTTGATCAGGTGTAGAATGTCAATCATAAAGTTCTAAATGATGAGAGCCTATATATCAAAAATGCATCTTGGGACACTCAAGCCACTATTAAAAATGTGTGAGGGTACATTTACACGACAATGTACAGTAATTTTTGAAAAGTTTCACGTACAAACGACAACGGTCCCCTTTCACACATCACGCAAAAAAATGACAAAAAAATATTATTTTATACTACATTATGCAATACTAAAACATTCAAAAGTGTAGGCAAAGCGATATAAAAGAAAAATCACGAGCTGGGAAATGTATAAACGTGTATACATTTTTCAAATGGTGGTTATATATAGAATCTATGGGATTAAAAGTTTTTTTTTTTTTGTCTGTTTCAAAGAGAATGAAGTGAGAGTGAAAGTCTCATGTTGCTGATGTGTATTTTTACTGCTGCTGCATTAGTTGTTAGATGAATTTTCGAGATGGTTCCACAGAAACCTTAATTCATAGTTTGCTTGTTTGGTGTGCGGTATTGTTGATTATTCAATAAATATAACAAATAATTTCATGTCTGATCTGTCTCCGGCACTACAGGCCACTGTGGGTCAATACACAGTAACAACCATGTGTAACAATACACAGTGACAACCATGTGTAACATACAAACCAATTATATTTTGAGCTCATATGAAGTCTATTTTGTTCTGTTTGTTTTGTCTGTTGCAGGCGTACACAAGTCAGTTTGTGGCTCTCATCATGTTCGCCCTGTTGATGTGTGATGACAGAATCTCAGTGCAGCCGCGCAGGCGAGAAATCATACAAGGCCTCAAAGTGCTGCCAGGTAAACTCTAATACAGCTGTGTGTGTGTGTGAATGAATGTTTTAGTATTGTCTGGAATTCTGCAAGAATGGCTTCTAATGTGATCCCAGTCATAAGTCACAATATATGTACACATTTCTTTTTGTACACATGTGCTCTTTGTGTACATTTATGTTGGTGAGTTGCTGAGGTCATAGAGCTCTGTGTGTGTGTTCACGGATTGGTGTGCAGGGAGGAGCAGATGGCCTCGGCCAGCTCTCAGTCACTGTTGGAAGTCTTTATTGGACCGCAAGTGTCTGCTGGGGCGCCCTTCCCTCTCCTTTCTCCAGTTCTTTCGTTCTCCCTCTGTGGATTTTTCGTTCTGCTTCCAAGCCAATGAGTTGGGGAATGTGTTGGCAGCCCGTTACCAAAGATCCCGCTGCACTCCAGCTTACTATTCATGCTAAAAACTGCTGATTCTGTCATCAATGCTTACATGTTTTGGTCACTGTATTTGCAGCCCAAAACATTTGTATGCAAGTACATGACCAAGTTATATTCTGAAATGTGTACATGTGTATTGTGTTCTCAGTCTTGTCACAAGGGGTGCTGCAGCGGGTTTTATATCTGTTGTTAACTTCAACTTCTGTCGTGGTAGAGCAGCAGTTTGGAAAGATTTGCATGTTTTCGCTAGCTATAAACTTGTTAAAGGGAAAAAAAACAACATAAAATTACATTGATTAATTGAAATAGATGCCCCAGCCAGTTTAACTCAAGTCTGGACCCACTTCGGCTTTTATACCATTGATGGGACAAACAAAATCGGCAAAGAGTACAAAGAATTAATAGCTATACAAGAACTGCCGGTAAAAGTAAAGTGCACATGTAATACCATGAACACGCAAAGCCACTTGCAACTACCCATCACCCTGATTTCATTGAACATTTAATTAATTTAACTTCATGATCAATTTAATTTACAGACTGAAAAAACAGTTTGGACTTTAAAAAAGAGAGAACCTGCACTTAACCTTTTCACTGCATGTTGCTTTTATAGACTGACTATCGTGATGTATCATTATAGGATTGTCTAGCAATATATTGATTATCACAGAATTGCTGTATCGTGATATTATCTGAATCGGAGGTATCCCTGTGATTCCCACCTACATTTACTAAATATTGAATGTGTGAAATGTGAATGTGCAAAAGCACAAATTCTTGCACAATTTACTAGCTACACTGTCTCTTTTTGTAGATCTGATCAAGGAAGTGTTGAGTCTGGACTGATGAGATTCAGAAGTTGGCAACTGAGCTGTATCAACAGAAGAGTGTTCTCATCATGGGCCGAGGATACCACTACGCCACCTGTCTGGAGGGAGCTTTGGTTAGACCACAATCCCTCTTCTTCCCTCCTCCTTCACACATCTATCACTCACTCCCCTCCTACTTCTGTTTCAAGTTTCCTGAAGCCATATGATAGTGAATAATGACTTATATTTGGGTCTGTTCTTCACACAAAGCTTTTAATTTTCCTCTCCTCCATAGCTCTCACATTGTGTGTGTGTGTGTGTGTGTGTGTGGAAGAATTGGACAAAAGTGATAATTAACCCCAAAAAACAAAAAGAAAATTGTGTCATTTACAGTCATGTTCTTTCTTCTGCTGAACATAAAAGAATATATTTTGAGAAATGTCTCCGTATATTTTTCCATACATACAAGTTAATGGTCACCAAAACTGGTTACCAACATTCTTTAAAATATATTTTATGTTCTGCAGAATAAAGTACAAGTACAGGTTTTGGAAAGACACATATAAGAAAAGGAAGAACAAGAAAACAGATGGACATTACCAGAAGTTTGGCCTCATTTAGTTTAACCGCAGATAAACTGAGGAAGCAATTTGACTGTGTTGGTTAAGAAAAAACCCCACTTTCTCTGGAAGTGAGGATGGGGAAACGTCATTGAGGCATTAGCCAAATCTGACCACAAAAATGTGGATTTGAACCTAAGATGTGATGCAACAGTTGTGTTTTGGGTCTTGACTTTGTTTTAGTTTGGTTTAACAGTTCCTGTCATGTCAATCTTCTCAGGTAGCATGATACTGCTCTTGTTTGTGTCATTTAGAAAATTAAGGAGATCACATACATGCATTCAGAGGGGATTTTAGCTGGAGAGCTGAAGCATGGGCCGCTGGCTCTAGTGGACAAACTCATGCCTGTCATAATGATCATCATGAGAGACCATACGTACAACAAATGCCAAAACGCACTGCAGCAGGTGGTGGCAAGACAGGTGAGAGCCATTCAGATTTATCAGTACTAGATTAGCATGTCTGTAACTGCTTGCAAGATATAAAATAGTGATGCGTTGTAAACCAAGTTTCAGTACACAAAAGCACATGAGGTGTGTACTGTGCCTGTGGCTTTAGAAGGAATAGATTGAATATTGTTAAAAAGTTTGCTATTTTTGTACAGCCCTAGTTATCTCTGCAGTTTTTGCTGTTTAATATGAAATGGTTGTTGCTATTGTAGGGCCGTCCAATCGTAATCTGCGATACGGAGGACTATGAGACCATCAACAACTCCAGTCGCACCATTAAAGTGCCTCACTGTTTGGACTGCCTCCAGGGAATCCTGTGTGTCATTCCTCTACAGCTGCTCTCCTTCCATCTCGCTGTGCTGCGCGGATTCGACGTGAGTCTCAAGCGCTGTTTCCTCTCACTGATATACACTCAACAGACACTTTATTATGTACATAAATTCAGGCTGATTGGGACACTTTTTCCAAGTCATCTCAAATACAAAGTGTCCTAATCACCCTGAATTCACCCTACACCTCGCTAGGACCGGGTTGGACCCCCTTTGCCTTTAAGGATAATTCCGGTATTTAGCACTTTGAGTCTATTTTCTAGTGTGTTTTGGATGAACTAGAGTGGTGGACACAGAAATTTTGACGATGGGTCCTGTCTCGACTTTTTGACTCTTTTAGAATCGCCTCTGAGCGCTTCAGAGTGGCTGTCTATGAGCATGCACAAACATGTCCTTAAAACAACCCTTAACGTTCGTTTTGAAAACTCTGCAACTCACCGATTGGTTAGTGGTGTTCGTTGATGATTAAAAACAAATATATCGGCGCAATGTATGATTTCAATCTGTGTTATTTGCTATAGTGGAACTATTTTTTCAGATACCTCACAACCACGTATAAACTTCCGCTCGATATTTGAGTCTGAAGCGTTAGCACACTCCGCTAGCGCAGTAATATCAACGAGCACTGAGTCCTCCAACAGACATCAATGCGATTTTACAAAATGCCAAATAAAACACGACAGAAACTGTATTTCGCTACGCTACTTGTTTTGGAAAATCAACGAACACCACTAACCACTCGGTGAGTTGCACAGTTTTCAAAACGAACGTTAAGGGTTGTTTTAAGGACATGTTTGTGCATGCTCATAGACAGCCACTCTGAAGCGCTCAGAGGCGATTCTAAAAGAGTCAAAAAGTCGAGATGGGACCCATCGTCAAAATGACTGTGTCCACCACTCTAGTTCATCCAAAACACACTAGAAAATAGACTCAAAGTGCTAAATACCAGAATTATCCTTTAATTCTTGGTGGTATAGATTCAAAGATGTGCTAGTAGTATCATGTCAATATGGAGCGAATAGCATCACACAGTTGCTGCAGTTTGTCGGCTGCACATCCTTGATGCGAAATTCCCATTCCAGCACATCTTAAAGGGTACCTATTATGGCATTTAAAATGTTCCTAATATTGTTCTAGGAGTCCCCAACAACAGTTTTACGAGCATGCCATGACAAAAAACACTTTTGTTGTCTTATAATATGCATTTATGTTTACCTGATTTGCTCACCGACTCCCATATGAATCGTTTAGCGAGTCATTTTTCCAAACCCCGCCTAAACTGCGGTGATATGTTAGCTACCATAGCCCAAAGTTTAGTGGTTAAAGCACATTCAGTCTTTGTTTGCGTTAGCCCAACGCATAAACATATTGATAATGCAGTACTAAGAGGTAACGTTATAGCTATATTCTTTATAACAACTCCATTAACAACGACAAACACTTCACATATTTCAATACAACTGACGACCTATGCGCTGTGCGTACACAACACACACATACTTATTGAGCATGATACATAAAACATAAAAGCAACAATTAATATTAATAATACTTACAGTTTGTGATTCGGAGAAGGAAGCTGATCCAAATAAACCTTCATCAGCCTGCTCGCAAATCCATACTTATAGCATTTAGGTTTGTGAAGCAATCATCTTCAAAATGACGCGAACACAGAACAATGTCCGGGCTATACTTCTCTGGTATAGTTATATATATGAACTGTAGCCACTTAACGTTAGTCTTCAAATGCTCCTCACTGGGCAGATGAAAAAAGTTTGCTTTTGCGTCGCACTTCAAAACAGCGTCTCGACATGTTAGTTTCCCCTGCGTCTCCTGGCAGGGTTGCCAGGTCTGCACAACAAAACCAGCCCAATTGCTCATCAAAACTAACCCAATCACGGCCAAAAATAGCGTTCCCAGGTGTTTCCCCAATAACACTCATGTTCCAGTGGGTAAAACAATCGCAGCAACCCGTGCGCTACACAAACAACCCGCAGAAACAGTGCAAGCATACGGACCTGGCAACACTGGTCTCCGAACGCAATAATTGGGCGTATCTTATTCAAATAACTTGTCAAGTTGACGTCAACTAGACAAAGGAAAAGCATCGTTCGTCGAACGATTCATATCAGCGACTCAGAGTCGACTCTTACTTTTGAGAGACAATAACTTTGTATACGGTGAACTTTCATATTTAAAACTTTGCAGGATGTTTTTGTTCACTTAGATCTATGTTACACACTACATAAAGGGCAATTTTAAAAAAATCCATAATAGGTACCCTTTAAACGTGCTCATATTGGATTGAGATCTGGTGATTGTGGAGGCCATTTTTAATAGAGACAGTAAAGGCTTTTCATTTTTTTTTTTAAACTGTAACTAAACTTTAGTTTAGGGTCCAATTTTCAATATTAACTAGTTGCTTATTAGCATGCATATTACCGTACAAGGATATTTGCTGTTTATTACTACTTATAATGCACATATTAATGCCTTATTCTGCATGACCATATTCTACATCCCTTAATACCCCAATACCTGAACTTAACTTAACTACCTTACTAACTATTAATAAACAGTAATTAGGAGTTTACTGAGGCAAAAGTTGTAGTTAATAGTGAGAATTGGACCTAAACTAAAATGTGACCAAAAAATCTATTTCAATTAAGTGCTGTTCTGTTATTTCAAATAAGTGAATGTTTTATCAAAGAATCCTGAAAAAAAAAATCGGGATTTCTACAAAAATATTAAGCAGCACAACTGTTTCAACATTGATAATTAGAAGAAATGCTTCTTGAGTGGCAAATCATCATATTATAATAATTTCTGAAGGATCATGTGACACTGAAGACTGAAGTAATGATGCTTAAAATTCAGCTTTGCATCACAGGAATAAATTGCATCTTAAAAATGTTTTAAAATGTTATAATATTTCTTCTTTTCTTTCTTTTTGTCCCACACAGGTTGATTGCCCAAGAAACCTGGCCAAGTCTGTGACTGTTGAGTAAACAGTTGAGTTCCTGATCAGTCTCTCACACACACACACACACACACACACACACACACACACACACACACACACACACACACACACACACACACACACACACACACACACACGCGCGCACGCGTACGCACACACGCGCACACACACATGCGCAAGTACAGAATATCAAAACATGAAGACAATAGTTTTATACATGCCAGCTTTCATGGTACGGTGGTAAAGAACCTGAAGTGTACCTCCTATAACTGTATCTCGAGCATGATTCTGGCTTCATATCGTTGCTGTTGACTGGAATGTGATTTATTTTTATTTTAGTCTTTTAGTGGTGGCGTGGTATGGGGTGGCGACACTAGATGTCACACACTGTGTGGCTTATAACAAGACATCTATGCTTCTCATCAAATACACATGCATTTGTGTAGCAAAGATGGCGTTCCAGTTTGCATTTAGTAACACGAGAGGCTTTTCTCGAAGAAAAAAACCCATGTTTCTCGTGATATGTGGCACTTAAAAAAACAACAACTGTGAATCAGTGCCTAGTGGTAGTTTGCACACTTTTAAGTTCATCCGGTTTGCTGCTATTTAAGGGATGCACTTGTTACTGATCAGCATATTTTTCCCGGGATGACCTCTGATCATCTGGGAATTTCATAGTTAACCTCCTTTGCTCAGAGCACACCGCGGCATTTAGGAGCTTTGATACATTTGTGCTTTTTTATCTGAATATTAAAGCAATGCTGATGTCCACTAGAGTTTAGTGTAGACATCATGTCTTCTCAATCCCATGAGTAAATCATAACTTTCATGGTTTTTAAAATAGTGGGCTAATTAATACTTTAAGAATAAGATTCAGTAGTTTTATTAGCATTCATTAATCTTGGTTCATGTTTATTTCTATGTATACTAATACTGTACAATTCTTTACAATTTAAAGATGTAGAAATATGAATTAACAATCAATAGTATATTTATATCTTAAAATGAACCTAGATTAATAAATGCTGTAAAATAAAAAAACGTTCATGATGTGAATTAATGATCTAATGATAGCAAATGGAGACTTACTGTTACCCTAAAATACATATGTTTAGTTATCTTTAGTGGTTTCTTATTCTGGTTGCAAAGAAATGAATGAAACCCCTGCTGGAAAGGAACGTTAAATCACTGTAGATGCATGTGCATGAAGGGTCAAGTATGACGTGAATGTATGATCTGATTTCTAGTATGTGGCGACATTTTAATGAAGTTTCTATGTGATTGTGGTCATGTTAGGTTTGATTTCGCACTAGGGAATCTACTGGCCTTGATGAGGAATGAAACGTTTCAATATTGTCGTATTTGAAGTACCAAAAACTAATAGACCTATTGGTTCTCACAAAAAAGTCCGTTCATAAGGGATGTTTTAAACCCAGATATTGATAGTGAATCACTGCTTTGGTGACTCCACACTGTATCTGTAGTTACTGTACGAGTGTAATATTTATAATCAGTTACTGAGATTGACACTTTAGTCGTGTGCTTGAAATATATGCATGGCTATTCTTTGATTCCTTTATTTTGGGAGATTCAGAGGCCTTGTTACACAGGAGACTGAGTGTGTCTCCGGTTTACAGTAGTATTGCCAAAGGACTCGGAGGAGAAAGTGTGATGTTTCATAGCGCCTGCCCCATACAACGCCACCCTGTGTCGATCGTTTCCATGGGACCATTTTGTTTACTTCTGTCTTTCACTTCTGTTTTTATTGGGTATAAAAGGGTTATATTTGATATACTACTTTATTTGGGATTAAAATGTGTATGTACTTCCTTTGATTCAAATATTGTGATTTTTTTTAAATTTCATGATTATGTTGTTGTGCATAAAATCAACATGAATAAAGATTATAGCATCTGAAACTTCTGTTCAAAGCCTTAACCAAAAATTTTATGGGAGCACTTTATTTTACAGTCCTGTTCCCCATATACATGTACTTATTAATTACAATAACTAGGTATTAACCCTGAACCTAACCTTTGCCCATGAAGTTACCTTATATTACCCAGTACTTATGTAAGTACACTGTAGTAAGTGCACGATCTGTAAAATAAAGTGCAACCAATATCTTCTATTAATGTCATGTTACCAAAGGATGAAGAAGGGTCTTATGGGGCAATAAATATGAAGGTACAATTACAGTTCTGTGCTTATATTTTTATTACTTTCTAAAACTACACACACAAGTTTCTGCCAGCTCATGGAAAGGGTTTTTCACAGGCTAAAATACTTGCATTGCTCTTTGCATTGCTTTTACAAGAGCATCTTAAATATGTCTATTTTATCTTTCCACCTGAGAGGATTGTGTGGTGGATTATTTGTTCCAGATCAGTTCTGCCATCCACACACATTTTTGTGTAGTACAAGAAGTTGTCCAGCCAATTTTTTTTTTTTTTGTTTTTTTTTGGTTAATGCATGTCTTAATGTGTTTGGGCAGAGTGTACAAGATTTAAAATTATCATCAAAATAGTTAATAAAAGTTCAGTCTTTCTAACTCTCTCTGGTTGCATTCATTCAACTTTGGCTTTTACAAAGTCGTACAGTGGGAAAAATACTTTCCAGGAATAGGGTAAAAAAATAGGGCATGCAACTTTGTAATACACATTAATACACATACACAACTTTATAATACACATTAAATTTACACATTTTTAGATGGGCCATTCTATAGTTTAGGGTACATTTCAAGAGTATCTGTATTAGAATTTTTGCGGAAATTAATTAATTATTATTTATAATTTGAAAACATTTGTCAACTATGTTACTAACCAAACAACTCCCTGAAGAAAAAAAAAAAAAGTTTATCCCAAAACTAAATGACCAGCATCATGTGATGTGATGTAATGTTGAACACACTAAGGAAAATATCCTCTTAATTTTCTATAGTTTATCTCCAATGACCTATTGTCAAGGAGTGTAATAATTACCCGTCAACTACAGTTGTTGGGTACATTGTTATGGTTTTGCAATATTTTTATGATTTTATTTTAAATAAATATTCAAATGTGAGGTTAACCTGATCAAGAAAATAACTTCTGGTTGGCCAGACAAGGCCTTCCTTTGAAATTGAGGCAAAATGGTTAAATTGTCAACTATGTTACCTGTCAACTATGTACCTTAACTCTGTTCTAGAGCCAACTGAGTATGCCAAATACTGTAATTAATCATCCGAGGACGATTTTAATCATAATTTTAACATCTGTATGTGTGTTGAGAGAGAGATGAAGTATGAGAGAGAGAGAGAGAAGTAGAGATAGAGAGAGAGAGAGAGATGAGAGAGAGAGAGAGAGAAATGTTGTATGTGCATGAGGGTGAATCAGATGAGGAAGGATTAAGGGATATTACACAAATTTAACTAAAATAACTTCAACATAGTTGACATTGTTATAATGACACCCAATTCATGTATACTTGACGATCTCCTATTTCAACTTTCAAATAAACACCATACTGTTGTTCAAAATATCAAATATGTTTTAGGTGATAGACTGCTGATTTTGATAAGTTTGCATCCACACGGACTGGAGTTTTGCATGACATTCTTCATGCAATCAACTATCAAAATGGTCTTTAAAGTAGATTTTGATTAAAATATATAGTATATATATATATATATATATATAATATTATATATATATTATATATATATATATATATATATATATATATATATATATATATATATATATATATATATATATATATTATTAATATATTATCTGTCCTTAGTGACTTTGCTGAGAATTTTACACAAACATCATCAGAGATCATTGGTAATAAGAATATTTACTTGATCTGTTTTTGTTTTTACATTATCTTTAGTAACAGAGTTCTTCATGTCTGTCGCACTTTTATTGAATTCCACTTTATTTTCACATAGAGTAAAAAATCGTGCAGAATGCTATGCTAACTTTTGGTTAAGTACGTAATATGATTTACTATGATAGACTAACTATATTTTCCCCTCATTTGATGCCAAATAGTAACCAGAGTAGATGATATGAACTGTTTGTCCTCTGAAAATATAGTTCTTTAAGAGCAGAGAAACGTTACAGCTCTGACTCGAAGGATCTTGGCAGTGTGGATAGATTGAACGTTGTTGTTGATGACTGAATCTCTTTATTGGCTAGAGCAGAAAGTGGGTCAGGGAGTGTGATGCTAAACCAAACTTCACCAAATGTGTAAAGAAAGAAAGCCAACCAACAATGGCCTGTCACTCACAGTAACACATCACTGGCTTGCCACCCACTTTGTATATGGTCACTTTGTCAGTTTGGGTAAAATGTCAGTTTACTGCCAAGTCTGAGCTCACTTTAACCCCATTGGGTGTTTAAATTCACTGTTTATCCAGCCACAACTATTTTTCTTTTGGGTGCAGCATCTGCCAGGAACATAAATGTAAATATTATAGTGGCCTTGTTACCTTTTTAAGGAATAATTTATTAAAATCAGCATCGAAAAGATAAGAATCGAAATGTTTTCCAGTGGGAATACACAAGACAAAATTTGGCCTATCAAAACATTTCTGAAATTGTGTTCAACCATCTTTCTATACACAGTAACACAAACATTATCACAAGCAAGAATGCTCTTGTGCTGATATTCAGACTCATAGTGTGATCGACTGTGTTAATGTTGTACTGTACACCAGTTCTACAAACAGGAGGTTAATGATGAGTTTTCAGACTTGGCCAGTTAGTTTGTATATTTTTTCTCTGCCAATAGTTCCAAAACAAGCCAAATCATCAATCTTTGTGTGTGATTAAGAAGACTACTGACTGAAAGCCGGTCTGGATTATTGTTAATGTTTACGGAGTGGAGTGAAAGAGCATTTACTCTCCTTGCAAATTCTGCCATGTAAATAGCAAATCCGGCAAAGTGCGAGCGCAATTGGCTTTTAAAGGGAATGGGGGATGAGACTCTGATTGTTTTTTTTTTTTGCACGCTACTCCCAAAACACACCCTTTACTCATTAAGAGAATTGGGACAACCCTTTTAGATCATGCGCCGCGAGCCGACCATTTTTCCCGTCGTTAAACTAGCAAAAGTGGATTCGGACACGCTTTAAAGGAGTAGTTCACTTTTAAAAAAACTTTTGCTTATAATTTACTCACCCCCATGTCATCCAAGATGTCCACGTCTTTCTTTCTTCAGTCGAAAAGAAATTAAGGTTTTTGATGAAAACATTCCAGGATTTTCTCCATATAATGGACTTCATTGGGAGCCAAACGGTTCAAGGTCCAAAAGACAGTTTCAGTGCAGCTTCAAATGGCTTTAAACGACACCAGACGATGAATAAGGGTCTTATCTAGGACCCTTCGAGTCATGACTCGAAAAAAGATTTGTTAATTTTGATGAACGAGTTCGAACAGGACAGTTACGAACGCTCATCACAGAACAGAGCAAGGCGAGCATTTGTGCTTAAAAAACTTAAACTTTGTTATTTATTTTTTAAATGAGCGATGGTTTCGCTAGATAAGACCCTTATTCATCGTCTGGTGTCGTTTAAAGCCCTTTGAAGCTGCACTGAAACTGTCTTTTGGACCTTGAACCGTTTGGCTCCCATTGAAGTCCATTATATGGAGAAAATCCTGGAATGTTTTCATCAAAAACCTTAATTTCTTTTCGACTGAAGAAAGAAAGACGTGGACATCTTGGATGACATGGGGGTGAGTAAATTATCAGCAAAAGTTTTTTTAAAAGTGAACTACTCCTTTAAGTGCGCTTGAGCCGTGCGCTTTAGACCATGTGCTTAAATTGTTAAAATAGGGCCCTATATGTGTATGGCCCTGTTTACACTTGGTATTAAAATGCATTTCGTCGGTTGGATCACAAGTGGATGACACTAAGTACAGGTGTAAACTGGTCTAAAATGCAACTTTTGACCACTTCCAGAGGTAGTCGAAAATTGATTTCTGATTGTGAACGCTCATGTGATCAAATGTGTTCGAACAGCTGTAAAAGATGCAGAAATGAATTATTCCAGAGCAGAAACAAAAGCTGCTCTCCGTTTTCCCGTCGTCTCCGGGTGTGCTCACTGCTCATATGTAAATTGCTTGAGTTTATTTTGTCCATTAGATTGAAAGATCTGAAAAAATTGCATACATTTATCCACCCATAGAACAGAAGTGGTTGAAAGTGGAGAAAAAAAAAGAAGCTGCTGTATTACAGGGCTGTGTCCAAAGTCATATACAGGTACTTCCTGAGTTGGACTACTTTAAAATAAATACTTACCGTACTGCGTGACCATTTAAAAGGGATGTTCTCAATGGTATGAATGTGTAGTATGATGAATGTAATCTGGGCATGCTACATTCACCATGTTGTCATTGTCATGTGACTTGAATTGTCATTAAGTTGCTTTATTGACATTAACACACCCACTCCCGTGGCCTCATGGGATAGTAAAGTGTCTATTGATCGCACACTTCAGAATCTCGTCAGAAATAGTAGGTTGATCAACACACTTTCGTTTAGTGTTATAAAAATGTTAAGAATTTAGATACTATTTTCACATTGTTTTCTGCCTACTATAGCATTAACAAGTACCAAATCAGATGTAGCCTGTTCATAATGATAAAAATATAACAGGTTTTAGATATTTACGGAATGTTTATTTAAACGATTTATCTGTGCACATCATTTTAAAATCCAGTCCCAGCCTACTGTACATTTTCTTGTTCAAGAAGCCGAAAAAACTATCGCAACTATCAAAATCAAGCCTTCATTAAACTAGGGGTGACATTTTGACATGTTAGTTTTGTTCAATAAATTATGGGATAAAAATGAATGCAATAAAAATATGACAATTATATCCATGATACTTAAATTCCAGGGAGAGGGAACGATGGGACACCATCTATACAGAACATCACATTAGATTTTTGTAATCGATCTGAACAAAACAGGTTACACAGGTCCCACTTCACTGCTGGAGAAATGCAGAATAATCCCAATTTATTTTTCCAGAATAATTTCATTTGCTTATCTTTGGCTGCTCTTGAAACACGTTATGCCAAACCTTGTGCTTATTTCACTGAATAAAACTGGCTTTTGAAATCGGACACATCCATGATGGCGAGAGTGGTTTATAGTCTCTGTCTCATGAGACGCCAGCTTTCTGTGCCAATGTTGACAGAGCAACTCTATACCTAAACTATAAACTAAAACTAAACTATACCTGGTCTAAAGAGAACCAGTTCAGGAAAAGAGGCTGAGCTGCCGGAAACGTAGATTAAAAACAACCGGAAAAGGAAGAAATCATTTGTATAAGTTTTTGTTTATCTTGGAGCAGACTTACGATCACCTAAAGATCAGATGATATTTTATAACCAAATTATGCAAGAAATCCAAGTAACCTATGACTCTATCAAAGCATGTTGTCAACCATGTTGAAAATCAGTCCAAGAATGTTTAAAAAATGTCCTGGTAGCACTTTATTTTACAGTCTTGTTTCGCTTGTATGTATTTTTTATAGTAATGACAGTTTTTGTGGGTAAGTAAACTGTAAATACATTGAAAGTGCATGTAAAATAAAGTGCGACAGATGTCCTTTTTAAACATCCTCCAATGACCACATGATTTATACTCAGCTTCTGGTGCTTTATGCCAAGAACAGTTATTTTTTTCTGTAGATGTGATGTATTTTTCCTATAACAGAGTTGAACTCCTCACATTATAGTAATAAACATTGTAAGAAAAAACTTACCTCTATTTAACCATGTGGTAAAACCATTTTTTTGATGTCACTCCCTTAAATATGACTTCAGAAATGATCGAGCCATTATTTTTAAAGGTCACTGTAGAACAGGATTGAACAAAAAGATTGATGAAAACTCCCGGTACACTATCCATAACACACATGCAAACAGGAGGACTAGTATATGGCTTTTATGACAACGTTTTATTTCAAAACAATAGAACGTAAAAAAAAAAAAAAATACCCAAATAATGCAGTCATGATCCAAGTCATTTGGAGAAAGATTCATTTACATGATTTCTTTGAAAAGCATGATTTAACATAGACATATGTGATTTTTTTTATGTAAATTACCCATAAAACCATCATCATAAGCTATATAAACAACACTGGCATCATAGTGGGACCGCAATAACTTAGACTCGGAGTACAACGGAAAATGACAAGAACTCTTTAGAAGCAAATGATTGTGAAATCTGATACTGTGATGCATTGTGGCAATAATATATACAGCATGTAATTATGAACAAAAACAAACTCATATATCAAATGCATTGACTCTGGGTTCTCAATAGTTTTTTTTGGCAAAAATAATGTCCAATGTGAAAAGCTATTTGTAATCTTCCCTTGCGGTTATTCATGGTGGATGAAACACAGAGAGTCTTTAGAACTCTTAATGGGAAAATGTGTCATCTTTTGTTTTGCCTCTACATTATTTAAAATTGCAATGCCACAATAATAATAATAATAACTAAGAAAAAATCACAAAAAATTAAAACCTTAAAAAACTACACAGGGCTACAGAGTTTTATACATACAGCATGTGTAAAGTATAATAATTTGTACTATTTTTAAATGATGTACCCATACACCATTACAACTGTGACGTGCAAAAAGTAAGGTGATGCTGCTTATAGATGCATAGATTTTGTACATCTTAGTCTCCTCAACATCATCCTAAAGGTAATAGTTCACCCAAAAAATATGACAGAATTTATATTTTTGAGTAATCTATCCCTTTAATTCATCATAGTCTGGTACTTTGTTAATATTCAAAGACCAAAAAGCAACATGCTCCCCCAAACCCCCGACCCAATCAAAGCCACTAAAATCACTATTGCACAAAATAATAAATGTCAATTACCTGAATGAGCAACAGTTTTTGACTTCCTATGGCAAAGCATTTTATCAAAAAAATGTTGTAAAGTGGTTGAATTTTGCAACTGCATTTAGTTGGAAAGCAATCGTTTTTTTCAACATCGCTAGAATAAAAACACATCAAAATAGGTCATTCTAACCGCAAATATGTGCATGTTTGTAGGTAAAATCAGTGTACAAAAATGTTCACATAGAAATCATGATTCATTAATATGTTGCCATTAAAAAAAATATTCTAAATTTACCAACTGAAGTCACATGTACGCTGCACGCTTACATTGTACATAAAACCCTTATATAGAGATGGGCGTGTTTATGCAAATTACAGTTGGGCACTGCAGTCTTTCATTTAGAATACTTCAAATCATTAACATTAGAAGGTTAAAAATCAATCCGCGTACATAGCATACACACCTATTGTGAATCTGGCTGAAATTTTTGCGCAAAGTTTTCCTGTGCGTTTAAGTATGCATAATCTTTAACGAATGAGACCCAATGTTTAGTTTCGCGTTTTAAGGAAGTTGACCTGTATATAGTCACACTAGTTACAAACGTGCATATATTTTCTCAACTGTTCTGAACAAGAAAGCTCCTGAAATGTTATTTTGTTTCAGCTTTCCTCTTTTGTGGAAACCTCCTTTATGAGATGATCCCATGTGCATGCAATTGTGCAACATCCATGAATCCATTAATGGAACCAGCCGCTTCCATTCTCAAAGCTTGGTTAAACTCACACAAATCACTCTTGCTGAGAAACAGGAGCTTCGAACGTGAATTTTCTGTTTCTTTGCAATGCCTAGTGTGTGATTCTGAGTGTTGCTCCCTTTAGAGTTTCACGAGGCTTGTGTTCCATTTCATTGTTCTTTTCACGGGAGCGAATGCCCTTGATGCCGCAGGTGAGCCTCGTTTTATTGTGTTAGGCCACACAGCGACGGAATCTTGAGGAGGGTGTGGAAAATTTATATTTCCTGTTTGCTTCCAGTCTTCATCTTTAGGCCCTCATAGTAGTCCACTCGCATTAAACACAGGGGCGTGGAGGTGGACGATCTGGAGGCGGAGCTCTGCCTGGAGGCGGGGCTTGAGGGGGTGGGGGCAGGGAGGAAGTAGGTGATGGAGGAAGAGGGGGCAGAGATGTAGGTGGAGAAAAGAAGAGGGAGGTAGGGGATGGAGACCAGACGGGGGGTGGAGAATAGGATGGAGGAGGAGTAATGGGTGGAGATGGGTTGATGGTGTGAGGAGGAGGAGGGGTGGAAGGTACCGGAGGAAAGCTGGAGGATAGGGAGTCCTGTGGACTGCGTGGAGGAGGGGGCAGCTGGCCCTGAGGAGGGGGTGGGTTGAGGGTCCGTGTGGGGGTGTAGATGGGTGAAGAATGGTGGTTGTAGGATGGATACCGTGGAGGAGGATTTGACTTGACACGGGTGAAGTTCATACAGCGACCCTGAGAGAGAAAGATAGGACAGAAAAAAAGTCTTTTAGAATTTAAACTGAAGAAAATTTGCTGTGGTATGGTTTTTCCTGTAGTCAAGGTGTTGCTATGAAGCAGCTTACATGTTATGGGTGATTGTCAAGGGTTGCTATGTAGTGGATAGGATGTTAGGGTGTTCATGGAGGTTGCCAGGGTATTAATATGCAGTGATGTGTTCTATGTTTTTTTTTTCGTCATGCGGAACGTTATCGCATTTTTTGTTATGCGGTTGGTTGGGTGTTCTGAGTGGTTGTCAAGGCGTAGTTATACAGTAAATAACATGTTTGGAGTGTTGTTAAAGGGGGGTGAAATGCTGTTTCATGCATAGTGAGTTTTTTACACTGTTAAAGAGTTGGGTTCCCATGCTAGACATGGACAAAGTTTCAAAAATGAAGTTGTAAGTTTGATGGAGTATTTCTGTTCCGAAAACACTCCTTCCGGTTTGTCACAAGTTTCGGAAAGTTTTTTTCGAATACGGACCTACGTGACGTCAGAGTGGGCGGAATTTCCTTATACGGGTCTTAAGGGCACTTCTACCGGAAGAGCGCGCGCGCATCTGTAGCCAGTGTGTGCGATAGCGTCCATCAGCGCTGGGCTCTGCTGCGCTGCAATCAAAAAAATAGCACCAAAAAGTGTGTTTTTGGTTGCCAGGGCAAGACAACACTGCACAAATTTCCAAAAAACCCAGCGTTAAGGGACCTGTGGATGGATTTTGTTTTTCCAGAGCAGCAACAGAGTTCTTGTTTGTTCCCTTCATTTCGACGGTAATAGTTTTATAAACAAGGCACAGTTCGACGCCGGATTTGGAGATCGCCTAATACTTAAAGATGGAGCAGTCCCAACGATAAAGGTTCACGGAACCGCAGGCGGTGAGTAAAACTGCTTCAAATGTCTGTGTGTTGTTAACTATCGGCGTGTAAGCTAAGCACAGCAAGTAAACAACATGATCACGTACAGTTAATGTATCGATGGAGCATGTGATGTATGGTGTGTGTGTGTGTGTGTTTGTTTGTGTGTTTAAATACATTCGTTTAGCTGGCCACTGTAGGTGTCAGTTTGCAAAAGCTTCGCGCGCTCCCGCCCACACGGCACGCCTCCAGCCGCTCGGGTTTTTCCGGAAAAGACTCGGTACAGCCTATCTGTCTTTTATAAATATAATAAAACTAAAGACTTTTTGGAGATATGAAGGATGCATTACTACTCTATAGGTACTCAAGATTAACATGAGATTGAGTGAAACTGAGTGTTTCACCCCCCCTTTAAGGTGTTGTCAGTGCTTACCAGGGCATTTCTATTCAGTACTAAAATCTTCTTAAAAAAATAAAATTCTTAAGAGTTTTTAGTACTTGCTATGCGGTTGTTATGGTTGCCAGGGCATTGCAATGTAGTGTTAACATGTTCTTGGGGGTTTTAGCATATGCAGTTGTTAGGGATGTCTTAGTAGTTGCAAGGGTGTTGCTAAGTGGGGTTAACATGATCTTGTGGGGTTTTAGTATATGAAGTTGCTATGGATCTCTAGGTAGTTGCCAGGGCGTTGCTAAGCGGGGTTTACATGCTATTTGGGGGTTTTAGCATATGCAGTTGCTAGGGTGCTCTGAGTAGGTGCCAGGGCATGTGGTGGCAATATATAATATATATATATATATAATATATATATTATATGATTCTCTATGGCTTTGTTCACACTACACACAGCAGTTTTTTAATTTGGTTTGAAGGACTCACTGTCAGCACAATGCAAAGAGATTATTTCCATACAATACACAAAGTAGCATGTGGAGAGAGAGGACAGAAAATTGGAAAATTAGATTCTGCGTTTAATAACATATCTCAAGCTTGAGATCCAATATGACCATTTAGTCTGAGACACATTCCAAAACAAATTCTGTTTACTTGGATTTCAGACCAATTATGGATGTAAACCCTTTGATGGGTTTTGTAAAAAGGTCACACTTTAGTTTTTAGGGTCCAATTCTCACTATCAAATAACTATTAACTTCGACTTTTCCCTCAATAAACTCCTAATTACTGATAATTAATAGTTAGGAAGGTAGTTGTTAAGTTTAGGTATTGGTAGGAATAAGGGATGTAGAATATGATCATGCAGAATAAGGCATTAACATGTGTTTTATTAATAAAAAGCCATTATCCTAGTAATATACGTGCTAATAAGCAACTATGGGATTGGACTCTGTTGCAAAAAACTCAACCGATTTGAGTCAAATTTTCCTGGAAATTAGTAAATTAGGTCATTGATATTTCATTACAAAATGTGGCACAAATAATAAACAGGAATGTTGCTCCCCTCATGCTAAAAACACTACGGCTTTGTGTTGAAACTCTTCTCTCAGAAATCACAAAATAACCATAACATTGACTGGCAAAACGCCTTCCATTGAATTTGACATTGTGCAGCCTCAGCCTCAGAAGACGATTGTAAAAAGCTTGTTTTGATGCCATCGTGTTGGACAACGTGGCAGAAGAGAAATGTATTACATTATTTGATTTCACTTCAGATGAAGTGAATAAGCAGGGACATTCATCTCAAGTCTCCAAATGCATGTGTCTCCAATGATGGACTTTACCATCAACATGACAAACACACACACACACACACTCCGAGGTAGAGTAAAGTGAGAGGCGTCTTTCTGCTCTTTTTCTGTCTTCTCTAGGAAGTTATAAATGCCAGACCAGTTTTAATGATAAACAGAGGAAAAAGCTAGTTGTTGATGGTTTACTAGAAATGCTTATGGAAAATTGTGCACTCTGTCCCAATTTCCTGTCAACTAATGAAGAACTCCCCTGCCGGCCCCATAAAGGTGCACACACATAAACACACACACACACTGTTCATGCAGTTAAGAGCTTATGGTATGTACTGTGATTAAGCACATCAAAGAAAGAATTTGGTATGTACAGCTCTAGATTTCACGTGACATAAAACCCCTATAGGAACGCCCACTTACAGGACAAAACAAAGCTTTCTTCTGCTGCCTGTTAGTTATTTTTACCAGGTTTGTACTAAGACCAAATTCAGTATACACCTTATTAATAAAACTTAATATAGGCAGTCAGATGTAGTAGAATATGAACATAACTCACAAAGTTTCACGTTAAAGGATAGTTCACCCAAAATTGAAAATTCTGTCATTAATTACTCGCCCTCCATGTCGTTCCAAGCCCGTAAGATTTTCGTTCATCTAATCTTCGGAACACAATTTTCGATGAAATCGGAGAGGTTTCTAACCACCCTTTAAAGAAACGTCATTGCAAATTTCAAGGACCAGAAAGGTAGTAAAGACATTGTTAAAATAGTCCATGTGACTACAGTGGTTCAACCTTAAAGGTGGGGTATGTGATTCTCTTTTTTGTCCATTTTTTCAAAATAACTTGAAATCCTATTTCTAACCCACTTACAGCCACTGAGTTAGAAGCACTGACATGAAAATTAAGCAATTTAATCATCTGTGGAACGGGCAGGACTCGAAAAACTCCAGCCAATCATTTCCAAGACCACCTAGAATCATTGGACAGTATCAAGTTCGTCAATCAAACGGCCGTAACACCACCTGTCCCCCCAGCGCGCGTGACCCCCGTCGTGCGCATACTCAAAGCTCGTGACGCATGCGCATCTTGTCAGTAAAGCCGGTTCCATGATTAGCACAGACAGTAAGATGATTAGTAGTAAATCGTCATTACAATCTCTCGTGCATCTGAGTTTTCGCTCGTGCATGATTGCGCGTCCAGGGCCAGCGTTGGAGAAAAGAAGGTAGGACCATTTGAATTGTATATTTTCAAAATCTGCCGGCCGCTTTCCAAATCACATACCCCACCTTTAATGTTATGAAGCGACGAAAATGAGATCTGTGTCATTCTCCTACACTGTTGACGTAGTGTAAACAGTTCAGCGCTTTCTTGGTTCTACGTCAGAACGCCGCCTCACTTCTTACGGAGAACCTGGAAGCGCTGCACTGTTTACATACGTCACCAGTGTAGGAGAATGACACAGAAGAGAAGAAATTGTTGAATAAAGTAGTTTTTTGGGGGGGGGTGGGCTCATTTGCTTGCCTGTATATAGTATTCATCATCAATAAGGTGTATATTGAATTTGATATATCTCTGGTAAGCAGCGTAAGCCGTTTTAGAGTGTCCCGCTGTTTTTAGTGATTAAATTACTGCGACAGGTTCTGTACTCTGATCACAAGTACCCAAAACGTGCAGTTTGTTCATTTATCTTTGTTTTTCATCTTTTAGGTGATTTAAATATTCTTGAAACAGATGGGAAATTCACAGGCCTGTGCTGCAGTTTTATGTATATTTTTCCTTCCAGGTCTCCGCACCAGTCATGTGACTGAAAACTATATAAGGTCAACAATATAAACTCGAGGAGACCAACCTCTAGAAAAAAATATGGAAGAAATCATAATAGTAAATGTGGAGGAACAGAGTCCCGCCTTTTAATAAAATAACCAATCATGTGTTACCTTGGAATTTGCATTCATAATATCTGGTCCTGACAGAAAATTTTAAAAAAATCTGTGTGATTTGAGCTAAATAAGCTTTATTCGTAATTTTATTTTCAGAATTTATTTGTGATTTGACACGTTATTAATATGTAATCTTGACAGTTTGTCAGATGAACTCAGATGAGGGGTGAATTTTGAAGGACTTTGGCAGTAAGTAGACAACCAGACAAACTTTCAGCGCACTTATTAAAACAATATAAGTTCATAGTTATGATAAATTGCATACTTGTCAACTCATCAAAAAATTATATTAAAAAAAATCAAATGGTTCTGTTAAATTATCAGAATTTTAAAGAATTGAGTTTTGTGCACTGAAATGAAATTGAATACACATTTATAGACTAAAATAGTCTTTTTTATAAAAAAATTGCATATTGTTTTGCTTTTGCAGTCCATTATGATTTTACTTTTCACTTTTTAGGTCATTTTTGATTGCTTTTGTATGCAAACCAGTTTTTATATTGTGTAGAGTGCACTTTGAAATCAAGGTCCTGAAACAAAACCAGATGAGAAGCAGCCATCTGAACACGTTCCTCTGCAGAGTTTCTCTCGGCCTCCACGCTGTCTCTCTCAGAAGTAGCCGGGACAGCAGCCAGCTGTAGTTTCTTTTTAATTTTACAGTCGCCAGACCCTACAGTTTTTTGCTAAATAACAACATGCCTACATGCCTTCCTTTGTTAATGTCTGGTCTTCATTCCCAGACTTTTATCATCTGCTCTGCTTAAACGGCCCTTATTGTCACCACTTGCTCCACTTCAGAGTGAATAGAAAAATGATCACACAACAAATCAAAAACATAACGATACCTTCCTGTTGAAAAGGAAGTATTGATGTTATTTAACCAGTGCACATGTTAGGCATATGTGCAGACAACAGGATAATTACATTTTATGTAATTATCTTTACATTGCAATGGTGGTGCAGATGCCACATCTGAAGTGACATACAGTACAGTATACAATGGTGCATTAACTCAGACTAAAGCAAGATTGTTATCGTTATAACTTTCAGACTCTTTGCAGATTTTTATTTTGTACTCATACGTTTAATTACTCCTAAATTAAAATATTTACTTCTTAACATTAATCTTGCACCAAAAACATTATACAACACTTAATTTTAGCATTTACTCTCCCTTGACTGAGTGTCATGGCAAAGCATGCTGGGAAATAGAAATCCCAGCCCAGATTCAGTTCAATTTAAGTTTCTCTAAATTAAAAGAAACAAGTTAATAAAACAAGGAAACAATTTAGATTACTTAAAATGTGTCTGTTTTGTAAACTCAAAAGAAAAAAGCTCTAAATACTCATAATAGTTAATTTGATTAAACTCATTTATTTAATTTGAGTTGGCTCTACTCAAACCAATTGATTATTTTGAGCATTAGGGTTTATGTTACTGAATGAATCTACGTTTTTAACAAATCGATAGTCATTCTAGTGGCTGCATCTGGAATTGCATTCATCCCTAATACAATAGTAAGTGAAAAACAGTATGACACAAAATAAGTATTTCTGAATTCATAGTACTCATAAAAGAGTAGGCAAAATGGGCACTTTTGATGGACACTTTACTATCCCATGAGGCCACAGGAGAGGATTTGTGACACAGGTAGGTCATGTGATAATGACAATATGGTGAATGTCATCATACTATGATGCAGCCAGAGACTTTCTTTGCTCCTGAATGAATCAGATGTTTTTAACGAATTGAATGAATGACTTGTGCATAAAGACAGTGGCTTGCAGCCACCTATACTGGCAGTTTTAGTTTCATATTTAAAATGATCATTTTATTTTTAACATCATATATTCAATTTTGTTTAAAACAATCATCCCATAACATTATTAATGCTATTGTAATTGCAGTATAAATGTATTTTTTACCTCTGAGCTGCAAAAGTCTGTTTAAATCAATACATCTAAATGCCAATTCATGCAACTTCTGCAGTGCAAAGGATTATTTTGAAACTGATTTCATTTGAGTGGTAACAGCAGGATTATGTCTTATGATTCTAATTGAACTTAGATAATGGTTTAAATATATTTTTTTTAACAAATTCAAAAACATTTTAATTCAAGAATTTGACAAGACAACATCTGACATAAGAATTTAACAATCACGTCAGTAGGATACTCTTCATTTGTTGTCTTCATTTTACTGCGCATTCGTTTTAAACAAGACAAAGTTCGACGCAGGAGAGAACATAAAAGAATGATGCAGTGACGACTGCATGTAATGCATAAGTGTTTCACATTGCTGGCAAATGTTTCAACTACTGCGACATTGAAAATTATTTTAATATGCAAAACTGTTACCCAATCATAGCAGTGGATGTTCAGTCTTGAATGAGACACCCATCAAAAGAGAATGATCGAAAGAGAGGGTCAAAAATAGTATAGAAAATAGCTTCTAAATTAGGATGTTTTAATAACAGTCTTTATAACATTATAAGTAGACCTTAGAGAACATTATAAAAAATGACCCCTTTATAGAAGATATCGTGCATCACTGGACGGCTCAATCAAATATCATCTGCTTCTAATTAGCAACAGATCCATGTTGTTTGATGATTTTGTATGTAGCTTTAACTTGAACACTGGACAAAAGAATTTGGCTGCAACTTACATTAAAACTGGTTAATTTCTCATTTTGTTTTTGGTTTCTTTTTTGAAAATGAAAGATGACCACTGAACTCACATCATGATAATGTCAAGTATCTGAATCAGACCCACCACTGCAACAAAAATCCCAATACATATCCATCAACTGACACACATCCACAAGAGAGCTGACTATTCATGTTTTGGTAAGTGGCTAAATTTACTGGGTACATTTGTTACCATGAACTAACAATTAAAAATACTTCTAAAGCATCCATGATAACACTTGATTTTACAGTGTCTTTGTTGCACGTTACATGTACGTAATAACAGTAAATTATGTATAATTACGTGCAACTAAACCAACGCCTAATCCTAACCCTATAGAAAGTACGTTGTTAATATTAAACAGTATCTAAATGCATAATTAGACTGTAAGCAGGACACCTTAAAGGGATACTCCACCGGTTTTTCATAATAAACTATGTTATTCCCTTAACTAAGGCTACGTCCACATTAATCCGGATACATTTGAAAACGGAGTTTTCGTTTAAAAACGCTCTCCGTCCACACTAGCTTTTCAGACGTTTCAGTGTGGATGAGAAACTTATAAATTCACCTTACTGCGCATGCGTGAAACCTCACAAAAGCTCACTGACAGATGGAAAAATAAAGAAAGGTATCGCGCAATTCTTCTAACATAATTTTATTTAGCAAAATATCTCACCATTCACTGATGCGTCCAGGTCGCACTCAGTCACCATATGTTTGGTCTAAAACGCGACTGCTCTCCTGTATTGCCGCAGGACAGCAAATGTGAGTACATTTTCTGTCATCTGTGCAGTACTGTGATATGAAGAGTGTGCAAAGTAACATATTTTAGCAACAGTGTGAAAGTGAATAGCACATAACAGGCACAATACCGGTAAACATCAGGTAAACATCTATTGGTACAACATGGATCACATGACTAAACTTACGTCATCGTTTTCAAATACCTCCGGCTTCACAGTCCACACTACAACGCGAAAACGGAGTTTTCAAATTTATCCACTTTGGAGAGCGTTTTCCAAAAGCTACGTTTTCGTTGACTTAAAACGCCGTTTCAGTGTGGACGGAAGGCCAAAACGGAGAAAAAAATATACGTTTTCAAACGAAAACGTATTTGTGTGGACATGGCCTAAGACGAGTTGATACATACCTCTCTCGTCTCAGTGCGTGCACTATATCTCTCTGTATTGCCGCAAAACTATGTAAATAACAGGGGGCAATATAGTCATCAATTTTAAACGCTTAGAAAATCACAACGTTTTATTTTGTGTCACCAGCCTAGGTCGAGTTACACTACTCGAGTAACTGTGTTTAAATAGGGAAAACGAGGAAGTGTTTGGTCACTTCTCTTTTTGGCCCATATTTAATGCACTGTGCTAGCTAAGTGCTAACATAGTTTTGCGGCAATACAGAGAGATATAGTGCACGCACTGAGACGAGAGAGGTATGTATCAACTCGTCTTAGTTAAGGGAATAACATAGTTTAATATGGAAAACCAGTGGAGTATCCCTTTAAAATAAGTGTATGCGCATTTATTAATCTTAGTTAATATTAATTTCAACATTTACTAATAGTTTATTAAAATAAACAATAGTATCTGTTAATATTATTTAAAGGAACTGAGCTACCATTAATTAACAATGAATAAACTAACTAGCGTTAACACATATAATAAACTAACTAGCGTTAACACATATAATAAACTAGCGAATAAACTAACGTTAACACATATAAAAAAAAACACTGTAACATTGCTTATTGTTAATGTTAGCTAATGCATATAGCCAGTGTTTCACTAAACAGTTGTGCAACTTTTACATACAATATTTTCAGCATAAAAATGCATATACATGTATATCAACTCGTGTTTCTGGAGTGTGTCAGATTGCTGCTGAATCCTAGCACTGCAAGATGGGAAATCAAATACAAATTGTGTTCAGTACAGATTTTGTGGGTGCGTTTGCGACGTTAATCAATTTACTCAAATTGGGTGCTAAATATCCAGACATTGCATGCAAATTAACATCACTTTCAATTTAGTCATTGACTGAAATTGTCATTTTGATTTCTCACTTCATGATGCATATTTTTCATTGTGTCTTCACTAATAGTCATCAACCAAACATAATCATCAGTAATTTTATTATTGTGGCTATATGATAAAACAACATACGGTTTTAGAGGAATAAGTCATGATGTGCATACAAGTGTTTAGGTGAAGTGTGTGAAGTGAATGCTTACTTAAATGAAAGATTACAATTATGAAAGATTATGCAACAAAAAATGTTTGCATAGCAAATTTGTCCATAGCAAATTAAAAGTTAGCTCAGACTCCCACTGCCTCCTGTGCCCGATTATATAAGCAGCATATTTTAAAGCTGGCTTCAGATACGGAAATCTTCAGATGGGATATCCAGACAACAACATCCCTATCCGGCACCGTAACTGTTTGTGTTTGCTTTGCGGCTCACAGCTGTTTGTCCGGTGTAATGTTCTGCATATGCGCCTTTATCATCAATTTAACTACCACTGCACCAAAAACACAGCCCTAAAAAATATCATTTATCAAACACATAATTGCAACTCTAACAACATTTTAGGGATTTAAACTACATAATCGGTAAACTACACCAAGTGTTCCAGACAGTTATTGTGTTTTTTAGAGATATGTACCAATAGTAACACCAAGGTCTTCTTTGAAGTTATGCCATATTCTTTCATATTCAAATAGCATATTCTAAATATTATGGTAATCATACAGTACTGTGGTCAAAGCAGTGCTTCCCACAGGATTTTGTGAGACTATGGGGGTTGGACCTTGGTCCCTCTGGAGGGGAACTTTTTTGTATATTTTAAAGTTAAATGCATCAAAGTTAAATGTCTGGTGCACTTTGAGAGTTGAAAACTAAGTTTTGTCCAACTTGTTTTCAGTGTCCAAATTGAACAGAGAAAAAGTCTTTGCATTGACTTGGACCTGGACTTTAAAGGCGCAGTATGTAATATTGACAGCTAGTGGTTGAAATGGGTACTGTAGTCCAAATTTAAAATATTGGAGAGAGTTGTTTCCCAATCCTTCTCCTCAGACTCGACGCTCACACGGGTTGCCAGATTGAGGACACGCAACAGGAGCGAGCGCAATTGACAATGGAAGGCTTAAATTGTAAGTTGATGAGTTGATTTATGATTCCATGGCTACAATACGCTGTGTTTTCAATTCCACCAACTGGCAACCCTTAGGTGTCAAAACACGATTGGTTAAATTGGCAGTGGGTGGTGAAGGATTACAAATTTAAGATTATGTTTAAGATCTATTTCCAATACTATAGAAGTTTATTAGTGTGAATGCCTGAGCAGATTCTTAAATCAACACTGAGCCTATCTTCATTTCTCAGCATGTTAAGTGACCTGCTGAGAGGGTCCCCCCCCCCCCTCCCTCACTTTTTGTCAGTGCGAGAAGCTCTTCATCCTGTTCTCCTGGCTCAGGACATTTACATGTTTTGTTTTGATGTATTCTTAGAGTGTATTCCCCCCCTTGCCTTTTGTCCTGTCTCAGGAGGAGACCTGTTGTCCTGTTGCAGGAGCCCAATGTAACCCCTCCCCCTTGAAAGGTATATCAACTACAGTTATCCTGCTTAAGCCAGAGATTTTGGGTACCATCTTGGACCAAGCAGACTACAGCAAATAAAGAATCCTGCTTAAAAGATACACCCGAGTCTCCTGGTCTTCGCTCTTCTGAGTTTCTACACTACAGAATAAATTAATTCCCAACAGATGGTGCCGTGACCTGGATAGAATTAACTTCACCTGAATCCAGAACTTCAAGCCAAGATCTCAACTGAATCCAGAACTGAATCTTGAAATTTCAAGCTCAACAAAGAATCTCAACAAAGAACAAACTTCTGACTGTCTCAGTTTTTCCTTTGGGGACACCAATTAAAATAAACTCACAGCCTTATATGTTATTTTACAGCACAGGCCTTTCATCATTAATAGTGTTAATAGTAGGTCAGACTGTAAATGTAAAATGCCCTCATGCAGTGTCCACAATAATGCCAAACATTGTTTCATCCTCATGTATGATGTCTGCTATGACTGAAGTTGTTAGAGGATGAAGAAGAAATAACTCAGATGAAGATTACACACGTCACAGGACAGGTAGTCAAATAAATCTCTAGAATGTTGCAAGTCATTAGAGCCTAAGTGGTACTTCAAGTGATATTGATTACAGCAGCTGCAGTATTGTGTCAGGGAAAGAAAACCAGGACTCATGTGTCACACTGTAAAGTTGTTCCTGCACCTACAGGGATATTATAGGACACGAACCAGTGTGGACCCGAGGGAAGAACCGATTGCAACATGCATCGGGGGCCAACCCTTCGGTGAAGAATTCCTCAAAAGCCTCCCCCTCCATTAGTCCATTCCTCACCTCACTGCGTTCTTTAGGTGTCATAATTAAGAGATAGGGAAAGAAGGAACAACTATAGCAGACTCTGAAAAGTTACCACCCTGGAACAAATACTGCTCTCCTGTCTTTTGTTTTCTCTCTTCCTCTGTACAGATACCACTTGCTGACCTGAGACCCATATGCACCAACCTCCTCGTCTGCGTATGAAGACATAACCTCAAGAATCAACTAGACCTACCAACTATCACAAAAGGATAAAGAAAAGAAAAAAAATCACAACGCAGAGACGACGAAACCTTCAGTCATCAATCGACATGAACAAGATTGTCCTACTACTACACATCATGAAGATCGCACAAAGTTCTGACTCCAGAAACCACATATTCTTAGAGCTGATGAATATGTCAAAACACCTTGTTTGCTGGAAAGAACGTTTGCAGGTCACATCCGAAGATGACTGCATTACAGGACTCACTTGTGCACAAACATGATGGTCTAACAAGACATTCTGATCTTTCAGCAAAATTACATCAGATGACTGAAGATAAATTCGTCCGTAAGAATTTCACAGACCCTAATTGCATGCTTTGTTTCTGTGTCAGCATGCAATTGCAGAAACACCAACACAGAACATGCTCAATTTCGCCTGTAATGATCACACGTTACAAGAATGAATTTTGAAGTGTTTAAATTTGTATTTTGTGAGAGTTTTTAAGAACTCTCAAACGGGGGACTGAAGGATTACAAATTTAAGATTATGTTTAAGTTCCAATACTATAGTATATAGAAGTTTATTAGTGCGAGAAGCTCTGCTTCATCCTGTTCTGCTGGCTCAGGACATTTACATGTTTTGTTTTGATGTATTCTTAGAGTGTATTCCCCCCCTTGCCTTTTGTCCTGTCTCAGTGCAGGAGCCCAATGTAACACCTCCCCCTTGAAAGGTATATCAACTACAGTTATCCTGCTTAAGCCAGAGATTTTGGGTACCATCTTGGACCAAGCAGACTACAGCAAATAAAGAATCCTGCTTAAAAGATACACCCGAGTCTCCTGGTCTTCGCACTTCTGAGTTTCTACACTACAGGGAAATTAATTCCCAACAGCGGGATCACACAGATCAAAACAAAAACAGACATTCCGACACGGAACGCACATTTCAAAGTAGAATAACTGGCAGTAGCATTGTTATTTAGACAAATGAGTATGTGAACAGCATGTTTCCTAAATCTCTGCAAACATATGTTTTTTTGTGCTTTAGTACAGTCAAAAAAAAAAAAATACATACAGCATCTTTAAAGTGGACTCAAACCTCTTTTTAGTTGTGATAGTGTCACAGTCTTCATTAAATTCACAATATACTACTAATAATATATTACTATTTTAATAAAACTGCACTGTAAAATAAATGTAAATTAAAAATGAATATTTCATAATAGATAACACTACAGTACATTACAATACTTTGGTCTTTATTTCTTCACTTGTAGTTGCTTCCTCAAGTTTCTGTGAAAAGAGGTTTACAAACTTGTTTCAATAATGTTATTATGAGAAGTGTAAACCCAGACAGCAACACAGTGTCGGCCCAGATCCGGCCCACATCTGGTACCAGACGTACCAGATGTGGGCTGGATCGGGCCGACACTATGTTGCTGTCTGGGAAAATAATTTTGGTAAGGTTCATTACAAAACTGGGGGCGGGACAGATTAGACCAGGGGTTTCCAAACTCGGTCCTGGAGGGCCACTGTCCTGCAGAGTTTAAGTGTCGGGAAGTTTCTAGTCTGCCTAGTAAGAGCTTGATTAGCTGGTTCAGATGTGTTTAATTGGGGTTAGAGCTGAACTCTGCAGGACAGTGATCGAACCCCCCAAAGGGCAAAATTGGACACCCCAGGATTAGACTGTGACAGCCCGCCAGAGCCTAGGTAATTAACTCTTTCCCTGCCAGTGTTTTTGAAAAAAGTTGCCAGTCACCACAAGCATTTTCTATCAAGTTTTATGGCCCTAAGCTTAATTTGTTGTATGAATATCTGAATATGCAATATATCAATAGAAAGAACAGACCCTCTGATTTAAAATGCATGCATGCTTCATGCATTCCTTTTTTTATCAACACTTGACTGTGGGTAAGTTATTTAAAAAAGCAACATTTTGAGCAAAAAGATGAGAAAAATCACATTTTTGTCAAAGACTACGTCTGGATGGGATTCAGAATGATGATCGATACACAGATGGATTAGATCAAATCCACCAACACCCCTAAAGCTTCACTCGAGCTTCTACAGCTCGTCCTAGGTCGACATTTCATTCAGTTTTGAATTATATGCTGTTTAATTTTGATGATCACGTCATTTTACATATCCATCTGCTTACATGTGCCATCGCTGGTTTCTGCTTCTTCTTCGCATGTGTTTGGATCCGGAGATTCAGTAATCTTTCAGAAGATTTGTAATTTCCGTCAATGGCGGGGAAAGAGTTAATGGGAAATTCTGCAATGTATAGTGTCATTGCCATTCCACACCATAATTGCACAATAGTACTGCCACATTATGTTTCATAAGACCTGTGAACACTCAGTCATCCAGATCATCACTGAATATCTTTTACTGTTTCGTTTTGGAGCATCTGGATGTGTTTTCCATTAGGTATCGGCATGCGTCCAACTGGCTTCATCCATTGTGGTGAAATGGTGATGTTTTCTACCTCATACTGTGATGTCATCATACTCTGTAATCTCGGAGGGTGTCGCCTCCCTGATGCTGTTAATCACTGTACTATGTTTGGCTGTCCTCTTGTAAAGCAGTTGTATAATTTTCATGATAGACAAGTCTAGACTATTGTTTCTGTTTTTCTGTTGGATCCATAGGCCAATATCTCTTTTCAGCTTCTTTCTTGAAATCTGATTGCTTTGTTGAGTAGTCAGTTGTGTTGAGTATCACTGTGCATGTCCTTTTAATAAAAATCACTCTGATGCAAGCTCAAATTCTTGACATCGCTCAGCAAACATCTGATCAACTCCATCTTTCCTGCAGATACATGGAGCAGGATCGCACAAGACAGTGAGGAAGTGATCTGTTGGTGATTTTGTGAAACATCTCTTTAAGAGGATTAGGTCCAAATTTTAAATCAAATGTGACTCACAGTGGGGATATGGCATGTAGAGCTACTAAGCAAGCTCCTCGGAGAAAATGAGGGTGTGGGTGTTGAGTTTTGCACTGTGCTTCACATTTATAAATGACAACACCCTCTGCACATGGTGTTGAGTCCAAATGGTTCTGTTGACATTGGACCCCATCTTTTTACTTTGGTAAAATAAAGCTGCACATGTTTCGTAGAGGAGAAAATGACAGCCTGTTTTAGCAGCACTTAGTACAGGCTTGCAGGAGCCGTCAAGTTATTGGTAGTGCACTTTTCAATGTGATTTATCTAATCTAAATTTGATGCACTTGGATTTTCTAACTTTGTGAAGAAATTGTGAGTCATGGTTGCATATGCAAAAGTTGCTGCCAAGGTTGTTAGGCTGTTGCAATGTGGTTTCATTCCATTCAAAGGTTTGGGGTCGGTAATAAGATTTTTATTTTAATAAATTTGAAAATATAATTTATTCGAGTGATGGAAAAGCTGAATTTTCAGCATCATTACTCCAGTCTTCAGTGTCACATCATCCTTCAGAAATCATTCTAATATGCTGATTTGAAACAAATCCTATTTTTATAAATGTTGAGAATAGTTTTGTTGATTTATTTTTTTTGGTGGAAACTTTGAATTGAATTGAAGAAATTTCAATATAACAAAATTCATTTTGATTAATGTAATGCTGGATTTATTTATTTTAAAAATATTCTTAGTATCAGTTTAAAAAAAATCATAGAATCAGTAACCAGTGTATTGTATATTTTCTGAACAACGAGACCTGACTGTGCCATGAAAGAGTTCATCACATCTCCAACAGTTCAAACCGTATTTAATAGTCTATGAACAGCATTGTGTATGGGATCCTGTTCTTAGATGAACTCTTTCTCTCTGTGGATTTGACCTGCAGTCAACTTTATAGTCAAATCATCCTCTCCATAAGTGGCATAATAACATACGAGTCCACCCTAAAGAACTTCATATTTCATTTCATAGACATCCCCAACTGGGATATATGATATGCATTTCCTCTGTTTATTTGCTTAGCCCAGGAGACCCAGCATGCAACAGGTGGGCTTTGACTCGGTCTGTAGATGTTCTCCATTCAGACGAGGATAGAAGAATGTTTGAAAGAAGCATGGAGTGAAAGCAAATACATGCTATAGAGACGAAGCCAAGTCTTACTGCAACATTTATCATGATATTTTTTTAGCAAAGCTGATCTTTGTTGTACTAAACATTACTAAATGAAAATATGCACACTTATATGGATAGTTTATACAAAAATTATCATCATTTATTGAACTCTCAAGCTGTTCCAAGCCATATGTTTTTATTTCTTCATATGACACAAACGGAGATTTTTTAATAAACAAAAATGGATAGTGAGCACAAGCTCCAAAAATGACAAAAAAGCTCTTTGAAACCGAACTGCACAAAGATCTAGGATGTCTATATCCATGCTGTGTAAAGCTCTGTCTGTGTGAGCCTGGTGTTCATTTCCTATCAAGCTGTAGAATAGAGCCATATTCATCTTTTTATTTCTGCTTTTCATCACTTCAGTAAAGCCAAGTCATATTGAATTAACTGACAGTTATAATAGTGATCTAACAGATTGCTCTGTTGGACTGTGAAAAATGAATCAGGAAAAGTCAGTAAAGATCTTTTTTTTAAGCTTCGGAGTCATTGAGTGTGTGTTCATCTTTAAAAAGAAATTAAGTGGAAACAGCAAACTGTTTGCAGATAATTACCCTGTTCAACTCCACAACTTCTATTCACGTTTCACACATATTACCAACAACCGCATCCTACTCACTCATATTACCAACAACTCATAAAGCGTATACAGTACTGTATATCCATGTATCCAAATCATGTCTAATCCCAACTGCTCAAAACCTTGTATCATTCCATTCCTGATCACAAAGGAAACAACCTTTTCACACCCTTCTAATGTTGCTCCTTGGGCAAAGGCTAATTTATGCAAACAAAAACCAATAATGAATTTGACCAATATGTTTTTCACAAAAGTTACATACAGTACATTCAAGCTATATATGTTAATAGGGAATTGAACCCATGATCTTGTCAATTATAATGCTATGTTTTACCAGCTGAGCGACGGGAACAGAAAAACAACAGTAATTATTGGCTTCTAGTTACTGTGTAAAATAAAATGCTCGCAAAGAAATGGTCTCTGATAACCTGATAAAGAAAAAAAATGGTTTTGTGATACAATAAACAATGAAATAAGTGTCTTACCTTGTCTCCTGGTTGTGGTCGCATGATGGACACTCGGTCATACCCTTTCTTCAGAAGTACCCACAATGCATCCAGTTTTCCCTGCACATTAACACACACACACACACACACACACACACACACACACACACACACACACACACACACACACACACACACACACACACACACACACACACACACACACACACACACACACACACACACACAAAGACATTAAAATTAAGTTAGAAAAAGCAAGTGTGCTTCTGCTGTGCTATTCAGGTCTTCTTTGACCCTCAGGTGTTTAATAACGTACTCGGTTACTAACGTAACCTCGGTTCTCTCTAGAGAGGGAACGAGTACTGCGTAATAGCTTACGCTACGGGGAAAACTCTTTTCATCGAGATATTGAAGCCAAAAAATTATCCTTAATTTTTAATCAATGTAAAACGCTTTGCAGCAGCAAGCAGACATAGGCGAGACAGCTTGCGCGCCTATTGGCTGTCTTGCGGCAAAAGCAGCAGCCTATCGAGAGAGGCTCTGCGTGACGTCATGACGAATGGGGGCACTTCGCGCCCATATCGTCACGTCCCGCCAGAAAGGGCGTGGTCTCGCCCTATAAACAAACTCGATAAGCTGCCATACACTGATTTTTCATCGCCGAAGCGAACCAGAGCGTATTCCAAGCACGACAAGATACGCAGTACTCGTTCCCTCTCTAGAGAGAACCGAGGTTACGTTAGTAACCGAGTACGTTTTCTTACGAGAGTATCTCTCGTACTGCGTAATAGCTTACGCTATGGGGAACACAGTGTAACACGCCGTGCGGATAGGGATCCAACACCAAAGTCCCAGGGGCAAAGGCCCAGGGCTCATGTAGTGCATAATCACCCCACACTCACAGAGAGTAAAGGAGGAGAGGCTAGAAGCATTTCTCCTTATAGATAGACCCACAGGGGCTAACCATATGACCATTAAACCACGCAGCCAGGGTGAAAGCTTTCAGCCTAAACTGGGTGGCCCTACTTGTGCCAGTACTCATGGAGCTGCTGCATCGGTCTGAACGATGCGCATGCCAAACACTCAGCATCCGAGCCGCACAGCGGGCAGATAGCACTGAAGTCTAGATAGCCAAAAGCTTAGCTTGTAAGGCAGGCACCTCCAGGTTATAGTATTTTATAAATGTAGACGGCGAGGCCCAGCCCGCGGCCGTACAGATATCTTGCAGGGTGACCCCGCTAGACCATGCCCACGACGAGGCCACGCCTCTCGTGGAGTGCGCTCTGACACCCAAGGGGCACTGCAAGCCCTTGGAAGTGTAAGCCAGCGCTATGGCATCGACTATCCATCTGGATAGGCTCTGTTTCGAAGCGGCAAGCCCCTTGGAACGCCCGCTATACGAAACGAAAAGCTGCTCGGTCTGTCTGAACCCCTGACTGGGCAAAGAAGAGTCGCGTCGTCCTCCTCATTGAGAACCGGAAGGGCAGACAGGGAAATCACCTGGGCCCTGAACGGTGTGTTGAGGGATTTCGGCACGTAGCCGTGCTTAGGTTTGAGTATGACCTTTGAGTCATTAGGCCCAAACTCCATGCATGACACGCTTACTGAAAGCGCTTGTAAGTCCCCTACGCGCTTCACTGAAGCAAGAGCCGTAAGGAACGCTGTCTTGAAAGACAAGTGTTTCATGTCTGACGACTGGATTGGCTCGAATGGGGCACCTTTCATGGCCTCCAAGACCGTGGAAAGGTCCCATGTCGGGACTGAAGGGGGTCTGGGAGGGTTTAGCCTCCGAGCTCCTCTAAGGAAACGCACGACTAAGTCGTTCTTTCCCAGTGACTGGCCAGACACCGGTTTTGCAAACGTTGCTATGGCCGCCACGTATACTTTGAGCGTGGAAGGGGTCCTGCCCTTATCCAGTAGCTCCTGAAGGAAGGAAAGCACTTCCGTAACCCCGCAGTCTACAGGTGAAAAAGCCCTGCACTTGACACCAAGCAGAGAACACAGACCATTTCGAGGAGTAGAGCCGTCTGGTAGACGGGGCTCTAGCCTGCGCGATCGTGTTTAACACTCCCCCTGGGAGGTCAGCGGGTACCCGTTGATGGCCCATGCGTGCAGGGACCACAAATCCGGGCGAGGATGCCAAATCGAGCCTTCCGCCTGAGAGAGGAGGTCTCTCCTCAACGGTAAAGGCCATGGGGCAGCGCTGGTCAGCTGCATCAGGACAGGGAACCAAGACTGGTTTGTCCAGAGCGGAGCTATGAGTAGCACTGGGCATCCCTCCCTCCTGATTCGCTCCAACACCTGAGGCAGGAGTGAGACAGGGGGAAAAGCATATGGGGGGCGGCGGGGGCCAAACATGGGCCAGCGCGTCCCGGCTTTTCGAGAAGAATCTCGGGCAATGAGCGTTTTCTTGGGACGCGAACAGGTCCACCTGCGCTTTGCCAAACATTTCCCACAGCAGCTGGATCGTCTGCGGGTACAGCGACCATTCTCCTGCTGGGACGTTGTTTCTGGACAGCCTGTCTGGCCCCACATTTAGGTGACCAGGCACATGCGCCGCTCTCAGCGAGAGCAGGTTGTGCTGAGCCCAGACCAGGAGGCGTTCCGTCAGCCTGTAAAGGTTTCGGGACCTGACGCCGCCCTGGCGATTTAGGTACGCCACCACTCTCATGTTGTCTGATCGGACCAAGACGTGGTGGCCTTTTATCTGGGGACAGAAGCGCCGTAGCGCTCTGTCGACTGCTATTAAATCCAAGCAGTTTATGTGAAGGAGCTTCTCCCGTACTGACCACAGGCCAGCTAGCGGTCTGCCCTCGAGCAGCGCTCCCCACCCCGATGTGGAGGCGTCCGTAGACACCACCTTCACACCCGAGGCGATCCCCAGACTCACACCTGACTGATACCAGTCGGTCACTTTCCACGGTTTCAGAGCTGAAACGCACTGAAGGTCGACCCTGAGGCGAAATAGACCCGCGGTCCACGCCCTGGGGGAACTCGTGCTTTTAGCCATAGCTGCATGCGGAGCAGGCCCAACTGGAGTACGGAGGCTGCTGAGGCCATCAGACCCAGCATTTTCTGAAACCTTCTGAGCGGGACTATAGAGCCGTGGCGGAAGGATTTCGCGATGCTTCGGTAACAGGCGTGCCGTCATGGATAGCGAGTCCAACACTGTTCCCAGAAAGGAAATTTTCCGACTGGGGAGCAGTGAGCTTTTCGCCCAATTGACTGTAAGGCCCAGCTCCTCGAGGTGCTCGAGTAATGCGGCCCTGTGTTCTATGAGCTCTGTTCGTGAACGAGCTAGAATCAGCCAATCGTCCAAGTAGTTCAAAACTCGCATGCCCCGATCTCAGGGGGGCGAGTGCCGCGTCCATGCACTTCGTGAACGTACGGGGTGCTAGGGACAGGCCAAACAGCAGGACTGTGTATTGATATGCCTGGCCCTTAAACGCGAATCTCAAGAATCGCCTGTGATGGGACGCCATTTATATTTGGAAATAGGCGTCTTTCAGATCTATTGACATGAACCAGTCTCCTTGGCGCACTTGCGCGAGGATTTTCCTGGTCGTAAGCATTTTGAACTGGCGCTTCACAAGCGTTCTGTTCAGCAGTCGCAGATCTAGAATGGGTCTGAGCCCTCCATCTTTTTCGGTACCAGAAAATATCTGCTGTATAAGCCCCCTTCGCCCTGAGATAGAGGTTCTATAGCCCCTTTTCTCAGTAGTTTCGCTATCTCGGCTCGAAGTAGATGAAACACTTTTCACCGTAGTTTCGACGTGCGCCGTATAACGGCGGGGGCGTCGAGCGAACTGTAGCGAATAGCCTCTCGTTATAGTGTTCAACACCCATTCTGATACCCGGGAAGCCTTGGCCACGCATCTGCGTGAATAGCTAGGGGTAGAATGAAATCTGGGCTCTGGCCGCGGCAGGACGGCCGCTCGAGAGCCCCTGTGTACTGGGAATACAACACCGTGTTTACAGCGTTCGAGGCGGGGGGGCGCGCTGATCACAGCGGGCAGCCTGGCCGCGCTCAGCTTCTCTATGGCGGGACGCGCAGAGAAAGCGAGCGGGGCGAATCCCGTGGGATTCGGCGTGTGTGAGAGAATGTGGGCACATTTACTAAATGCGGGCACATTTACTACACTGAGAATACTGTCACTGTTGTTTACAGCGTGCGAGGCGCGCGCTGATCACAGCTGGCAGCCTGGCCGCGCTCAGCTTCTCTGTGACGGGTTGTGCAGAGAAAACGAGCGGGGGCGAATCCCGTGAGATTCGGCGTGTCTGTGAGAAATGCGGGCGCGAGACAGCGGGCACATTTTCTGCACTGAGAACACTCGGCTCGCGCCGACTGAATCAACGCTGTGTTTACAGCGTGCGAGACGGGGTGTGCGCTAATCACAGCGGGCAGCCTGCCCGCGCTCAGCTTCTCTGTGACGGGTTGTGCAGAGAAAGCGAGCGGGGGTGAATCCCGTGGGATTCGGCGTGTCAGTGAGGAAATGCGGGCGCGGGACAGCGGGCACATTTACTGCACTGAGAACACTATCGGCTCGCGCCGACTGAATGTGTGTTAGTTTCGTTTTTACAGAAACCAAGGGACACGCATCGTGTAGTGTAAGCAGGCATTGTATGGGCGCGTTCACTACATTTTCTGCACAACCGACCTGAGTCGGTTTTATTTGTGCTAGCCCTGCACCGTGGCAGGCTGTGTCTGGGTGTGGGAATGGGCATTCTTACAACACTCGTAACACCATCGGCCGTGGCCGGAACACCAGAAAATGCACTCTTTATTGGATTTATCTGGGTAGCCATAGAAACGGCTTTTGTGCGCAGGCAAGCGGGCTGAGACACCGGCTGCTTCACTGCGAAATACACTGGGACAGTCACAACGCATGGAACTGAACGAGCGAGAAGTTTTGGTGGAAATCCGGCCGCAGCGGACTTTACCTCAATCCTCGGCCGGGGCCCGCGCTGAGGGGGGCGGCGTCCAGCAGAGCGAGAGCGCGGTGTTTGATCTCGGGCCTGGCGGCGCTGTTGGTTAGCCGAAACGACGGCCTTTGTGCGCATGCAAGCGGGCTGTGGAACCAGCGTGCTCACTGCGAAATACACTGGAACAGTCACATTGCTTGGAACTGAACGAGCGAGAAGTTTTGGTGGAAATCCGGCCTCAGCGGGAACTGAACACCGTCGCTTTCCTAGAGAGACTAGGAAGGCCTTGAGACCTCGGGCTTTATCTCAATCCTCGGCCGGGGCCCGCGCTGAGGGGGGCGGCGTCCGGCAGAGCGAGAGCGTCGAGGAACACAGAGCGCTCAGCTTCCGTATTCTCGGATAGCGTTAGCCACAAATGTTTCTCACCTTTCAGGGAGGAAGGGTCTCGACTGTGACGGAGCTTCGTCTTTCCCGAGAAAGCGTCCGTCCAGCCTGTTGCGCGTTAGTTGCGCGGGTGCCTTTCAGTCGAGGCCGATATAATCCACGGCTTGAGAGAGCGGACGCATCGGCTCAGTTTCAATGCCGGCTCCGGTAGGTTCGTCGAGCTCAAGTGCGGACGCGGCGGCAGACGGCGGCCGTTGTCCGTTTGGAGCGACTCGAGCGAAACCGGCGAAGCTGGCGGGCGAACCGGCGAGCTTTGGCGGGCAGAAGATAGCTCGGGAGCGCACTGGGCGCGGCATCACGGTGGGCTGGAATGCGGGCTCGGAGAACGACGGCAGGCGAGTCCGCAGAGTCACCATAGGCAGCCGCTCACAATGATGGCATCCGCCGTCAGCGAGCGCGATGGCCGCGTGATCCTCACCCAGGCAGGACACGCAGATGACGTGGCGGTCCTCATCGCTGAGTGGGGCTCGGCAAGAGCCACAGGAAGGCATCTTTAAAAAGACGCAGCTCTTTTAGAGGTAGTGGGAGAAAAATGCAAATATAGCAAACACACACACTCTAAGGCAGAGGAAAGGATATGCACGCCGGAAAGCGCAGCAGGTACGGCGGCTGAAGGCGGCGAGCCCAGCGACTCCAGGCTCAAAGGCACGTCCCGCTGAAGGCTACAGGTCGACGGCGCGGCTTCTCATCCGGATCCAGCGATGCGTGAGCTTCGCTGAAGAGTTGAAAAATCAGTGTATGGCAGCTTATCGAGTTTGTTTATAGGGCGAGACCACGCCCTTTCTGGCGGGACGTGACGATATGGGCGCGAAGTGCCCCCATTCGTCATGACGTCACGCAGAGCCTCTCTCGATAGGCTGCTGCTTTTGCCGCAAGACAGCCAATAGGCGCGCAAGCTGTCTCGCCTATGTCTGCTTGCTGCTGCAAAGCGTTTTACATTGATTAAAAATTAAGGATAATTTTTTGGCTTCAATATCTCGATGAAAAGAGTTTTCCCCGTAGCGTAAGCTATTACGCAGTACGAGAGATACTCTCGTAAGAGAACTTGTTCCTCACATTGATCAGTCACTAAACTCTGGGAAATGGGTTTTATTAACAAAGAGATTTCCTGAACTCAACACCTCACATGTGGACTCTCTGGCTCATTATCAGATAAGATGGATAAAGCTCAAAGCCATAGTTTAGAATGAATCAATGCTTCGCTATCTGCCCCAAGGGTTATTAATATGAAACAGCATTTTTAATGTCCCTCAGCCTTGACCCAACTTCCTAAAGTCAGCCAACTCTCATTGCACAAAAGTTGCTGTCTTTATCAACAAAAAAGTGGAAAAATTAACGGGTGAAGAAAAAAGAACAGAAGATGTCTAGGAAGATTTAAATGTAAAGTTGGGTCACAAAAATCTGGTCACGTTGCCTCTCTCCAAATAAACAAATAACAGGCAGACACATGAGATAGAGATGAACAAATAAAAAGGGGATAAATGTTAAAACGAGGAAAAAATAAACAAAAGAATGAACAACAGGGGAAAAAAACTTTGGCAATGCTCAGCGCTCTTGGACGGCAGGGTCTATGAGAGTGAGTGAATGGAGAGAGGTGAAATGAGGGAAACCTGGTTTTGAGTGTAATGAAATGCTGACTCCGCAGGCCCAGTTTCTTGGAGGTCACCACAGTTTCTAGTCTGTAATACAAATCCCCCAGCTATGATTCATAGAAGCTTGATTATAAGCATTGACATCTCAAGTCATGATTTTAGACATTAATTCAGCAGGAGAATTGCATGGTGGGGGGCTGCGCATGCATAGCTGTCAGCAGAGTGAGTCTCATCTATTGTCTTAGTGTTAAATGGAACACAAATAATTTATTTTTATCTATTTTTTTTTATACAAACATTCAGTGTTTTTGTCCATTCATTAAAAAGTGATTTGGGCCAATTGTGTTGTTTTTCAAAATATCTTCTTTTGTGCTTTACAGAGGAAATCAATACATTATCTACATGCCCATGACATAGAAAACCATAGAAAACGTCTCGGTTACATATGGTAACCCTCGTTCCCTGAAGGAGGGAATATAAACGCCACGTCGAGACTGAGACTGACACAGAGTCTGCGCAAGTAGGCTCACTGGGGGAAACGCATATTTACAGAGGCCCGGGGCCAGCTGTGTGCCAGTGCGTCCGTGCAGAGTGTTCCCTCGGTCAGGGAGTAAAACAGCTGGCAGTGGGAGGTCTCTGAGGAGGCAAACATTTCTACCTGAGCCTCCCTGAACTCTCTCCAGATCAGCTGAACCACATGAGGGTGGAGTCGCCATTCTCCCAGAAGCACAGCTCGTGATAGCTCGTCGGGCACACAGTTGAGCACACCGGGGACATACATGGCGACCTCAGATGCTTTTGACTCCAGAGGAGGAGATGGCGGGCGAGTTGCGACATGCAACGGGAGCGTGGACCACCTTGTCGGTTGATGTACGCAACGGTCGCAGTGTTGTCCGTACAGACCAGCACGTCCCTGCCTTGTAGTGGCCTTTTCAAGCGGCTCAGAGCGAGACGCACTGCTAGTAACTCGAGGCAGTTGATGTGCCAATGCAGTTGGGGGTCCGTTCACACCCCTGACACTGCATGCCTGTTGTACGTGGCATCCCAGCCGGTGGCAGAGGCATCTGTGAACACCACAGCACGTGAAGCCAGTGCTGAGCTAGTGCTGAAGCGGGGTTACCGCTGCTGCTGCTGCCATGTGCCCAAGGAGCCTCTAAAAGAATTTCAGTGGGACCGCTGTCCTGCCTTTGAAGGTGTTCAAGCAGTTCAGCACAGACTGAGCGCGTTCCTCTGTGAGGCGCGCTGTCTGTGCGGACGAATCCAACTCCATACCGAGAAAAGAGATCCTCTGCACGGGGAGACTTTGCTCTTTTTCAGTTGACCTGAAGACCGCTGAGGTGCCTGATGATGAAGTAGGGACTGTACAATGAAGTAGGGACTGTAGTGCCCTCACCTCATATCGGCTGGAGGGACCAGCTATACCGCATGCAAGACGTGCATCGGCTGCTCTCACTGTGGAGTGGATGGCCCGAAACTTGGGGGGACGCCGGGTGAAATTAATCGCATAGCCGAGCCTGATGGTCTGAATGAGCCAGCGAGACGGACTGGGGAGCGCCAACCAGGCTCGCAGAGACCGTACAAGCGGGACCAAAGGGACAGTAGGCGTACCCGGAGTGGGTAGTGAGGTGGAAACACAGGGACGCGGCACGGGAGGCTCTCTCTGGGAGGCGGCCCGTAGCGGGGTCTGAGTGTGCTGTTCAACACTTACCTGGTTCCATGGGGGCATGAGGTGCAGGAGGCGGCGTGGTTGTGCAGGAGGCGACAAGGTTTTTACCCCTGGTTTTGCGCCCTTCTTGGTGGGGGCCTGGACGGGCGGAGCGGCCTGTCTGCGAATGGCTCCACGGTGCTGTTTAGGTGGAGGCTGTTGTTGCGGCACGGGAGCAGGGGCAGATGCAGAGGGACACCTCCGGCGAAGAGCAGACTAAGGACGGTGGGATACCAATCATCCAGCGTCGAGGGCTCGGGACATGGTGGAGGGTTCCACACGAGCCCGATCCTGTTGGCGACCCGTTAAAGCATAGCCATCATCTCCGGGTCTGACTCGGATACCGCTGGCACATCCGAAGGAGGCAGCGGCGCCTAGTCAACATCCGCGGAGAAGTCTGACCCACCCTCCGATGCAGCAATCGACATCTGATCGTCGCGGGGAGCACCAAAGGAAGCACCTCGAGGATGGTCCAGCATGTTCCATTAGTGGCTCAACTGGCTGCGGAGAGTGAGAGGGATGATGGTTCCTAGGGGGTTGGTTCCCCGAAGGAAGCGCGCTCACCGTAATCCTCAGGTATCCTGCGTCACTGCCCAAAGCAACCCTCTGGGGAGGGCTGGATCGAGGCAGAGGCACGGGGACTCCGCCCCTTTGCAGGAACGGGAGTCTCGATTGCAGCTCCGTGATGGTCATCTTCCCACAATGGGTGCATGACTCATCCACAAAACCTGCCTCAGCGTGTTCGAGGCCCAGACACACGAGGCAGCAATCGTGACCATCCCGTGATCCCAGGTCACGAGCACATTCAGAAGCACACAGGTAGTAAGTCATCTTTAAAAAGATGCGTTCTATCTGTGTAAGCTCTTTTAGGGACTGCTCTCACTGGTGCTGAAGCACGCAGGGGAACAGTCACTGCGAACACAGACAGGAATGTGCACCTGTATGTGACTGTATGTGACCTGTAATCGCTGGCAGGTCTTCCCAGCTTTAAAAACAGCTTTTGAGCACTCTGAAAGGCGCACCTTACCAGCTGTAATAACATATCTTTTGTTTTGCTCTAAACCAGAACAAAACAAAAAAGACAGAAAAGAGAGAGAAAGACTGCTTGAGCTGCTGTGCCATAAATCCCGCACCAGGATGGAGAGGTCCAGGAAGGCTCGTTGTTTCCCTCTCTGTAGAAACATAGAAGTGCTTGGCTCCGAAGCAAAAAGCTGAAGTGCAATCGCACTTGTTGCTCATTATATACCCGCACTGCGAGGCTGAGCAGCTGATGCAAATGATTGCACGCTAATGTGCATTGGCTTGTTTAGTTTCACTCGAAGTAGATTGGCCTCTCTAGCAAGATTCCTATTCATCGTTCTCGACGTGGCATCGACTGACCGATTGAATAGGAACTCATAGAAAGAGACTATAGCGCACCTTGTGGCAAAGCTAAGACTACAGCACGTAGGTATTATAAATTTCAGTCAGACACAAAACACGGCAATGCACAAATTTAAACGTGTAGCTAGATGCATCTGCAGTCACATACTTATGTACAGTATGTCTTGGGCCTTATTCAGTACTCAGCAACAGGGCCCATCCAAACGAACAACACTGTGAGCTGCAGTCGAATACAGAGATAACAAATATGATATTCGGTCATAACAAAGGTCATTTACATACTGTATGCAAAATTTCTCTGATCCTAGGCTAAAATCTGAAGTCTTTGACAGTTAGTTTGACATGCTCACCGACAGCCGATAAATGACCGTAGCGATAAAATTTTACCTCAGATTACATTTTGGCAGTCTCAGAAGATTTGACTCTCACAGTCCTGCAGTGTTACGTCTCTGACGGCGACCATCAAATGGTCTTCGTTTCTCAAGAAAAACCATGACCAAAATGAACGTTAGAGATTTCTTTGTAGCCACCATTTCAATCATGCGTGTAATGCAGCTCATTGTCACAGAATGTGTCATTGATTGATGATGTAAATTGAGTGTGTCCATTTTTAACTCATTTTGATTGTTGTACAGTCTGACATTAATGACAACTGAGATTTTACAGTGAGACGGATTACATCGGAGATCATGTTCGTACAGTCCGACAAGGAACAATCGTAAAGGACTATTATAAATGGAAAATAGTATCGCTCTTTACAACGTTGGACACCTAGCGGTAATTATGATTAGCCTTTTGCTTGACTTCGTTATAAATAAGCTAATAATGTGTTGCTAATGTTACACACACCATGTACCCGTTCGCCATCAGCTGCATTCTAACAATCAGCATCCTTAGAAACACTTTGAACACTTTGAACAAGGCATAGTTCATCATTATCAAAAATTATCATTTTTTACTGGGATAACCTGGCTTCTCTTGAGACTTCACTGCTTCAGAGCTGTCCTAGTAATGATATGCTTAAGCCCGCCCACATGTTGACCTGATTGGTTACAAGGTAGTTTGTGACATCAGATATGCGATCAGCGATATCAAACCATGTTTTTCCAACTGCGTCTTTAGATCACAGCAGTTTTAAAGAGAAAAAACTCAGCAATGGTGCTGACTTAAGAATTTGCACATGGGTTGCCTTAAAGCATATTAAAAACACCACATAGACATATAAACAACATTAAAAACTTGATTTTAACCACAGGTTAAAATTCATGTTTGGGCAAAAGTGGTCAACATTTTTTAAAGGTCCCGTTCTTCGCGATTCAATTTTTCAAACTTTAGTTAGTGTGTAATGTTGCTGTTAGAGCATAAATAATACCTGTTAAATTATAAAGCTCAAAGTTCAATGCCTAGCGAGATATTTTATTTAACAGAAGTCCCCTTTCAAAACATACAGTGAACACCCGGTTTGGACTACATCCCTCTACTTCCTTTTTTAATGACGTAACTAGGAATACACAAAAATAGGGGCCGTGGTCTTGTTGCGCTCCCATGGAGAAGAAGCACTTCAGCTGCGCATGCATCTCCAATTTATGGTAAGAGGCGTGACCTTTCCGGGCAACGTGCGATAAGCTGCTGTCTAATCACAACACAGCGGTACTCGGGCACAATCAGAACTCATTACGTATTTCTGAAGGAGGGACTTCATAGAACAAGGAAGTCATCGGGCCGTTTTTTGGACAGTGAAAACAGCAGTATACAGATTGTGTGAAAAATACAGTGTTTTTTTACACGCGAAACATGAACACATGTTATATTGCACACTGTAAACACAATCAAAGCTTCAAAAAAACATGAAGAACGGGACCTTTAAGGTACAAATATTCCAAATAATATGATCTCATAAAAGCAGCATGCACAATAATTATATATATATTAAAAAATTATAAATGAATGAGTTTAGCATGTAACACCGCACAACATGTTAACTTCCCTTGAGTTTTTCATATTGACTATCCAAATGTCCCTTTAAAGCACCTATAAAACTCTCATCACAATTCTCAACGCCATTTCTCAACACCAACACTGCTTTTCATGTGTACCCCGAGAACATGCTATTGTTCTCACCTTTATAGGGGAGTACCATTTGCGAGGGCCTGGTGGTTTCCTCATGCCATTATTTAGGATGCGAGAAGGAGGAACTTCAAACTCTTGTTCAGGCATCTTTACCCTTGCGTTCTTTGCCTTTTCCAGTTTAGCACCCTCTTCGGTCGAACCTTTCTCACCCCAGCGAACCTAAAATGATGGTGATGATCATGTTATCCAGCATGATATGACAATGATCTGAAGAGCTTTAAAGGAAGCAAGAACATCTGACCTTCTCCAAAGAGGAGTTCACATGACAAATTTTACTCTAATATAATACAAATAAAATAAAATAAGAAATATTTCAGTTACTGTTCAACATAGTCGTTGCCTGTGGCATCAAGATAGGGGTGTGATCCTTTTGGGTAGGGGCGTTTTTGTTTTGGTGATTTTAAATATCAACAACGAACCAGAAATCGGTTACTGCTCCTTTACATCGCTTACTCTCCAGTGCTGGTGATTTAGGGAGAATGTCTGATGGAAGGAATGATTCCAAACAGCAGATGAGCTGTATAATGTACACACGCACGCTTGTTGTCCTCAATTTAAGTCCTGCTGTGATTGTAAACTCTAGCCGCGTTTCCACCGCAATTACCAGGAACTATTTGTCCCAGGAACTTTTTTTATAGGAACTTTTTTTGCCCCAGACCGGTTGCTTACTGCGTTTACACCGTGGTCTAAAGTACCGGGAAGATATGGTGACGTTGAACTGCATGCGACTGCTCCTCCCAGTCTGCGGCGCTTTTGTTTTGAGTTTTAAGTATGGATGAGATTCAAGCTGTGCTGCTTTTGTGTGCGATCTATTGGTTTACTAACGAGGTAATTAACAAAACGGCAAAAAAGAGACGAGCACTAATACTAAAGCGTATTCAGAAAACTCGTAATGCTAGATATAAAAGTAGACAACGTTTGTTATCAGCTATAGCGGACATTGACCGTGAAATGGATGGGACGAACGCGTGCCATCGGGCAGAAAGAACAAGATTGGTAAGAAATTAATCCACCAAAATTAACAAGAGATGTGAATAATCTTATTATCGATTACATCAAATGTGACGTGCGCTCAACCAATCAGCATGTTCAGCGCACAAGTCCCACCCCGAAAGTTCCCGAACTCTGAAAGCGTACTACCTCGCCAGCAGGGACTTTCTGGGGTGGAAATTTTTACCCGGAACTTCATTTAGACCCTAACCCTAACCCTGACCCTGGTGGAGTACCACCCCAAAGTTCCTAGTTCCTGGGGAAAGTTCCTGCGGTGGAAACGCGGCTTCTGATACTTTACCGGCAGCTATTTGTTGAGAAAAAAAATGCAGGGACACCAATTTTTTCTGGTGTGTATCACACCGTTGGCTCTAGTCGGATGCCGTCAGGGTTTTTTGGGCCAATTCAGCATGTTGAATCAGCGTTGGGCCGTCGGTGAGAGAGAATAAAAGCGAAAGTCATAAAAGCGAGTAAAGAAGTCAAGACGGTACAGGCAGAAGGGTGTTATAATTTTTTGTCATCTTACCTGAGCATTCAAATGCACAGATATTTTCATTATAAGATGAGCCAACTGGAATAAAATAAAATGATCAGATTGATTAATATTCTAAATGGAAAGCAAGCACTTCTTTGTTTACGGGTTTTATATCGCCCTAGTTTCGGAATGATGAAAGAATGATGAAAATAGACTATTGATACCTGCTGATATACACAGACATTTACTTACATATGAACATATGAGCTAGTTATCAGTCACCTTTAGTACTTTTGGTATGTTGAAGCGCAGCTGACGAGAGGCGACGCTAGTTCTTTGACATCGTCTTGTGTCCTGGGCTTAATGAGGCCCAGGACATTACGTTTTATCGTGTTGGAATAACACGATAACAGGGTAACTGGTCTCCCAGCCCAGTTAAGCTGGTGTTCAGATGATTTAGTTTAGCACCAGTGTCCAAAACCCATCTAAAACCAGCAAACTAGACCAGTCTTAAAGGCACACTGTGGAACTTTTCAACCTTTATAATATATTACCAAAACCCATTGAGATGGTACATCGACTTACAATAGGTTGAATGACACGTCTGCCGAAGCCTGAAGGTGTCTGTATCGCTTTTACTAGCACTATGTAACTTCGGGTTTCGGGTAGGAACCCGAGCACAAAAAGAACTACAAAATTCGAACGCTTTACGGCATACGTCACTTCCCCCACCACCCCAACTTCCTCAAATTCTAACGTGAGAGCTCAACTCGCGTTTGACTGCCGGCGTCTGTATGTTGTCGTCATGGCTGAATCAACAGCTACTCGGAAGAAAGCAAAGATTTTGTCAGAGGAGACCAAAGACGCACATTTACACACACACACACACACACACACACACACACACACACACACACACACACACACACAAGGTCTCTCGCTCTCTCTTTCTTGCGCGCGCTGCTCGTTTGGAGCTTAGATTCCAATTACATGCGGTTCATGCGCACACACGCATATTTACACACACACACGCAAGGTCTCTCGCTCTCTCTGTCTTGCGCTTGACTCAAGCGTTCCCTCGCTGGCGTGCGATAAAGGAGGATGAGGGATTCCCGACCGATGCTGACCTGGCCGTCATGCTTTTGGACTAGTAAGTTAAACATATTGCTTGCACAATATCTCTACTTTTTCAAATTTGTTCTCTGCCTGGCCATGTTACTGATTCTATATTGTTCTCCATTTAACTTAATGTAACAAGGAATACTAGTAGAGTAAGTTAGCGAATTATCAATCTGGTAGCTGTTAGTACAAATATAAATTTTATAAATATTGGGAAAGGTTTGCATTCAGCAGACACTTTATCCTCCGATTTTGAAACGAAACAGGGCTGCAACTTAACAACTAGCTACAGGCTTTTTTTAATTTGTATGCAATTCATCTGGTAGCATTAACGTTAAACGGTGGAGATAATGATGTCTGAAATTTTAAAATAAACATCGGCATAAAAGTGTATATATAATGTAATATTTACTGCGAATTCGTGTAACAAAACTGCAGGCAAGGTCTCTCCCTCTCTCTCCGCGCTACACGGTTTGGCGCTGATCGACGGCTATGCTAACATAGTAGGCTATGTTCTGTCTCGCATGCACAGCTCTAGATTCTAGGAGATTTGAACTAATTTACGTGTCGTGTTGCTGTTGTATCAGTCAGGAGCAGGATTGGGCAACCCTTGTCAATGCGACTTACCTGATCATTGTTTCCTGCGTATGCTACTTTTATTCAATTTGTTTTCTTTATAGGATTTATATTATTAATCTTATATTTATATTATTATTTTGGTCAGTAGTGAATCGATTAACTTTCTCAAACATACAAATCAAATGCCGTCTGCACACACAAAGACACTGGAGGTTGACCGGTTGACTGTTTGTTGACTTTTGCGACAATGCTGCGGCGCTTGTGGCCTCTAGGGGCACTAGATGTGAAAATTACAGGTCGAGCGCACCCTAGTGGCCAAAAGTTCCACAGTGTGCCTTTAAGACAGCTAAGACCAAGAAACCACCTAACAGTAGGCTGGATTAAACTGTTTTCCCTTGTTTTTATCATGGCATTTGTAAGGTGTTGTTAATGAGGTTTGCATAGTAGGCTACATTGTTTATTTCAAGCTTACTTTTTGTGAATGCAACTGACAAAAATTTTACTTTGCCTTCTGTATTTCCTGTTTTTCTCCACAGTTGAAGGCTTTTATATTCACTTTCGGCAGCATTGCTGACTTCAATTATGACGTGGTGAAGTCTCTTGGCAAGTAATGTAAACAACAGTGGTTTCATTCCAAGTAGAGGCAAACTGTCAACTGAAGATTTACAGACAGAATCTATCACCGTTAAGAAAGATACTTAACCCTAGGTTCCTCAAGAGACACAGACCTTTTTATCTGGAAGAAAATCATCTGTTGAGTGACTGAGTGTGTGCTTATTTAGTGGCTGGTGTCCTCTAGTGAGTAATAAAACTGTTGTTTACCTCCATTCTTTTAATGCCGCCAACCCCTCTTCCTCCATAGTAGGACGCGTCGACTGTTGGCCACTTCTTCTTCCGAGTTCCATCCTCTTCATCATCCTTACACAGCAAACAACAATGAGACAATGAACCAAAATAGAGCTCAATGGTTCTCAACCGGCAGGCTATAAAGCTATTCTAGTCCAGGACAACGGGTAAATAATTGTTTTTTGGTGCAAATTACCAGGTAGCCAAATTAAGAAGATGCCAAAATTCTCATTGAACGTTGAACTAATATACACATCTTGTTGAATGAAACAATCTATCAATCTATCAATCAAAAACAATCTAAACACTATTGTAAAGATTTTTTTTTTGTTTGTTCCACAAACATATTTTTGTGGTTTTATTCAAATGGCACAGCATTTTCCTAAATGAGGTGTGACCCACTTTTTTAAAACATGACTTTTCATTTATTGCCTCTCGGAAAGGCATAAGCAATGCCTTACGCCCTCCCTAGCTCTTCCTGATCCAGTAAAATAAGTCCAACTTGGCACACTCAAGTTATGACTTTATTTTTCCAGCTCTGAAGAAATTTAACCCTGTTTAACAATCAGTCCTCGGGTATTGAACAGCCATCTTTTATCAATGCCTCTACACTTAATCAAACAGCTTTCCCCTCCCTTCATATTTCAGACCACCCACTTGATTCCCCATCACAGTTTATATCCTGAAAGTTTAGTGTAACTTAAAGAAACCTTTGGGAAAATTACCCAACCCACAGCCATTCCACATTAAACATTCCTAAGGTCTTACAAAAGTGACATCACTTATGAAAGATTTATAAAAAATAAATGCTATCATATTACATGTCTTTAATGAGGCCAGACTGAACTAATTTATTAAACCAGCATGGTTAAACAACAGTCTACAAAGATTTGGATAGTCTAAAGTCTCTCCCAAAGTTCCTGTTAAATAGCTGAAACATCCTGGCCTTTAGAAATAGGTTTAAGTCAAAATAACATTGTTACAAAATAACATCAAAATTTGACTCTTTTTATGGTCTTAATACACATTTTTCATGTGTACATTGAGACCCCTAGGGATTAAGCCTATAATCCAAGATAAGTAAGAGTTAAATAGGACAATCACCACAAACTCTACAGTTTAGGGTGATACAACACCCCTCCATTTATGTCATGGTCTGGTCTGAGTTTATTTTAACGATAATGACCAGCTGGCTATACATTAACCCACTTATTACACAGCTACTTACCAGGATATTTGTCATCTTACTTACAGATAACTTGCAGACACATTTTCTAAGTAATAATGTATTAATAGTAATCTGCAATCTAAGCTACCTTTCTTTCTCTGTTTTAAGTAAATCAAGAAATGCCATGATTACGAGATTCTGACTTCAAAGCATTCATGTCCTTACAAAACTTGAACACTGCAACTAATCGGGACCTTGTTAGTCAGACAAGATTTTTTTTTTTAATGCTGACAATATATAGTATATTAAAATTTAAAATGTGTATTAAAGTATATTAAAGTTTGATATATTCTAATTTCTATTAGGGTTTCTATTAGAACCATTCTAAGTTAAATTTTTTAGAAGTAAAAAAACAAAAATACTTGACTGCTCAGTTCTATAATTGACCAATCAGAATCAAGTATTCCAGAATAATGTGCTGATATTAAGTACAACAGCACTAGAATTTCAGTTTTTATCACACCACTTGTCTGTGCTCATTGCATTCCATATCAGAGTATTTGAGCGCTGGCATGATTATGCTTTGAGCAAAAATGGGAAATTTCCTTCATTCCGCTCCACTGATATTCTGTTCCAGACCAGCTTTCATTCTGTGTGCTGCTTTGTGGAAGGCAAACCTTGATGCTTTGGCTTCTTCTGGCATTATTTTTATTTGGCCGGGAAGAAATAAATTACCTACTGTAACTAGCCAGTTTAGAATAAGATGCTACTTAATTAGATTGTGACAATTGTGTGACAATAACCATAAAACAAAAGTTCTTACCGTACTATCTTCCACTATTGGTGGTGGAGGTTCATGGATAATCTGCAGAGAGAAAGGGAGAGAGGACAGAGGATGAAAAGATAAACAATCTCACATGAGCCCACTCATGCTGGCATGTCAGACCACATGCTCTCCAAAGTAAAAAACAAAAACAAAAACCTTTTTTTTCTTCCACTGACAAGTCAAAGGACCCAAGTAATGTGTTCAATGTGTGCCAGAAAATCAGGTTACACAAAAACACATGGCTAAGGAATTGCACCCCTACCCTCCTCGTTTTCAGTGTGTTTACAAGCAAGTTTAAATGACCTAAAAATCTGGAGCCCATATCTAAATGCTTAAAGGCAGAGCTCAACATTAAGCTTTTCCAGGTACGTGTCTTTCAGAGTAATACAACTGATTATTTACTTGTCCAGAAGTCACTTGTACAACAACATTGTACTTAACAATAGAGTACAAAAAACCCTACCAAGAATATAAAGTCAACCATATAATCCCTTAATTATGCATGATTCAGTTGACCATTCAGTACTGCCATGTGAAAAAAAAAAAACATGAGTACGTCATTGCTGAATCTACTTCGAGTGAAACTAAACGAGCCAATGCACATTGGCATGCGATAATTGTACCAGCTGATGTGCATCGCGGCGCAAGAATAAAATGAGCAGCTCCTCAGCCTCCTCAAACCCCAGGTGCAGCACGCCGAGGACCGCCTGCAGTTTGCGTACCAGCAAAATGTTGGTGTGGAGGATGCCATCCTCTACATGCTGCATCGGGTCCACTCACATCTAGATAAGGGGAATGGCACAGTGAGGATACTCTTTTTGGACTTCTCCAGTGCCTTCAATACCATCCGCCCCCCCCATACTCCAGGACAAACTGATCAGGATGGGAGTGGACCCCTTTCTGGTAGACTGGATCAGAGACTACCTCACGGACAGGCCACAGTACGTCAGGATGAAGGACATCATGTCTGACACTGTGGTCAGCAGCACTGGAGCCCCTCAGGGCACAGTGCTGGCCCCTCTTCTTTTCAACCTGTACACCTCGGACTTCGGACTTCTGTGTCATGTACAGAGGTACGCGGATGACACAGCCATCGTTGGGTGTATTGGGGGTGATAGGGAGGAGGAGTATCGGAGTCTGGTGGGGGACTTTGCTCTCTGGTGTCGCACTAACTGCCTACAGCTCAACACCTCTAAGACAAAGGAGCTGGTCGTTAACTTTGGGAGGACCAGATCAAGTCCGCGACCGGTCCTGCTGGAGGGAATTGAGGTGGAGGCAGTCAAATCATACAAATACCTTGGAGTGTGGCTCGATAACAAACTGGACTGGACAACACACACAAGCCACCTGTATAGGAAGACACAGAGCAGGCTGTACTTCCTGAGGAGACTGCGCTCTTTTAACATCTGCAGCAAACTGCTGTGCATGTTTTTCCAGTCTGTGGTCACCAGTGTCCTCTTCTACACTGTGGTGTGCTGGGGGGGGGCAGCATATCCAAGAAGGACACCCACAGGCTGGATAAACTGATCAGGCGGGCCGGCTCTGTCATCGGTATGAAGCTGGATTCACTGGTGATGGTGGCAGAGAGGAGGACACTGGACAAACTGCTGGACATTATTGACAATGCCAGCCACCCTCTGCACACCATCATCAGTACTCAGAGGAGCCGGTTCAGTGGAAGGCTGCTCCTTCCCAAGTGCCGGACTAACAGACTCAAGGACTCCTTTGTCCCTCATGCCATCAGACTCTACAACTCCTCATTTGGGGGGAGGAGGAAATAGGGCAGAGAGGACAATACATGTACAATATACACACACATACATACATCCACACCTGGACTTACATTATACTTGGTCACTATATCATTATAACACTGGACTCAACACTGACACTTTTTAAATTAATTTATGGTTGTTGATATTCTGACTAATGTTATTATTATTATTGTACTGTATTGTTGTATTGTATTAGTGTGTTCTTTCCTTTTCTCTGTTATTCTCTTTTTTCTTCTTCCTAAAACTGCTGCTGGAATTTTCAATTTCCTTGCGGGAGTCATCCCAAAAGGATTAATAAAGAGAAGTCTAAGTCTAAGTCTAAGTCTAAGTGCGTAGTAGCATCCATGTTTTCAAGCTGGACTTGTGACTCGGCCGTCCAGTGGAAGATCAGCAACTGTGACTAGGGGACTTACGTCTTCGTTCCCTTCCTCTGGGAACGAGGGTTACCATACGCAACCAAGACGTTCCCCTTTCCCAGCCTCACCATTAGTCATTGCTGACGAATGGGGATATCTACCAAAATGCCACGGCTGCTGGCCCTTCCATTGCTCCGCTTGAGTCCCCTGGCCTGAGCGCAGTGTTGGGCAGAAAGTAGGAGTTCTAAGCAGAGAAGGTCAATCACTGCTGTTCCGCAAGACCCACTGAGTGTGACTTATTGGATAACGCTGAGAAAGCGTGGCCCTTGGGGAAGGGAACGCTGTGGAAGCCACATCCTATGAGGTGGAACACAGAGACTCGGCCAGGGAGGCACTGAGGCGGCCCGAAGCGGAGTCTGAGTGTGTTGTGCCACACTTACCTGGTTCCAGGGTGGGGCAGAGAGTGCGTGGGAAGGCTTGGTGGCGTCCCCGAGCCGCACACTGCTGCCTGTTGGCGATGGAAGGAAAGGAGTGACAAGGCATGGGAGCGTCGCTCCCTGCAATCTGCACCCTCTTGTGACCCAGAGATGGAAAAAAATAGCTCTTTTATTGAAAATGTGGGACTGGGAATGTGGGACATATTATTGGAAATGTTTTATTGAAAAGATTCTCCGTCCAGTCTTCCTCCAGGGTAAGGAGAGGTGCGGACACTATGTCCTGGAGAGCAACTTCCTCCATTGCTGGGTCACCCGTCTCAGGGCCGCTTGCCCTTACGCTTGCCGCCTGATTTAGCAGGGGCCTGGACAGGCTGGGCGCTCCTCTTGTGGCCGGCCACCTGCTGCCTGGGAGGAGGCTACTGCTTAGACTGAGCTGAGGTGGCCGTAGGGGGCATCCTCAGCAATGAGGACTGGGTGGAGGCAGCAGCTGGTCGTCGGGGCAGGATGTGCTTAATTTCCTCCGTCTGCTTCTGTGCTGCGGAAAACTGCTGGGCAAAGTTTTCCACAGTGTCGTCGAAGAGACCGGCTTAGCAGAAAGGGGCGTTGAGGAACCGCACTTTGTCGGGCTCACGCATGTCGGCCAGGTTCAGGCACAGGTGTCGCTCCTGGACCACTAACATGGACATCGCCCGACCCAGGGAGTGTGCAGTGACTTTTGTCGCCCAGAGGGCGAGGTCTGTTGCTGTACGCAGTTCCTGCATAACCCCTGGGTCGGAACTACCCTTGTGCAATTCCTTGAGCGCCTTGGGCTGGTAGAACTGCAAGAGCGCCATGGCATTTAGGGCGGAAGCAGCTTCTCCATAGGCTGAGTAAGCCTTGTCTGCTTAAAAAACGTACATGCCTAGGAGGGGAGGCACGGATTTCCCGCCAGGAGGTAGTGGTCTTGGGACACAGCTGCATCGCCACAGACTGCTCTACTGGGGGGATCTCCATGTAACCCTTAGCTGCTCCGCCGTCAAGGGTAGTGAAGGAGGAAGAGGCACCAGAACGGTTTTGGGCAGAAAAGGGTGCCATCCATGCTCTGGTAACCTTTTCATGCCCTTCAGGATAGAATTGCACTGGGGCAGGGCGCTGAGAACCAGCACGAGAAAGCATAGCCGTGAGCTCTGGGTCTGCCGCGGCAACACAGAGGGTGATAGTGCAAGCCTGTGTGAGCACTCACTCTCGGAACAAGAATGCAACTAGGGGCGTGCGATTTTATCGATTCTGCGATATAAATCGATATATTTTCCCCCAAGAAAATGTTACGATTTTTAAGCCGCGAGTATCGATATATAAGTCCCATTCAAACCCCCCGTGTTTACCTTTGCTCGTCAAGGGGCCGTTCACATATCGTGTCTGTTGCGCGCTCAAGTTCGTTATTTCAAATGTAGGCGCGCGGCAAGCGCGCTCATAATTGAAGCAACGCGCTCATTTTCTCCAGGCGCAGCGAGATGAAAACACCTCAACTTTTCAGAATAGTGCAAGCGCACCGTGACCGCAGTTCATGTGACAAGAACCAACCATAAGCTTCACCCTTTCCATAACAACATTAAGCTCGGTCAACATGAAGCATGGGGGTGCACCCAAACACTACGGTTGTTTTTCTTTTCTCCGTAGATAAATCTTGTAGCAGAGCTATAGCAAGCGTTTTTCGGTGGTGGAAATCCATTAGCTACTAAAACTTTGTCGTTGTGGAGAGCGCAGGTCATGGTTGCTTAGCAACGACAGACGCCACGGGAAAATCTGACCTAATTTTACTATTAATAATAAAAGATAAGCTAATGTGCATTGTAAATGTCTGTAATTTATCTTTTTTGACTCATTCTTTTTATAAAAATGATTTAAAAGGCTGAAATATGTGAGGTTTATCTTTTTATAAAACCTTTTTTCTCAAAACTTTATTTGCACTTTTTAACTCTCCATTGTTAATTGCAATACTGCACTTTATTTACTTTTCAAAGGCTTGCAAGCTACAGTTTGCACTGTTTCAATAAATGGAACTAATTTTCTCAACACATCTTTAATTCATTTTGTCCAGCATTTGCAAGCTGTAGACTCTGTCCAGTCAGAGACATATATTGTGTAATTGATGTTTTTAGTTTTCGGTTCAATTAATTAAATCCAAGTAAATGGAACACTCACAAGATGTCACCAAAATCACTATGTCCTTTAAATCTTTCAGAAAATGATGTAAGTGTATCGAATTATATCGAATCGTATTGAATCGTATCGTTGGCTGAATATCGTGATATATATCGTATCGTGAGCTGAATATCGTGTATCGTATCGTATTGTGAGATTAGTGTATCGCTACAGCCCTAAATGCGACGCACGCCAATGTGCATTGGCTCATTTAGTTTTACTCGAGATAGATAGGCTCGCAAGCGATCCCCATTCGTCAGCAATTACACACGTCATAGTAAAGCTGACGATGGGGAAGTTATGTTTTCCAGCCCAAATTAATGTTCATCTGGGTACAGATCACTGATAATTATAATTAATAATAATAATAGTTTTATAATATAATTATAATAATTGTTATTATTAGTCTTATGATTATTACATTGATTATAATCTTATAATTCAACAATGTACTGTTATATTGATTTAGTAGTAAGATAAACAGTTTTTTAGAAATCCTACCCTCCTTAGACCTCAAGAAATTCTGAAAAAAGTTTGTAAATTCAAAAAATTAAATAGCTTGTTGCATTATGACATTTCTTGATATCGTTTTGCAAAACTTTGTGTAGCATGAGGTTAGCAGACTAACCGGTTAGTGTATTATAAGCTATCAGCTAATTGGAAAACTGAAAACACACAAAAAAGATAGACCATTTACAGCTTTGGTTATATAACGTGACATGCAACATATAATTTAAAAGACATGAATTGAAGTTTAAGGCAGCGTCAGTAAAAAAAAAATATTGTTGAATTCCATGTCAGGCACCAAGTAACCAAAAGCAGATCTTTGGAAAACTAAGATGAATAGTGTTAAAGTGTAAAACTCATCTAGTATTTATCCAGATGCAAAAGAGCACATGTTGTTATTGTTTTAAAACTCATCTGGAATTCTAGGAATCATGTGAAAAACATTTCAAGGAAAGATACATTAAAAATTAAAAAAAAAGAGTGTAGTAATAATTCCAGCTCTTTTGCTTTCTCTTTGGACTGAAGGGAACATTTTTGATTAATTGAGTGTTTGTATAAACATTTATGTGGTCTCTTTCTGTGATTTAGTGTTGTCAGGGATCAGGATGATTGTATTTATGAGTGAGAGCATATGAACAAAAACATTTTATTTTACATTACAAATATCTAACAATTCTTAAATCAAAATAAAAATATTTAAGATGTTGTTATTACCTGAAAAAAATATCAAATTTAAATGTTTAAATGATAAAACAAGAAAAAAATATCTGTCCGTGGTATAAGAAAATTTTTTCTTACCCCACTAAGTGTAAGCGATTATCTGGATATGTTTCTGTTTTAGGTGCGTTTGTCACATGTTTTATTTCTGTGTCTTAGTTTTAAATTCGATTACATAGTTTTTCATAGTTTGACTTATTTGCGCACCTGTTATTCATTCCGTTGATTTGTTTTTCTGGTTATTTAAGCCATGTGTTTCTTTCAGTTCTTGGTCAGATCTCGTCGCTTTTTACATGGTTGTTCTGTTCATATTTCTAGTCATGAGTTCTTTGATAAAACTAAAATTGCTGGTATTAGATCTGTTCATTCATATTTATTTTGCAACCATAGTAGACAGAAGGACAGACCATCTAGCGGCAGTTCGTATCCTCCTCCTCTCCCAGGGAGACAGCAACCTCGAGAGAAGCACGCAGGCCTTCCTGGATATATGCCACCTTGTCCATTATGACAAGGACAGCCTGTACATATTTTCCCTCGAGGAAGCTTTGTAATGTGGCTCCCTCTTTACCATCTGCGAGATGGAGGAGGATCGCCACACTACAGCCCAGGCTGTGCACTTTGTGCCACCTGCCACCACATTATCCGTCATTGAGGAAATACTGGTGGAGTATGAGGGGAAGGAGTGGAGCCCCATCCCATTAGCTAAGGCGAGTGTGGATGACCTGAACTCTGAGCCCCAGATTGTGTTTGAGGATATGGAGGATAATAGCACTGAGCCTGTTTCGTCACCCAGTACCGAGTTATTGATGTCAGTGTTCCTGCCCTGCCTCCCACTCCAACCTGCTCTGCCTGTTCCGAGTCGGCCAAGAGAGCCGTTCCTGAAATGTCTGCCTGTTCCACGTCCACCAAGAGGGTCGTTCCTGAGATTTCTGTCTTTCCCGTATCAGTCAGGAAAACTGTTTGTTAAACCCCTGCCTGCACTGCCTCTCACCAGCCCTTCGTCTGCTCCTATGTTACCAGCTCGGTGCTTCGTGGATCTGCCTTGGGCTGATAGTTTGCCAGCTCAGCCTTGGACTGTGACCTGTTTGTTCCGCCTAGAACCTCCATGCCTGTCACTTCACCGCGGGCCGTTAACCTGTTGGCTCCATTCTGGCTCCTCGCTCCACCAGGGACCATCGTTCCCCAACTTTACTTAAACAATTTCCAAATTTGTTGGTTGAAACTGCCCAGAAAGACTTGAACACAGCACTGGCATATTGAGTGTGATTCATATACTGGCTATCATGCATTCCAGTTTTGTTTTGTCGCATTGCATACATAGCTCTGTGCCTCCAGTAAAATGCAAGCATTAGGCTACTTGGTAATCAATAGATCTTAGTCTTCAATATCCACGTCTGCTGTCCGGACAGACCGATGGTTAGCGGATTCTGTGGTGTAATAGATGCCCTTGGCCTTACTGCAACATATAGATAAAGCTACTCATAAACTGGGACATACACTTGACCATATTTTAGCTTATGGTTTTACTATTGATAATATTTAATATTGTGATTGAGGCGGCGACTTTCTCTGATCATAAGCCCATTATATTTGAAATCACCCTTTTCAGTCCCCTGCGAAACTGCCAGAGCTCAGGATCGTTACTCTCGCCATATACACTCTCTTTGGTCAGTTTTATGCTGTGTGTTAATGTGCTTTATACATTTAATTTACTTAATGAAATTGAGAATGGGCACTATTCCTCCTTGTTATTTCAAAGGTCAAATCATAATTTTATTTCCCATGGTAACACAGGATAACATTTCCCAAACAGAGCCGTGCCCCCTTGAAGTTCCCAGAGAGATTTCAGGTGGCAGACAGACAAGTCTTTTTCCATTTTTTCGGTCAAGACTTGTAAAAATATTAATTTCATAAGGCATTTTGCCGAGCAGGTTTGAACTTGACTAACACATATGGTTATTCATATCTAAAAGAACTTGTGTTAATAAATAAAGCCAAGCTATTTAAACATAGCAATAAGCTGATGTTAATTTGGTCCATGATAGCCAACAGTTGGTCTCTATGGAAACTGATTGTGGCTGAGCAGGATTTAGCTGGTTCAACCTTCCATGAACTTCACTCCAGAGCTCCACACTCCTCTAACATGGCAATGACTCATTTGTTCTCTTTTCCTGTTGTGACTTTCCAGACAAATTCCAGACATGTCTAGTTCTTCTGATATTCCTCGGTTGGACCTCACTGACAGTCTGAATTATTATATGTCCCTCAGAAATCAAGAAAAATGCCAGACTAGGGTCTCAAGCAGTGGACGCACAATGTCCTGTGGAAAATGTTCAATCTCTGTAAGATCTATAGGTCAAATTGTACCCTGCGGAAAACCTGCCTAGACCAGGGGTGTCTGATGCTATCCTGCAGAATATCAACATACCTGCCTGGAAGGTTCTAATGAAGCCAACACCTTTATTTTCTGGTTCAAATGTGTTTAATTAGGGTTGGAGCTAAACTCTGCAGAAAGGTGCCCTTCAAGGAGCAGGATTTGACACCTTGGGCCAAGACCATGGCAGGTTCTGCTGTTGATTATCTTAAATTACCAGTCAAAACCTTCTTATTGACCAGTATGAGGTATATTTTGGGCACCTTCATGCTCACATTATGGCTCCATTGGTCAAGCTAGTTTACCTGCACCAATGGCCTTCTGACGAGCTTGTGCTAGTGGCCATCTGGCATACAGGTAAGCTTTTTAGCGCCTTTGTTAGTTCATCTGCCTTTAACCAGATACAATGGCGCTGTGAGACGGATGGGAGAGAGGTTTAAGAGGGTGACACTGTGTCTATGTTGGACGCAAAAAAGCAACCATTGCAAATTATTTGTCCTTCATATGCCAAGTATTGCAAATGCTTTGAGTATGTCAGAAATAGAATGGAGCATCGTTTACAGTCGAGGATTTGTCGTGTTACATGGGCTCTGTCCAGTGTTGACAGCATCACTTACTATAATGGGTTCTATAGATTTTTTTTGTTACTTTGCACCGCTCACGTCTGTTGTAAACACAGTGTGAGTGCAACGAAGGCCAGCTGGTAAAAGCTGTGCAGGTAAACTTCAATCCCCTGGCCTTAAGAGGCACGCTAGCAGCTGACACTAGAGGCTGCACCCTTGTTAGTGCACCCACCTCCCATACCAGTTAACGCTGGTTTGATTACCGCTCTGGGGTGCATTGCCCAAAAGCATCGTTAGCCAACTATGGTCGCAAGTTCTCTCGTTATCAGCATAATTCAACGAGTCTGTTCGAACCATAGTTTAAGAACATCGTACAGCAATGTGGTTGGAACGAAGCTCTTCACTGTGTTGAAGATAGTTCTTTTGCATACAGGACTGAAAATCCTTATTTTGAGCAAAATGAGCAAGCTGACATTCAGTACAATCTGTATCTTTTACTTGGAATACATACAAATGTAATTTATGTTGATTAGTTTGTTAAGAGATTTAAAGCAACGTTTTTGAAGAGTGCACATGTGCGTAAATGCTCTTGTGCGTACTGTAAGGACAAGCCTATGATTGAATCTGGAAATAAAGCAAAATGACAAAGAAATATTCCTCAGATGCCATGTCCGTAATTTATAGCAAAGCATCTAGCATTAATTCAATCTCTAACAGATTCATTAAAAGTAGTTATTAATTCACCAGGTGTGTGACATCATTGACCAACGTTGAATGACCAATTTGCGACAATACGGTTTTGAGAAACAGTCGTGACTAGCTCGCACTATAGTAGTAAAGCAGCGAGTAACGTCGCTGTACGGTAAACACACTCCTGAGTGATAGGACTTAGCAGCATTACCCAGTGGTTGAGATTAGATTAGCTCATTTCAGTCAGAGTCAAAACCAAGACCAGAAAAGCATCAAGTCTGAGTCAGGACCGAGTCCACATGCTCCCAGGTCCATGACAAGATCAAGATAATGCCAACAATTCTGGCAAATTGACTTGGGTGCATGTGGACTCTGTATTGACTCAAATTCAAGCCTCTTCTGATCTCGGACTGGTCACAATAAGAAACAAATCTCATAATTAACACTGATTTTTGGATGTCTAGCCACAGAATCAAACATTTTGACCCACACCCCTAATTCACAATGTTATTTTTTTTCTCTATTCTCTAAATTCTTATATTGAAACTTTCTTTATTGTAAAAAAGGTTCCACATCTGCACCTCTGCTGGAACTGTAATGAGGAAAGTCACTTTTGACATTTGACCTCAAGAGTTCAAAGGTGACATTAGATCCAAGAGTTGTCAGACCAATCTGTTCATAAATCCCAGGTGGCCTTGACCCTGTGTTGGTCTAATATACTCAGTCAGGGCTTAACAAGTCATTACAGAACAAATAGGGCATGAAAACTAACTTAGCACAACATGCACATAGTGCCTGGACACCAATGGAATTGAGGTTAGCAACAGAAAGGCTCATTACATGGTCAAAACAAACAAAGGACCCCCTCGAAAACGAGATGTTTCATCTCAAGGGGTTATCCTCAACAATAAATTCAAATTCAAATTCAAATTCAAACCTGAAGGATGGCAACAACCAACGGTAATTCAGAATAATGGTGTACATTTTGTCCACAACCCAACCTACCACAGATTGTGGGGGGAAATATGTGAGAATCTAAGAAATGGTTGTAAATATGGTAAAATACACAATTGAGAGTACTAAACTCTTAGTCCTGTTCACAGAATAGCAGTCCAATATGCTACTTTTCATTGTTTTTAAACTTGCTGAATTGATGAGTACACTCACATATCGCATCTTTTACACCGTCTCTTGCGCATGACACTAACCTGGCCCTAGCCAGATGAATTTCGCTCCGCCTAGCTCCACTCATCCATCTGGAACCGATCCATTGAAATGGCGTTTCAGAAGGCTGGGCCTTATCAAAAATCCTTGCATATGATTGGATAAGCCACTTGTCTGTCATCTTTATCGACGTGCTATTTCAACCACTCACACCGAAGTCAACCCGTGACGCTGATGAGAGCGACGCAGAGCCGTTCTCTGATGTTCTTTTAATGAAACAATATTAGGTAGATTGGACAACACGGATGAAATAGCAGCATCAATGTTAACGCTTGCTTCCTCGATCCTCGATGCGAGCCGCCATTGTTGTCTGAATCAAAACAGTCTCACGGTCGCTTCTCCACTACGTCACATCTATGAAACTCCCGCCCTGCGTCCTGATTGGCTAAACCATAAAGTTGGTTGGAGAAATCACTCTCAATGGAAGAGGTTCCAGATGGATGTGAGTGAAGCTAGGCGGAGCGAAATTCATCTGGCTAGGGCCAGGTTAGCATGACACAGCATCTTAAAAAAAACATGACGTTCAAGTTAAAAGAACTTTGAATAAAAAAATTTTTCCACTGTCCTGCATCTCACATGCAAAAATGCATTCTATGTGAACAATCCCCTATTGCTAGCTGATTATTGTTTATTATTAACAAATTACTCAAAATATTTAGTAACTGAGCAAACAAAGGGAGAGGAATGTCAATAAAACTGATGGGAAAAACAAGTTGATGAATATTTATTAATACTGATTTTAGAATGTGTTTGCTGGTTAACTTAGACTAGAGGGAGTAAAAGTCATTCTGCCTTTAGTTTCACTTGTGGTCATTTCACCTGGAAACTGCAGTGGTGCAGTTTTTTTTTGTTTGATTCCATAGTGGGTTCTCTCTTACGTTATACTCCTTCAAATTTCCCCTGCGGACTCGAGGACATGCACATTCATCTATTTCATATACGTTTTCGTGAGTTTTCTGTGTAACTCTGCAGATACAGATTTGGGCGTACGTCCTAATATGTAGCAGCACTTCTATCTGAGTACACTAGCACAGAAGTTGAGCTGTTTCACACAGAGGACTCACCACAGTGCAGCAGAGAGGCCAGAACCACCACAGGAGAGCCAGAATCAGCAGTAGCATCACTATCAGTAGCGCTATGGCCAGGATCGTACCATCAGACTGCAGGGAGAAGCAGATGAACACCACTCTGAGTCTGACTGGGACCGTTTTTTGTTATCACATCAGATCCAAATGACATGCAGAAAAACATTTGGAAAATGCAATGGAAAAAAAAAACGATGAAGTCAGTCCTTCAACCTCCAGTTCAAACAATGGCTCCATATACAGTAAGGGTGCTAACTGTGGAAATAACAGATGATGCATGACGACAGAGATGGTTAATAAACGAGGGGGTTGAACCAAGTTACAAGTGATCTCACTGGGAGATCTCAAAACCCATTGACTCTCTGGCTGGTGGGAAACGTATTGTGCTCTTCTAAAGAGCTTTGACTGGCATCACTTTACAGGCATCAGACATTCCAGAAATCCTTTTAATGAATAGTTTTTTTTCCCTTTTCTTCATAGCCTGCAGACTGTAGTTGGACCCTGTTATTTTCAACACTTTTTTTTTACTGAGTAATTTGGCTACATTATGAAAAGCTAAAATGCTACAACAATGACTGTTAGCTAGAGAATCCATTGTGATTAGTGGTGCTGAGTAACTAAAGAGTAGCATCACTGGAAAAAAATAAAAACAGTGACAAATTAATATCACATTGTCATTGAATGTAAAATACACTTTCCTAAAATGTTATATAATATGAAAGTTATATTTTAAAAGACATTGTCCCTTTAAAACAGCTTTGATGTAGATAGCTACCTTTCTACACAGGGCAAGCTACAGTTTAAAGATACAATACCCATTCATTTTTTTTTTAAAGTGCTACTTTTATACAACAAGGGCGCATTAAATGATCAAAAATGACAGTGATGACAAAATAATATTTCTATTTCAAATATATGCGGTTCTGCAAACTTTCCTTAATCAAAGAACACTGAAAAAAAACAGTAATACTTTTTTTTACAGTGTCCTTGTTACACGTTACATGTAGTTACTGTACTGTATTAATAACTATAAATTATGCATACTTACATGTAACTAACCCTACCCCTTTTCCTAACCATATAGTTATCCCAACCATTTTCAAATAATACTAATCAGAAATGTTTCTTAAGCAGCCAATCGGAATATAAGACCCCATTTACACCTGGTATTAAAATGCGATCTGTATCCAGATAAGTTATCCGGATAATAAAAAACGCATGTTAATGCAAGGTGTAAATGCGTTGTGATCGGATTGTGATCGGATCTGCCTGACCACATCTTGAGGTAGTCTGGCTCGCATTGTGTTCGGATCTTTACTAGGTGTAAACGCAATCCGTACGACGTGATCGGATTCGTACATCTTCGTACCTGCCAAACGCGTCCTGTACCCAGACCCGTGGCATAATACCAAAGCGCAGCTGCTACTCTCCTCCACAGACACCGACGACCGCAGCAGAGTATTTTCTCTGTGACAGCAGAGGCCGGCAACTTCTCGCAGATGTAGTCGAACAAATGTCGGTTCATTCTGAAGTTTGCCATCCAGTCATCTTCGCCAAAAGACCCCAAGACAAGACGTCATCCACAGAGACCGGTTCACTGTCGTAGCATTCAAAGTAGCCGCAAAAACAACAGCTGCAAACAGGGCCTGTCGACTTTTCTGTTCGCTCCTAATAGAAAAACGTTGAAAATGACAAACTACAGCCGATTTCCCGTGCTCACGCGCATGTGTCACTCGGGAGGACAGAGATCCGATCTCAATGTGGATAACGAGAACGCATTAAAAATACAAGGTGTAAACGCAAAGGTAAGATCAGAACACTTATTATCCGGATAACTTATCTGGATACAGATCGCATTTTAATACCAGGTGTAAATGGGGTCTTAGTGTCAGGGTTCTGTCACTTCTGTCTGGTTTATATTTGGTTTGATGACAGAGCTCTGACATTCCCGGCTTGTCATGTGTTTGTGTTTAGTCTGGTTTGTTGTGAGCACTTGGCTTTGTCTTGTAATTCATTGTGCCATGTGCTCTGCTTTCTATTGTCCAGCCCCTCCAATCTTGTTACCTGATTATTGATTAATTTGCCCCACCTGCTTTCCTCGTTACCCTCTTTTGTTTGCTTCCTATTTAATCTCCCTGTGTTTGCAATCCTGTCCTGGTTCGTTTCCTCGTGTTTCATGTTTCCTGCCAGATGCCTGTCTCGTTTTCCCCCACGGGGAGTTATTATTTGTAGTTTTGTTTTGTTTATTTACTTAATAAATATCCTTCATCCAGCACTTTAATCCTCACTTCACTATTTTCCATCCCGTGTCAATTAGAACGATTTCTGAAGAATCATGTGACACTGAATCATGCAGCTAAAAAATAAGCTTTGCATCAAATAAATATTTTAAAATATATTAAAATAGAAAAGTCATTTTAAACGTTATTAATATTTCACAATATAACTGTTTACTTTAATTTAAATAAATGCAGCCTTGTTGACCATAAGACATTTCTTTCAAAATGTTTTTTTAAATCTTACTAGCTACAAACCTTTCAACAGTAGTGCAGCTGTCCCAACATTGGTTGTCAAAAACAGAGAACATAAAGAAAGATAATTTAGAATAATACTTACACAGCTTACAGTGGTGATAGTAACAGAACTAGAGATAAAACTCAGGCCTTCGTTCATGCTAACGTAAAGGGAGGCTGCCCTGCAATTCACATGGAAATAATTACTTTTGAAAGCAGTATATTACATTCCATCATGAGCGAAGCCAAAGTTAAAATTCTGCAACTAAAGAAGGCTAAAAGGTGTATCTGGGATACTTACGTTCCCTCCTCTTGAAGAACAGGAGCTGGGCACAGTAGATACGTGTCCTCCACTATCAATGGCTTCACCACTAATAAAAAAGAAAAAATTAGAGTAGCGTCAGTTCAGGCAGGTCACGTTACTCATGTTACTGACTCTCAGCTGATACACGTCTACCTATAGGAATACGACGCCTATCACTGTATACATATATAAGCTCCTTCAGTATTAGTAGCAGCTATCGCGTTTCTCAGGAGCTCATTACCCTCCTCCATCCCCAGCTCCTCCTGTCGTCAGTCAGGATTTGGCATTCTGATTCCCCTTGAATCAGAATAAATTCTCAAATTATGTTTTACTTTAAAATCTTGAATTATGGATATCTGCAATATATTAATGTTGGTTTTGTTCTTTTTCCCCTGAAGGGGGGTTATTGCTGCTCTCACTGCTCTTATCCATGCTAGGCTGCATGGATGTGCAGGGAGTTCTTGCCCAGAACAGAAACACACCTCCAATCCTAACTGTACAGTATGCTATTTGTCAATCATATTTGATGATAGTGGTCCTGACAGAAATGCAGACTAACATTTCAAACTGCAAATCTGGAAAACACTGCATTAAAAGTCATCATATTTATTTTGTTTGATTGCTTGTTGCATAAGAGGTTAGATGAGGACAGACTGCATTTAATTTTTACTACCCACTACATTTTTATCAGCTTGGATTTGAATGTTAACCTTTCAATTTAATGTGCACTGCTTCTAGTGGTGGCTAATGCTCAGGGCTAGAAACTAAAAGCTTCCCATGAGCTTTCAGCATTGGGCTCTTAAGCAAGGCATTTCACCGCCAGTGACCCTAAAGTATCCGAATGGAAGAGTGGAAGTGGGCCATGGATTACAAAACAGGAGAAATGGGATCAGAGCTCCGGAGCCTCTGACTGTCAAATGCCCCCAACTGAGAAGCCAGTGGAGGCCCAAAACAATGATTGATTGAAGATGTAAAGGTACATTCTTGTAATTGCAACTTTGTGATTTTGTATCTTGCCAATGCTTCACTGCAAGAAATCAAATGGACAGGAGGTCGAAGAGACAAATATGACACTACTGCTTTTCCCTTTGTCCTGTAGGAAGCTGTTTGTTGATGTAGGCGGTTGGCTCAAATCCTAAAGAATCCGAATTCTGGCAGAGGATCCTGTTGTCATTGTGCTTTAATGGGCTGTTTACCCATAGCACATGAGGGAAAGTCATGTTTTACTACTAAGTACAGACATGTGCACATGGTTTCGACTTGCGTGATAAATCAGTAAGAATTACTGTTGGTACCAAACTGCATCTGAGCCTTTAGAGAGGGAAATGCCCTGCACTGGGCTCAAGCCTAAGGGGGGAATTCAAAAGCTCATGTGCTTATAATGCAAACATGTAATTGCTTGAGAATTTTCTTGTGGTTAAAAAAGGAAATGCAAGGACAGCTACACTAGACACCCGCACACCACCCACAGTCCATTCACTGACCGTCAGTTTCATGCTACACACAAGCAAAAACCTTTGAAGAAGAAGCCGTTTCTGGATTTGCCAATGTTTGCAAAGAAGTGGTATCAAATCTTCAAAATATAGTCAGATTTCAGTGCATAAAAATGGATGTATGAGCAGCATTGACCGGAAATTTTGTGAACTGGCCCGTAACTACTATAAACTCCATCCTAACTGTTCACATACATTTTCGTTACTTTCATATGCAACTGTTCACTTTTTACCACACTGTTCTATGTATGTGATTTCAGCTAATTAAGATTTATTCACTGCTAAATGGCACATAAAAAATAGTTCTCAGAAATACCATAACAAATATAATTTTTGTGTTTCCATTTGCACAATAGCAAAACGTTTCTATGACTTTCCAAATAAGGAAAAAATATTGAGAGATTTATTACAGAGGAAAGATGTCAAATTTGCATTGACTCTCTCAGCTGTTGTCTTAAGACACTAAAAGATTTTTTTAAATATTATAAGATTATCAAAATGTGGGACCATAGAGGATAAAAAAATCATATATTTAACATTTTTGTTCTTATAGTCTGTGTCGTGCTGCAATCTGAAGAAGACAGAACACCACATACAAACATCCCTTCACAAACAATCAGAGACTGTGAACATGGACAATCATTTAAATAAACATGGCGGACGACAGACAAGAATAAATGGTGATAATAGTGTTTGGACTGCTTTTTTTTCAGAACATTTTTGGTGGAAAAAAAGGTTTGCATGAAGTCGTTTTATGCTTCCGTCAGCTCGCTTTCTGATTGGGTTTCTTTCCACGTGGCAAAGTACAGTGTGCATGGGCATTTGTCCTTGGCGTTCCCCCCAAACAGCAAGATTTCTAAATTTGAGATCGGTGCGGTAATTGAATCCCGAGAAGATTCAATTACTCTTAAGGCCAGTACACACTACTCACTACTCACTACTCCTAATGTGTGTGCACTAACTTGGATGGGTTGCATGCAGAGGACACATTCTGACTATGGGTTACCATACTTGGCCTTCACATGTCACTTTCACTGTTGGCTCATGTCAGACGCCGTTTGGGTTTTTGGGCCGATTCAGCATGCCGACGAGAGGCGACAACAAAGTCAGATTTCGTCGCTGCTAGTTCTTTGGCAGCATATTGGTGTGTCCTGGGCTTTAACACACCTCACACCACAGGAAAATCAGATAAGATAATCTGCAGAACCATCAAGATAATCGGGACTTTGCCTAGGATTGTCGGAAGGGTAGATTTTGGGGCGATTATCTTGTAGTGTGTGGGTGCTTTTAGAAACAGCAGCGTAAGGGCTGTTCACACGAAACCCATTTTTTCCAGTTCATTGCGATACTTTTCCATTGTTTTCCAATGTAAACACGTGCTAGATGGACGTCTTTAACCATTACACTCGCGTTTACGTCTTTTGCAGCGTCTGGCGCATGACATGGCATTCAGAAAATGCAGCATTCAGGTTAAAAGAAGAAAGAAGTTCAACCTGTGTGAACCGGCCCTTAAAGCTACACTGTGTGATTTTTACCCCCATCGAGTGGTGAAACGGTATATGACCATCCAGTGAATATTAGTTTCTGTTCTTCTCAATTCCGATTTCGGTTTAACTCCTACGGTGGCCAATAAGATCCAAGATTAACATGGCTTCCAGTACGACCTCGTCCACATTCGACACGGTGCCATCGAGTGTTAAAACGCGAAAGGCGAAGCTTGAATTAACGGCCTATGTCCCTCTTTGGCTAATGTACATTCAAGATGGAGGGGCAACATGGCGACCGACATTAGAACCCCTTACCCGTATGTATTTTCAATGGCATATTATACACTCACGAGAATACTTTATTACTTGAACGAAGTAAATATACATTAATGAGCACATATATTTTTGAAAGAACTAAGTGTTTTTAGCTAAGAATAAACTAAAAAGTTAACACAGTGTAGCTTTAACCAGTTTTCTGTAATTTGATGCTAAGGTAGTACAACACAAGCAACAGTGTTAAGATTTACAATGTTAATAACTGTGGAAATGCATCATCACAGTCTTTAATCCTTTGTTGTGTCTATTGATGTTGGTGGCTTTAAATGTTGGTAAGACAATCTCTTGCTGTATTATATGGGCAGAATAAAATGCTGAGTAGAGAATACAGTTGTTATGCATGTGCTAGGGTGCACATGCGCTAGGGTGCACAAAACATCTTCATAGTAAATGTGTACTGTAGATACAGTACATACCCGTGCATAGTCTGTATGCTCAGATCGCACATGCACCTTACATTTTTTTGCACTAGTTCATTTGTCCAGAAGGTGGCAACACTGTCTCGGCCCATTTGCCAGCCATAAAAGTGACACATAAGACAGAACAACAAAAGACTACTGGAGATGCAACAACAACAGATGCACACATTGACAAACACTTGGGTGAGGGGGTTCAGAGATACACACCACTCTAGTTAAAACAAGTACAAAGACAGTTCCATCGACCAGAACTTCTGGATAAGTGCAGACCCAGAAGGCATTCTAGTGCGCATGTGTCGAGAGCCTGTGAAGCATACTTTGAAATGCTATGAATTTGTCTGCATACGCTAGTGTTCACATCAAAACTAAAGTATACGTTGGGCTTACACATCACAAACTTCTCTTCAGTAGCACAAGGGGTTATGGGCAATAGTCCAATCAGCATGCAAAGATGCACATTAGTAGGCTACACTATGAAACTGTATATCTTCCAAGCACCTATATCATACTATTTAAAAAGCACTACAATTTTATGCATTAACACTAATCTTCTATTCTAATTAGGAGACATATTATGCAAATCGGGCTACTTCAAGAGCTAATTTTCCGACTGAAAGTCAGAAACTAAACACGCTGTAACCACACAGGGTTCTTTTCTGAGAGCCTGCAATCAGCCTTGGGCTCAAAGTAAGTGGAACAGGTTGTACATGATGGACATTATTATTCATTGACAGGATATTCTCCCTAGTATTTACAGTGGTCAAGAGTAAACAAACAGCAGGCCTCTGAAAAGTCAGAGTAAATTTGTTGCAGGTCTGAAAATTTGCCTTTAGGATTGGAAAGTGGGGCCGGTTTTCCGAGGGGTGGACAGAAAAATGTTTTTTCTTGTTTATTTCAAATGACTTCCACCACACAGCTAAACTCATCAACCGGATGTTCTGGTCTTTATCGAACGCAAGCAATTAGCATGGTGCTAGTTTGAAATGTCCAGCTTTAATCAAAGCAAAGACAGGCAAGATGTGAATCACCAAAGCTGGTACCTATTACTGATACAGTAAAATAGGATTGCAGGCAGATGACTGGGCTTTGATCTCACATCCAGTGCCAATTTTAATGAAATTACGATTGTTTGGATCAAATAAGACACTCCCTGAAGGCTTAATACCATTACACAATGGCAGCATTTGAAATGTCAACACAGAATCACTTCACTTCAATAGTTTAACTTCAAAAGGAAAGTTGCCAGGCAATTGACAACAGATTTAGTTAAAAATACAATGCTTGCACATCTTTTGCATAACTACCTTAGTAATTAATTTGTGCCATCATTGATGGGACAAATGTGAACCTTGGCAGAAAACATCTCTTTGTTTTTGTAAAGGCAAAGCAAAGGTTCTCAAGCTCAAGTCAAGTCAAGTCATCCTCATTTATATAGCTCTTTTAACAATGTAGATTGATTCAAAGCAGCTTTACAGAGATAAACATATAATTTAAGGTAACAGAATGGTTTGATTTTATAGCGGTTCTTGAATAATGTTATTTCCAGCTAAAGTTAGTTTTGATTGATTCACTTCCGTCGAAATTATCATTTGTTATTAAATTAGGGGCCGCTAAGACGACACCGTTTTCTCTAAACAGACTTTAAACGCGAACGTGTGATAAACGTATTTGAATTTATGTGCGCAGGTCTGAAATTCCCTACAAACCATGCCTAAACAAACTACTTCTCTTGCCTACCTTATTGGGTAGGTACGTGAACCAAAATTTCCACAACGCTTTATCTGTAGAGTGGCATAGGGATCCTACACCAAGATGTGTCACAGGTCTGTTCTGAGAGTGTAAAATATGTTGCCACCAACACAATCTCACGGCAATTTGAAACTATTCTACACTTTGACGATTTGGTAATTTTTTTCATAATTTTTTTACAATCCGCTTAAACCCCAGTGACGGTAATGTTTAGGGGTGGAGTTAGGGGAGGTTGCTTTTTATAAAAATCATATGATACAAATCGTACAAATTCATGCGAAATTGCTTGAAGCAAAAAACAATTGAGATTCACTGCCATGGAGTAGTTCTGCTAGCGCACTACTTTAACTCTTTCCCCACCGGAAGTTTCTGGCTTTCAGTGTTTTCAATGAATTTTCAGTGTGTTTTCACTGTTATGTGGTAGGGGGCGGTATTAGGCATCTTTTGAAAAAGTACTGAATCTCTGGGCCATATTTTAACGATATAAGGCCATGGTCTAAAGCGCAGGGCACAAGTGCACTTATAGTGTGTGTCTGAATCCAGTATTGCTAGTTTTAACAATGGGAAAAATGGACGGCGCGTGGCGCAAGGTCTAAAAGGGTTGTCCCTATTCTCTTAATGAGTAATAGGTGCGTTTTGGGCGTAACGTGAAATAAACCAATCAGAGTCTCATCTCCCATTCCTTTTAAAAGCCAGTTGCACTCAAGAGGAAACGGATCAGCTCGTGCGCGAGTTTAAAACTCTAGCAGACCATCTATGGGACAAGCTGGATTCCACCATATCTTTATGTACTCAATATTAATTGTTTACATTGTAATCCTTTTATTTTTAATAATTAGCTTGTTTGTGTTTTGCTGCATCCCTGTGTGTGTAATAAGCAGAGTGTACGCACGTTGTGGACCTGCCTATAGGCGCACATTACTAAAAGTTTTATCAGCGATATCAGTCCCAAAAAAGGCCCAAACATAAATCATCACATTCATCTAATCTTTCCTAATGATCCGCTAGCCGCCCATCCCATAAGCAGGCCGACAAAAAAACGCGCCTCTGTAGGCAGCCTAGGATCTGAGATCTGCACACAAAAAACAATTGGTTTCACCAACCACTCAAAACCAAAATAAATAGTGTTCCAACTTCCAACCAATCAACGACAGTTGGGTGTTGTGAGGGTTTGCGGTTGTTGTTAGGAGCTAGTCGTGCACGGGAGCAAGTCGGAGCTGAAGAAGGAGAGGCGAGCTAACTTGGTTTGTTTGGATCTCGTTTCAAACACAAAAAGAAGTGACGTCAACCACAATCGCTGAAAAATATTGCACCATTGACTTTAGATAAAATAGCAACTCGCCAACGATGTGCCCAAACACACCTTGTTTTCAAACCAGCAGCCCAAGGGCGCACAAATGGGCGCAAATGCATTTGCCATTTAAACAATGTGGCGCATACGTGAAAATGATAACTGATCATTCAAAACTGCCTAATGATACTGAATGAAATATCGACCCAGATTGAGCTACAGGACTGTGAGGACTCGATCCACTCCATCTGTGCTTCTGCATCATCATTCTGAATCCCATCCAGATGTACAGTAAGTAGTCTTTGACAAAAATGTAATTTTCTCAGCTTTTTGCTCTAAATGTTGCTTTTTTATGAATCTTACCCACATTCAAGTGTTGATAAAAAAGAAAGCATGAAGCTAGAGTAAAAGCAGAGGGTATGTTCTTTCTTTTTATATATTGCATGATATATTGCATAGTATTTTGTTGTACTATTCATACAACAAAATATTCAGGGGGGAAACTTTTTTGAAATTTAACAACTGACAACTTTTTTAAAAAAAATGCTGGCGCAAAAAGAGTAATTTCATCGTGCCTATGGCTCATCCGCCAAGCTCTGTAACACTATAGTGTACATGAGATAATGCATATCCTGTTTGAAGATGAGACCTACAGTAAAAACTTCAAGGGGTTGAGCTGACATTTGCCTGACGGGCTTGGCAAACTCGGTTAGCCTCTTGTGTGGCAGTGTATCTTTCTTATATCCTTTATTTGGCAGGAATCCATCCTTTAAAACTCCTAATGTAGCCTTTAAAAACTGCTATTAGCAAAAAAAAACAAATGGAACTGGCATTTGTCTTGGCATGGTCGGTCGTTCCAGGGTTTCTATGAAAACAAGTCTGCTGGGACATTCGGTGGAAAAATGATAGCTAATCAGAAGGGATTATAGATTCTGACTCAAATCATTCCAACCATATGGTAATTACACAAGGAAGTCACGGAAATGTCTTATATAAGACTGCTGTCATCCCACATAACATTTTACACCCGTTTTAGTAGACTTTTTCGAGTCAGTGATGTGTTCAGCATACATGATCTTTGTAATACAAGATGTATGTAAGCAACCAATTCAGCATTGTGGGCTTAAAAGGATAGTTCATCCAAAAATGAAATATCACGTCATTCCATACCTGTATGACTTTCTTTGCTTTCTGTGGAAAACCAAAAAAAAATTCCAGTTCAAAGTTTAAAGCTACCAAAGTGAGGAACAGACTGAAACTTAAATCCCTATTAGTCTTCAAGTTACAAGACCATCGAAAACCAATAACGTTTGAAAATCTTGATGTGCAACCTGAAGTCCAGATTTGTTTCAGGTCTGTTCACCGCACAAAGTTACTGCATGCCTGCAGAAGACTTAATCACATTTTGTACACTATGGTGAACTATGGTACACTTCACAGTGCTTATTTGGTGTATTTTAGTCGATTTACAGTCCATGGTCACTGTGAACTAGCCTGGCTCCGCCCTCCTACGCACTTCTGCTCAATTTCATTTTCCTTCAGTACTACGTCTGGGATTGTGCTGTAGACTTTGGTTTCCAGAAATCATTTTTTTGTAGGACCAATCAGCGAACAGAGGGAGTGGCTGAGAATGATGACGTTGATGTCGACTCGTGCGTTATTTTGAGTTGTAGTTCAAAATAAGAAAGATGCGAGCGAAGCCATTCGGTCCGTTGTGGCAACGCTGCCGATTATCAAGAAGTTAAAGCCGGAGCAAGAACAATCTTTGCTTAGTTTTGTGTTTATGGCCATCCTCCCACGGGGTTCAGGAAAAGACATATGTCACGACCAAACGCTAGCGATTGGTTATGGCAGATAGAGTGACTCTGGGCAGATCCAATAGTTTTAGACTTCAATAGAATACCCGCCTACAAGGAAGTTAACGCTTGTCAATGGAGCGGTGCCAGACTCTATGTACAAATGAAATGTACGAGAGTCTGGTAGAACCAGGCTAACTGTGAACTACTTATATGAAAACGATGATTCCAAAAATAAAATAAAAAATTGTGTTCCATTGAAACCATAACAGCATACAGGTTTAAAACGATGTGAGGGTGATTAAATAATTGCTAGAATTTTATTTGTACTTACTTCTGGTAAGGGTGTCATTTATTCGGAAGCTGCAAAGAACCTTGTCCACATTTCGAGCATGAAGAAATCCATTTCCTCTAACAACAACTTGGAATGCCTCTTTAAAACAGGAAGTTAACATATAACAATGTTAAATCATGTAGCAAATTTTGAAAAGCACTTATCAGAGCAATACAATTTTTATTTTAAGATTTATTGATGTTATGGTGCAAAGCATAATATATGATAACATCATCAATATTTTACTTCAAAATTTCACAAGCAAAAAAGATCTGGTGTTGCAAAATCTGAATGGTGAAATTCTTTGTTCTTACTACTAAATATTATAAATTTTTTGTTATTGAATAGTGCCTTTTCAGCCTCCTCATTAGCATATTTAAGTAATGGTTTACAATTTATTACGATAGTCCACTTTAGACATTCTACTTTATTTTGATGCTCCCCAACAAACATTCTAATGATGATAAGTAACTTTTCAACTACATGTCAACTAACTCTCATTTAGAGTATTAGTAAAGTGTACGTTTACACGAGAAAGATGTACTAAAAATGGAAGTTTTTCCTTTGCGCTTTTCGAATACAGATGACATTATTGTTAAAACGATCCCCATTCACAGGGTTCCGGGAAAACCACTTAAAAGAAAACTCTGGGCAATTTTTAAGTTCATCTTAATCGTTATACCTTTGTGAGTTCTCCTTTAAACCGCTGTATTCTTCTGCCAGGCCAGTAGTTGGCGATGTCACCTTGTACAAAAACACTACGCACCTATAAACTGAACTTTCAATACGGCTTTCACAAATTGAAACTGTTGTGTAAATTAAAAGTGTATAAAATTTTTCCGTTTTTAGTTGAAAATGGTGTTGTGCAAGTACTTGCAAAGTCAGTAGAATGTCTGTTGGGAAGCAGCAAAGTAAAGTTTTAGAGAGTTTTTAGATGTTAAAATGTTTTCAAACACAAACAAACCTCACTTCTAGGCTTTTGATCAAACTAAATCAAACCAGTCTGGAAGATTGTTCGCTACTGTTGCAAAATCCCTGAAGCTGTGGCTTAATTTGTTAATAATGGCTATTGAGCAGAACAGAATTGTACTCACCTCCAGCACAGATACTGGAAGGTTCTGCAGCAAGAATCTCTATGCATGATTTCTTCAAGATCTGGTGGGTACAAAGATATTTAGCAGGTAAACAACTAGGTAGGTTAGCTGACCTAGTAAAACTAACTCAAATTTCCATTCCATTAAATTCATAAAACAAACAGTTAGTTGAGAAGACCTTCAACTTTTTTTCAGAATACGTTTATTCTTCTTGAGTGCCTCAACAGGACAATCCTCATGTGGCGTATGTGTTTTGAAATGTACATCTGCTTTCTCCGTCTCTTTCCTCTCGTCCTGTAAATAGCCTTCATCAGCCATACCAGCACCTATGTGTGGCGAGATTGTTTTGATCTACATGACTGCCGCCTTCCTCTGTCATCTATGGAAGTATGTCTTCAGATCCCAAGGTCCCTGCTGATTTACGACACTCTTCTCCTGAGCTTCAGCGAAGAGCTTTCAGCATGCAGCTAATTGAGAGCAGATGGAGGCCGGCTGGACTGACCCCAGTCTCAGCTCATGAAACAGACAACCTCTGCATGGGCGAGACGAGTCTTTACCCAAATATCTCCTCTTTTCTTCCACCTTCAGAGCTTAAGAAATATAAATCATTAGCTTTCATTGCAAAAAGAAAGGACATGGCTTTGATCGTGTTTGGGCAGAGTCCAGCGGACCGTGGGATCAAAGCGATCCAGGCAGGGCAAGGCAGGTCTTTGTTAGGATTCGGATACTGTAGTAGACAATCCGTCATCTTCAGTCGGGACTCAAAATTATTCTTGTTTGTTATTCTTTGTTTTTTTCTTTAACTGGAAAGCATCTTTCTCCAGTGATGGCCATGAAAGGTAGGGTAGGTAATTTTCCAAGAGGTTAGCAACAGCGAGTTAAGTTAAGTCAAGTTAGCTTTGAAAGCATAAGATCCCATCATCCCTTTAGACCGTCTACAAACCCATGCCTCCTTCAAAACATATGAACGCGTACAGCAAGGACAAACAAAAGAGTCACAAGAGACGCGTCATGACTGAATGCAATGATTGGACAAACATTTTTGGTCCTACGCCTTTAACAAATGATATATATATATATATATATATATATATAATATATATATATATAAATACATTTAGACCACTTAACTTAGTGATTGCTATCAGGATATGAAGAGACTTTCAACCAGCATAACAAAAACTGTTTCTGCAACAAATCGCCTCCCCTGCCTTTAAATATATTTTAATCACATACTACCAAATGTTTTGGCAGATATTTATGAAAATAGTCCAATTAGTATTGATTGAATTCAGCAAAAAGTAATTTCACAGAAAGTGAATTAAAAATGTAAACATTTTTATAAAAAAAGTTTTTTATTATCATTAAAAATTTAAACTTACATTTAATTGCTTAAATAAAATGACTATAAATAATATATCAAATATATAAGACACTTACATTTAATTGCTTAGATAAAATGACTATAAATAATATATGAAATATATAAGACATATATATATATAAGTGGTTACCAAAATTACAAACTTCAGTGATGAGTCATTTTTTAACCACTTTGAATTATATTAATGCTGGATTTTTTTTCAAAGCTGAAATTCTGACAAATAATAAAATCAAGTTAAAGCTGCAGTCCATAACTTTTTTGTGTTAAAAATTTACAAAATGTATATAATAACTGAGTACATCATGAATCTAAACTAAACTGTTTTTTTCTTATCCTGAATCACTACGGTACACCTATAATAAGTGTTTATATTCTGACTATTTAGACTGGTACGGGTCATACCACTGTGGAGAATCCCAGTACCTGCGTGACATAAACACAGAGAAGAAGCTCCGGCTGCAATGTTCTTCCACAAGACAAATGCAGTTCTGTTTATGAACTGCTAGAGCACCGAAAGTTACGGACTGCAGCTTTAAATTCATGGAAACAAAGATGTAATTATAAAAGGCTATATTTTATCATAATAATATAATCATAATCATAAAAAATACAGTGTGACTTCTCACATTACATAAATATTTCATAAAGAATACAATTTTCTGTATTAAACCATACACATAAAAACTCACAGAATCAATGACACCTTGTAGAGCTTCAAAGCCGTCATTTACTGGGAAGACATGATCTTTGCTGTCAGCAATCTTGGCCAGCTATGAAAAGTGTAAAAAATAAATTACAAAAATATATACAGTATTTACTTAAACAAGTGCAAATTCATAAACGCCCAAGCATCATTTACAGACACCTTGCAACACTTACAGGTGAAACTTGAAAAATTTGAATATCGTGCAACAGTCAAATTAAAAGGTGAAACTAATATATTTAATATACTATATAACTTAACTATTTACATATGCATAATTATACTTTTTAGAGGGCCGACATTTCTATATTTAAAATCCTTTTTTTGAACTGATTTCATGTCATATTCTAATTTTTTGAGATTTAGAATTTGGGGTTTTTATAAGCTGTAAGCCATAATCATCAAAATTTTAACTTTTGCTCGATATTTTTAGAGTTTCACCTGTAAATGGCATAAGTGCCAAGATCAATTTTTGTGCACAGCACACACACACACACCTGAGTCTCATTGAAATCTTTTACCCCTACGCAGTACACAGAGGCACCCAGGCTGCGAGAGCGATCGGCCTAAGGGAAACACAAGAGCAGAAACACTTCAGACACCTGCAATCTATTAGCCATAAACGACCTTATCCAGAGCTCATGCTTTTGGCACTGGCTGACAAAGCTGAATATCAATGAAGAGGACACTGGGTAATTCTAATCATTAGAGATGCTGAATAATGTCTTTGTTGGTTGAAGCTGAGAGGAAAAGTGGGTCAAAACATGCTGGGGATGGGAAAAATTGTTTAATTAAATTGTTTCAGTGAGTGTGGCTGACATTTTGTATGTAAAAATTATATGTTGATGATTTATGCTAATTCAAATTGATGTTACTTCTTATTCATTTGTTTACCCAAATATATGGTTACCCTCTTTTTTATAGGATGATGAACAAAAAAGAAATGTGTGATCTAATCCCCAGTATGCGAATGAGTTCAAATGGGACACTGATGACTCCGTCTTGACCTTGTGTAAAACAAAGCAAGTGTTGCGTCTCATTGTTGCTTTTTTCATAAGACGGCCCTTTTGAAAAAGTGCGCTTTAATTGTTAATTGCTTAAACTTTTGTCATGCTTTAAAAGTGCACTTATGTTGACCAACATACTTAAAGTATTAGTTCACTTTTAAAAAAACTTTTGCTGATAATTTACTCACCCCCATGTCATCCAAGATGTCCATGTCTTTCTTTCTTCAGTCGAAAAGAAATTAAGGTTTTTGATGAAAACATTCCAGGATTTTTCTCCATATAATGGACTTCAATGGGAACCAAATGGTTCGAGGTCCAAATGACAGTTTCAGTGCAGCTTCAAAGGACTTTAAACGACACCAGACGATGAATAAGGGTCTTATCTAGCGAAACCATCGGCTATTTCAAAAATAAATAAAAAGTTTAAGTTTTATAAGCACAAATGCTCGCCTTGCTCTATTCTGTGATGCACGTTCGTGACTCTCCTGTTCGAACTCGTTCATCAAAATGAACGACTCTTTTTTCCAGTCATTTAGTTCATTTAGTTTGTTGAATGAACGAAATGACTCGAAAAAAGACTCGTTCAAAATGAACAAATCTTTTTTCGAGTCATTTCGTTCGTTGAATGAATGAAATGACATAAAAAAAGATTGTTTATTTTGATGAACGATTTCAAACAGGAGAGTCACGAAGGTGCATCACAGAATAGAGCAAGGCGAGCATTTGTGCTTATAAAACTTAAACTTTTTTATTTATTTTTGAAATGACCGATGTTTCGCTAGATAAGACCCTTATTCATCGTCTGGTATCGTTTAAAGCCCTTTGAAGCTGCACTGAAACTGTTATTTGGACCTCGAACCTTTGGTTCCCATTGAAGTCCATTATATGGAGAAAAATCCTGGAATGTTTTCATCAAAAACCTTAATTTCTTTTCGACTGAAGAAAGAAAGACATGGACATCTTGGATGACATGGGGTGAGTAAATTATCAGCAAAAGTTTTTTTAAAAGTGAACTACTCCTTTAAGCACAAGTAAAGTACTTCATTACAATTTTATTGTAGTGTATTATTCAATATTTAAAGCTAACTCATTTTAAATGTACAACATTTTAAAGACGAATTTAAAAGATTAAATAAAAAAGTTAGTTAACCATATGTTTGTCGGTACATTCACACTTTATCCATTCTCAAAGACAATAGAAGTAATTATGAAATTGCATGTACTTAAGTCCTACTTAAGTGGGCCAAAAAAAGCACTCTGAAGTTCAGCTGATTGAATTTAATATATATGTTTAACCTATTATACATTTTCATTTAATTGCATTTACATGCAATATACTGTTCGAAAAACATTACATTCAGTTCACATTTAAGTATATTCTTTTAAAGTATTATTTCTGTAACAATACTATTAGTGCTGTAAAATTGATTAATTGTGATTAATCGCATTTAATAGAAACATTGGTGTATATACACACACACACGCACGCACACCACACACACACGATATATGTTAACAAACTTTTATATTAGATGCGATTAATTGCGATTAATCCATTTGAGACACTAAATACTATTTTCAAAGTGATGATAAAGTGAACTGTCAACCACTCGACTCTTTTTCTTTCTCTTCTCCTGTCTTTCATCATTCTTACCTCTCTCTCAGCGTAATAGAAGATATTTTCATGCAGCTCCCCATCTGTGAGGCCGATGATGACACTGGCTGTGCGGTATCCTTCACAGACACAACATTTTTATCAAGTTTGTAACTTGATTACAGATGTTGATGGGTTTTTTTATATATACTTTTTTTTTAAGAGAAACATGCAACATACTGAAACTAGCAAGGAAGTAATTTTGATATCTAAAAGAACAATAAACAGAAATAAACGAATAAACAGTAATTATACTAAATCGAAACAGCCTAAACCAGCTAAATTGATTAAGATGATGACCAGCTTAAATAACCAATTAGACCATCTTGTTGCTGGTTACCAGTACAAGATGTGTTTTGGGCACTTCCACTGGTTTTAGCATGGAAACACTGATTAAACTGGTCTACCTGTGAGGGGTTAATGTTTAACTACTTTTTAGCCAATTTATCGTCTGTCAGTAATATAAAACTAATTAGAAAAAAAAAAAAGATTGTTTAAACTGGTCTAAACTGTTTTTTTCTTTAAGCAAAATAGTGGTTAAATTGACCTACCCTCAGAGTTACCATAGTAAATCTGTTCGCTTGCCTAGTAGTAAAAAAAAGCAAAAACAAAAACAAACAAAGAAAAACATCATAAATATTGGAATCTCAGGCAGATCAAACAGCATTCAATGTGACTGACTGGTTATTTCACTGAACAGTTTTTTTTTAGGTCCATTAGTCTGAGTAGAGGCCAAACATTACCTTCTTGAAGACTAATTAGAGCTATATGTCATAGCTCTGTGGGAAGTACCGCTGAGCCAAAATGGTTCCTATTGGCTCACTCACCCTCTGAATGCCTTCATGCATTAAAGTGTCTCCACCTGGCCGGACATTCTTGAGTTCCTCCAAACCTTTACGAATTTGGTCCCTGACATTTGCACACATTGAAAAAGAGAGAAAAATACATCATGACCAGCGCTTGACATTAACTTTTTTGCTCACTAGCCAATGTGGCTAGTGGTTTTCCAAAGTTACTAGCCACACAGCATTTTTACTAGCCACTTTTTTGTTGTTGTGAAATTACCTGATTAAAGTTGACTATGGCGTGCTAAAATTTACTTGAACTAGATTTACAACCCTTTTAAATGTAAAACCCACTGTACACACCCAAATCAAGACTATATAAATGTATAACAATACAGGTCATTATCATTAGCTCTGATTAGGTTGTGTGTAAGCTCCTTTAAAAAAATAAATAAAACCATGTATTAAGATAAAGACATAAAAAGTAGCTTCTTATTGCATAATAAAAGTGGTGCATGGATGTAGAAGATTAATGAAAAAGATATAAAAAAAAAAAAACTAAACCGAACAAAACCTTTAGCATTAGAAACACTGTCTGTTTAAATATCAGAATCAGACTCAGAATTAGCCTACTTTATTGAGCCCCGATGGGAAATTCTTTGTTGCAATGGAAAGGCTGCTGGTGATGACATAGGTGCCGTTTATATATATATACATTTTATACATGTTTATATAAACATAAATATATAGCCTACTACTGATACAGCAAAGACAACATCGGCAGTATAGATGGCAAAATATGCTAGCCTACAGAATATTTCGTTCTGTGACAGGTGCAATATTTAAAAATTGATTTTTTTTTTTATTTGCCTATATTCATATCTGCATTTGTCAAAACCTATAGACTTTCAAACATAAAAATGTCATTTATTAATATGTGTTTGTGTCAAAATGACATCTTTTCCTATTCTATTTTGTCTGGAAACGCTTCCAACACTCTTGCGTGTAGCGTGAAAAATAAGCGTCGGTTCTATTTCTAGCATGCACGCGTTTTCGGCGCGGCTCGAGACGCGCGTGTCAAGCTCTAACCTGTTAACATGGGAGCCAAAATAAAAACGTAAACACCACGCAGCTGAGACGCGCACGCCACACAGCCAGTCAGCTTATTTCAGATGCCATTTGAAAAGACAATTATTCAACCCGCCAAAGTGGCTAGTTGGAGTGACTGTGTTACACGCCACGAGCAAAATCCACCCGCATTTGGCGGGTTGGCGGGTGTTAATGTCAAGCCCTGATCATGACCAATAATAATAACAATAATTAATAATAATTAAATAATAATTACATAATTCTGGAGAACATGGAGTGTAAGTTTGACCAGCCAAAAATTTGTTATAATGAAGATAGTAATATTGCAAAATATTACTAGAAATTAAAACTTTTTATTTTTTCCACCCCCAGGCGGTTCAGCTGATCTGGAGAGAGTTAAGGGAGGCTTAGGTAGACCTGTTTGTCCCCTCAGAGACCTCCCACTGCCAGCTGTTACTCCCTGACCGAGGGAACACTCGGCATGGACGCACTGGCACACAGCTGGCCCCGGGGCCTTCGCAAATATGCGCTTCCCCCAGTAAGCCTACTTGCGCAGACCCTGTGCAAAGTCAGGGAGGACGAAGAGCAGGTCCTTCTGGTGGCTCCCCATTGGCCCACCCGGTTCCCAGAACTCATGCTCCTCGTAACAGTCCCTCCTTGGCCCATTCCTCTGAGGAAGGATCTTCTGACTCAGAGACGGGGCACCCTATGGCACCCGCGTCCAGACATCTGGATGTCTGGTCCCTGGACGGGACACGGAGGTTCCAGGTACCCCTAGAGATACTTAACAACATCACTTCAGCACGGGCGCCGTCCACGAGACGTGTGTACACTCTGAAGTGGAACATGTTCGTTGAGTGGTGTTCTTCTCGCCGAGAAGACCCAGAAGATGTTCAATAGGGTCTGTGCTTCTTGCAGCAAGGGTTGGAGCGAAGGCTGTCTCCCTCTACCCTCAAAGTACATGCTGCAGCTATTTCAGCATATCACGACCACATAGATGGCAAACAGTAGGAAAGCACGACCTGGTTGTCAGGTTTCTTAGGGGGGCGAGACGATTAAATCCTCCTCGACCCCCCTCCATACCCTCTTGGGACCTTTCCCTGGTGTTTAAAGCACTCCAGGATGCTCCCTTTAAGCCTTTGCAATCAGTAGACTTAAAGCTTCTTTCCATGAAAACTTTGCTGCTGGTTGCACTGGCCTCTGTCAAGAGGGTAGGTGGACCTGCAGGTATTTTCGATCGACGAATCGTGCCTAGAGTTCGGGCCGAGTGACAACCACGTAGTACTGAGACCCTGGCCTGGCTATGTGCCCAAGGTTCCTACCACTCCCTTTAGGGACCAGGTAGTGAACATGCAAGCACTGCCCTACTGTGGACCCTTATAACTCCAGAGTGAAAAACCTGTAGAGTCCTCCAACCGCCTCGGCCCGGACATGGCGGAGTGTCCGATGCCAGGCCTTTATCCGCTGAATCCTTGAGAACCGGGTCTAGACTGGGTCCTATATGTGTGACCCTACGTGGGATCCCATATGTGTATATTTCTCCACGGCTGCTCCTGTCGGAAGCCTGTGTCTTTCCCTTGGGCTAAGTCACCCAGAGTATTCATATGTAGTACAACCTTCGGGCTAGTCCATATGTATTTCCCACATAACTCCTTGAAGAAGTGGCTTCCACGGCATTCTCCTTCCTAACAAAATAGCACGCTTTCCCAGTATTATCAAATATCTCACTGTATGAGTTATCACGGAACAACAGTGTCAGATTCACTCTGTGTAAGCCTCCTCCTATCGTCCTTACATGCAAGAAGGGGTAGAGGCTTGCACAGGGCACTGGATGGGGTGCAGCAGCTGTGGTGCTTTGGTAGGGATTCCTATTAGTTGGTCACGACGTACGTCAAGAGACCGACTGATAGGGAAGTCTCGGTTACATATGGTAACCCTCGTTCCCTGAAGGAGGGAATGAAAACATACTTCCCATCGCCACATCTGCCGCCACCCGCTGGGGCGGCCAGCTTATCAGGCTTGGATCCTCAGCAAAGAACTGAAGTACAATCGCACCTGCTGTTCATTACATACCTGCGCTGCGAGGCTGAGCAGCTAATGCAAATGATTGCACGCCAATGTGCATTTGCTTGTTTAGTTTCACTCGAAGTAGATTGGCCTCTCTGGCGAGGTTCCAAGTAGTCGGTTACGACGTACATTTCCTTACAATAGGCAAATCTAATCAAGTTATTTGCAGTTTTTTTTAAAATATCCTCATAGCTTTTGACCACAAGGTGGCGCTGCCCCAAAAACATTTTGAGAACCTTCTGGGCATGGTGAGTTTCGTAACAATACACCAATGCGTTTGTAAAATATTAACATAATATAGCATATCAAAATTCAAAATGGCTTTGCGTGTTACATTAAAAGCTTCAAGATTTGCAAGGTGGCTTGCAAAATATTTTTTTAAAGTTGAAAAAACTTTAAACCACGTAGAATCTTTATGAATTAATGATGTAGAGAAGATGGGGGCGTTTTGACCAATCAAATGAAAGCCGCCCACTTGTTGAATGAAATACTCAAGCCATAAACTGATTTGTAAACTACAAACAAAAAAGGAGGTATCGAGACAAACTCATGTTTTCCGTTTGTTATTAACCAAAATAAATGATGAACCTCTTTCAATTTATCATTATTCCTGTTCAAATAGAAAATGAAATGGTCAAACGTACACCGACCAATGAAAATCAATCATTGACAAACCAACACTTCTCCGGACACATGAAAATTCACAATGAATTTTGGCTTTGACAGTCCACAAGAGTGACTTTTCTTTAGAAATGTAAGCCACATGCTGAAGTCATAGAAGTGCTGTTTTAAAGATTGGAGACGATCACCAAGACCAGGGAATGTTCACAGCAGATGTGTCGTTCTTTATGGGTCAATAACTGTCACATAATCGATTCTCACAGATTTGGCCTTCTTTTCTTTTTTTTTTTTTGGTAAGAAAATTGTAAAACTTCTGTTGGCACAAATTCATACTATGGTCAAAACACTTCAAGACTGCAAAAGTTAACACAATGCATTTGTGCAGACGGCTGGAGTTAAACAGGTAAATAATGAAGATAAAGTTTACTCACCTGTCTTCTGTAAGCTGCATCAAAATCTTGCCCTGATCGGAGAATACAATGAAGGACATCCGCAACTGTGGGCTATATGCAATAACAAATGATAATGTATATTTGAATGAAATTACTATTCAATGTGAATTTCAGGTGCACTGTAGTTTGATTCAAATTAGATTTCCACTATTTTTAATTAACTGAAATGGTGTATTATAGTTTTAAAATGATTTTATTTTAAATTAATTATTTGGTAACACTTAGAAATTCTACTAAGTAACTTTGCAACTACATGCAAATTGCTATCTGCTAACACTTTATTTTGATGGAACGGACTAAATTCTACAAACCCTAAACAGTCTACTAATAGTCTAAGAGTTAGTTGACATGTAGTTGTAAAAATACCTATTGTTAGTAAAATGTCTAAAGTGTTAATTATTTACAGAACGTTTATCAAGCCAACTAGAAATTAAAGATGCAACTAGTCACTAAACAGGTTTTATAGAGGTGGTGTTTGTGCAGAGAGTTTTTCATCCACAAACACTATAGCAGAAAAGATTACATAAAATGACATGCACACACTCACATTTTTGTAAGACTCTGTATTTGCCTACCTTATGAACTTATGGGCCAGATGTTCCACAAAGTTATATATTTCATTCCAGTGATGCTGCACACTTCCTGATCTGCAGGGTGAAACAGACAAATTGGACACTTACAGTCGAACATCAAGGGGGCAATAAAGATTCACAAGCTGAGAAGAATAGCCAAAGTTTGAGATTTGCAGCTGTGTGAATAAAACAGTTTTCTTTCCTAAAAGCAGAAGTTCTAAAACTACTTGACACATTTTTATCCTCCCCAGAGGGAAATCGTTCAAGTATCAGTATCCTCCCAGAGCAGCTGTCTGAATGATGTGATGCCAGCTGCTAATATTCCACTGACTGACTAAGGGATAGTTCACTTTGGAATTAATTTTTGGTATGTTTTAGCTTACCTCAAGGGCATCCAAGATGTAGGTGTCTTTGTGGCCGCAGTATTTTCAATTTTGATATTTTTAGGTCAACCCGTTCTTGTCTGTCAGTCATATAATGCAGATCTATGGGGTATGGGGTTCCCCTTAAAAAGCATACACAGAGAAGTCCAAATTAAACATGATTTAATGACTCGTAAACGTAAGTACACATTGATGACCTAAGACACGAAACGAGTGGTTTTTGTGAGAACACGAACAGTATTTATATAGTTTTTACCTCTTGTAAACACAGCCACGTCCAAGTGATCTGAGATCGCGAGCGATTCGGTCTTTTCCGGAAAGCACCGGAAGTGAAAACTCGCGCGTGTACGTCACTCATACAATTGTTTTATTTTTTTATTTTTTTGTAATTGTTTTCATTTACGACGGTTTAAACATCCCGGATAAGCGCAAATTAGTACCCTTTTAATTAGCCGTCTTACCTACAATCTCTGTTCTGTGTAAACAATGAGTGACATACACGCGCAAGGTTTCACTTCCGGTGCTTTCCGGAAAAGAACGAAGCGCTCGCGACCTCTCAGATCACTTGGACGTGGCTGTGTTTACAAGAGGTAAAAACTATATAAATACTGTTCGTTTTCTCACAAAAACCACTCGTTTCGTGTCTTAGGTCATCAATGTGTACTTACGTTTACGAGTCATTAAATCATGTTTAATTTGGACTTCTCTGTGTATGCTTTTTAAGGTGAACCCCATAGATCTGCATTATATGACTGACAGATAAGAACGGGTTGACCTAAAAATATCAAAATTGAAAATACTGCGGCCACAAAGACACCTACATCTTGGATGCCCTTGAGGTAAGCTAAAACATATCAAAAATTAATTCCAAAGTGAACTATCCCTTTGAGCCAAAGACCAACAATTGTGATCCTTAAATATTACAGTAATGTACTGAAACCTCACATTAGAATCTGACTTTTAAATTAAATTAATTCAATTAAATGAAGTAGGGTAAGATAAGGGAGGATGCCCCCCTTAAGAACAATGTGCATTTACTTTTAAATTGTGACATATTTATATATAACTTAAAGGGATATTTCTAGCCTGACTACGTCAGACTTCCTACTTCCGCTAATTTCATTTCACTCCTGTAGTCAGTCTGAGATAGCAGCCTATCTTTCTGTTTTCCACCGGCCTGAAAACAGCCGGGCCAATCAGCAAACAGAAGGCGGGCTGAAAGCAGTGACGTACTCGCCAAGCGCAGAGTTTAAGAGTTAGGTCAGAGAAATCGAAAACGACCGCGGATAGTGAGACACGGATGCAATTCGCTCTGTTGTGGAGAATATTCCAAGCATTAGCAAACTGAAGCCCGAACAAGAAGAGTGTGTATTAAACATTTTGAATGGAGGTGATGTTGTGGCCCTACTCCCTTTGGGAAAAGTTTATTACCGATCGTCAGCGAGAAACTGGGGAGCCTTTTGACAGGTCAGTGTCTCCTTTCTTTTCCAGGTCTTAAATACCGTAAAACTTCAAACAATAGCCCGGGCTTTTATTTGCCCAAATCATCTAACTGCACCGGCTTGTATTTGAGACAGGCGTCTAACGTTATATGAGACAGGCCTTTATAATTTAGTGTTGAGATGTTGTTCTTTGAGATGTTGTTCCTAGAGTCTCTAATCTCTAAAAATCTCCAAATGCTCCACGTGAAACTGCGGTGTTCCGACCTTTTACTAGTCGATTGATTTTGATTAATATTTGCGAGGGAGAGAGAGCAAGACAGCGCTCGTGTTGTTTGTTTGAAGACGTGATAGTGTGCGCGCGGCCGGGGCTCGCTCGCTCGCTCTCTCCCCTCTCTCTCTCTCTCTCTCTCTCTCTCTCTCTCCTCTCTCTCTCTCTCTCTCTCTCTCTCTCTCTCTCTCTGCTTGTTAGCGCCCTGTCAAGTGCAGCAGTCATTCTATTACATCACTCACCGATCAAAAAGGTCTTTTACAGCCATGTTCACTCCGGTATTTCGCTCGCATCATCAAGTGTTTACAGTGGAAGTTCGATCATAGATTTGAGTTCGATGCATGATGTCTGTGGTTCGATACGGCTGTGTCGGCGCATAACATACGCCATAAACAAACTTATCTGATTGGCTTACGGGTAACCAATGATTTTAAACTTCAGAAATCGCCCCCTAGCGGGAGAGAAAACACTTCTCTATTATGCTATGCCAGACTCTGTCTACGAAGCAAAGTGAAGTAGCAGAGTCTGGTATTACCAGGCTAGGATATTTCACCCCAAAATGATAATTCTGTCAGTAATTACTCACCCTCATGTTGTACCAACCCCGTAAGACTTTCGTTCATCTTCAGAACACAAAATAAGAGATTAGTTTCCTTCGCTGTCAGCCTCGAGATTTCGAGATAGCGTAAAGCTTCTGGTTGAACGCCACACGCACCACACACATGACCAGTGCCGGCCAATAGAGTGAGCCTACGTGTGACGTATAACACAGAAGCTCTACGCTATTACACTACGGGAACTACAGTATCTCGAGGCCGACAGAGAAGGAAATGAATACTTGAATAAAGTCTTTATTTTTGTTTGTTTTTTTTTTTGCTCAAAAAGTATTATCGTCGCTTGATAAACTTAAGATTGAGCCACTGTAGTCACTTGGACTATTTTAACGATGTCTTTAATAACTTTTCTGGGCCGGCAAGTTTCAATCCCTTAGAAGCCTATGGAGGAGTGATCCAGCTCTCAGATTTAATCAAAAATATCTTCATTTGTGTTCTGAAGATGAACGAAGGTCTTAAGGGGTTGGAACAACATGAGGGTGAGTAATTACTGACATAATTTTAATTTTGGCGTGAACTATCTCTTTAAGAATGTACAGAATGATGATGCATCAGCTAATGGAAATGAATGGAAATGGAAATATTGGAAATGGAAATATTGGCTACTAGGGTAAGATGACTTCCTAAATGGGTCAAGATTCCCCCAACATGCAGAAATTTTACAAAAAGTATACATTACTTTTGATATCATTCTTATTAATATATGTCATTAATGTAACTATAATACCAAATAATCTATTTAAAATTGTCTTTTGACATTTTAGTTGAATAATTGAACAACCGGTGACAGACCAGGCAGAATCATTTTAAAAGAGTGTCAAGTCTGTGTTTGGGTTTGATTTTATGTTCCAGTTTTTTTGTCTTTTATTTTGAATTTTGTTTCTTGCTCATGTCATGTGATTCCTTGTTCCCCTCTTGTGATCTTGGGTCTGTTCATGCCCAGTCCCAAATGGCACCCTAAACCCTTGCGGTCTTCCAACGAGTGTACACTTTCGTGACATAATGGCGCTTTGACTGCTGTGGAGCTCGCTTCAGTGTGGGCTCGGGAAAAATGTGCATCGAGGGTGCATATCGACCACGAAGGGGGCGCTCGCGAGCACCCTTCTGAGACCTAAAGTGACAAAACGGTCTCAACATGCATGTAAAAACATGCATTTTAGTCTGGGACTAAACTTAAGCCTTGTCTGTGAAATTGTCTGCGATGGGGTAGAGTGTGAGCCATTGGATAATCAAAAGTTCTTAACACACTTGCGATCTTCACGCTCACTTGAATACTTGGCCCAATTACAGTGTTACAGCAAATATGTCATGTAAGTAGACAAGTGCAAGTCAAGTGCAAAGACCGCAAGTGTGTGTATTTGGACAGGCCCCTTGTCATTTGGTTCCTTACATGTGTCTTGTTTTAATTGTTTACTTTGATGCATGCGTCGTGTTCTCATTGGTTCTAGCTTGATTAGTTCTGTCTGTTCATTTGCTGTTTTTGTCATGTTACACAACAAGACAAGGCAAACATTAGGGCTTCAACACATGAATGGGCATGGATTTAAGCTCTCAAAGTTTGCCTTGTCTTGTCATGTATTGAAGTTGCTGTTCCATGTTTCCATACGCCAGGTCATAAGTCAAGTCAAGCTCTTGATCACGGTTTGCTTCATGATTTTGGATTTTGTTTCTAGAGCCTATAGTTTCTTTGAGGATGGACCAAAGCAGCCAGTAGGAGGGCATTATGCTAATGAGAAACATGGTGACAGATTTTTGTTGAGGGAACCAGGGTGATGCTTACTTAAGGGTTGGCCTACAAAAATACATCATCAATGCAGCACTCTACAGGACTACAAATGAGGTGTTTCAGGCAGGTGTTTTCTGCCTGAGAGATGAACTCCATTTGGTGTGGATTTAGACGTGGATTTAGTTTGTACATTTCCATTGTTTAGAACGTTTATAAGCATAATATAACACGCTAAATGAAAGGTTAAAAATAAAATAAAAGCATAATAGATGTCATTTAATGTTTTAGTTCCAGTATAACTACCTCATGAAGGCATTCTGCTTAATGCAGTTGTCAATGTGCCAGATGTTATTTCAATGATGCCATGTCTAGTGCAGAACTACGGCCATTGATTCATTCAAATGATATACATGTTGTTATAATGTGTAACTCTGCCAAAGATTACATTGCTTCCAGATGATCATGTTTTTGCATAGTAATGCTGTTTAAAAGTCCAGGCCCTGCATCTCAAAGTGATAGTGGTTTACTCAGATGTGCACTTTATATTAGTTATAGACGTAATCATTGTTGCCATATTTTACTCATTTGTTAGAGTACAATGTATGTCAAGTACATTGTAGAAATGTGTTTTGCTACACTTTAATACTGTTTGAAATGTGTAAATTTCATGGATTACAAAATACCAATGTGATTTTAGTAAATGTATGAAGTGTATATGATTTTTTTACTATTAAAACCAAATAAACTTTGTTATATTTTGATTTAAAAAGAGGGTGTTATTATCACATTATTTTATTTTATATTAATTTATTTTATTATCACATTATTATATTATTTATTTTTTTATTTGTGCTATAAAATCCACAATATATTCACAGCGTAAAATACCTACACGGTAGTATCCATAGGATATGGATATTTTTGTTGCATAGCAATATTTTGTTATGGCATTATGTCTTCGTACTGGTATTGCTCTGGAACAAGTGTAAATTAATACATCTTCACATAAAAAGCATTTGAAAAGCAACAAAAATAATTGGTGATGGGATAGTACAGTACATTTTTACAACACACTTTCTTATAAAAACAACAAAATAAAATTAAAATCTGTTTGTTTAAATAAAAGCCGACCCCTGGGACATAAAAATTCCTGTAGTGTAAGGCAAACTTACATTTTAACAGTGTCCAAATACGCTGAAACAAAAGAAGATATTTTGAAAAATGCCGCAGTTAACAGTAGCCATTGACTTCCATAGTATGGAGGTGAGGGGGGGGGGGGGGGCTGTTGGGTTACCAACATTATTCAAAATGTATTAGTTTGTGTTAAACAGTTGAAAGAAACTCATACAGGTTTGGAGCAACAGGAGGGTGAGTAGATGATGACAGAATTTTCATTTTGGTTGAACTATCCCTTTAAATGTGCTACTCCAACTACTGCACCTCATTACTGTATATGTTTAGAATTATTAATTGCAACGAAATGATGTGAGATATTAAGCACTGCCTCTGTCCTCCTCTCGCTCTCCTCTATGCTTGTCTTTCTCCCTCTCTCATTATTTTACCATTGTTATGGGATCCAGGGCTCTAAAGCAGGCAGGGGTTTGGAACATCTGGAGCTGATGGTGAAATGGTTTAACAAGAGGCAAATGGTATGTGTGTGTGTGAGTGTAAAAGAGAAGGGTTTATTTATATATCTATAACTCTTAATGAACTAGCCTTCTACAGCGGCCCAAGATTGCCTATTCATTTTCACTGAAATTGGACTGGATTGTCACATTATTCAGTTCCTCCCTAACTCAAAGGTTTAGATAATCTCTGGGAATGGATTAGAGCGCAAAACCACATCTCTCAGCTTTTATTTCAGTCCTAGAACAGGTCAATGAGGACATTTCTCATGGCTCAAAACAATAGCAGTTAGACTAGCAACCATTAGGTAAATTATGTTTTGTATTATATTTAACCTTTGCTCAAGAATGATTTGGTGTTTAGAGCCAGATAACTAGAAAAGAAAGCCAAGAACATTATTTCAAAATCAGTAAATGTGCTCAGATATCATTAGATTAATGCTTGGTCATAAACTGTAATATAAGTATTAAAGGTCTTACTGTAAAATTCAGCCATGGATAATGTATAGTCATCCAGTCACAAAAATCATAAAGTATCCAAACTTGCTTAATTAAAAACACCATAAAGTTTATGACATGAACTGACTCAAATAAAGTTTAAGCTCTTTAGAAAGATCCTTTATTTTATTTAGAATATTAAAATACTAATAATTAAAGTAAATTGTATAAAAATATATTTAAGTATCACAAAAATACAGTACATTTTCATAAATATCTATGATTGTATCAAATCAATCATGGCCTATATTGTGTCTTGGTAGATTTACGGAGATATCAGGCAAATATGACACACACACAAACTTAGCGTGACTGCTTGTTTACTTCTCTTGTCACTCTCCTAACACCGGAACACATCCGGGAAACAAACATCAAAGTGCATCATGGGAAATGTAGTCACAAGCATTAACACAATATACAACATCTCCTTCCCCCTTACTGTTTGAGGTCTAACACAAGATTAACAATTAACAGAAATTACTAAATAAGTCAGTAATTGTTGAAAATTAACTTCTCTTATTAACATTTTTTTTTCTCTTATGTATATGAACACATCTACTTCCCTGGGAGTGAGGGTAGACTACCTCAAACCCTAGCTGACCCTTTTGGGGATTATTCTGCCCCGATGCAATGAGGGTAGCTCCTAACTAAGTATAATCCAAGAAACGCTGAGGTGGATGCCGCTCCCTAACTGGGTATCGGCGCCCTATTTGGTTTCCATTTTCAGGTGATGCCTGTTCCTTTACAGATGGACAACTTGCAGTCTTGGTAGGCTCAGTGGTTAGTACTTCTGGAGCTGGCGTACTGTTACTAATTGGGTCAGTGACATCCACGGCTCCCTTAAGCAACTGATCAGTGTGTCTCCTCCAAGAAAAATCCTCAGCAGTTTTGACTTTATACGAGACTGGACCCGTTTGGGCCTCCACAGTAGCCGGAACCCATTTCGGACCACCACCATAGTTCCGGGCCAGCACTGGCGAGCCTATTGAAAATGTTCTGTCCTTAGCTCGCAGATTCCGTTGCTGTACCTGATTCTTTTGCTGTCGTAAGACAGTTGAGTGTTGCTGGTTTAAGCAGCTCAAAGCTTGTCCTGAGCTCTCTATTGAACAACAAAGACGCTGGTGACACTTTGGTAGTTGCGTGCGGAGTACTGCGATAGCACAGTAAGAAGCTATGAAGGCGTTGATGAAATGTTCCCTGCCCGAGTGAAGCTTTCAGCGCATGTTTCATGGTTTGGACAAACCTTTCTGCTAACCCGTTGGTTGCAGGATGGTAAGGTGCTGACGTGATATGCTGTACTCCGTTTGCTTGTAAGAATGTGGCCATCTCGTGTGATGTAAATTGAGGGCCATTATCTGAGACAAGCTGCACTGGAGGTCCAAATCTACTGAATATTTCTCCCAATTTCTCACTTGTCTTTTCAGCTGAGGTAGATTTCATGATAGCCACCTCAGGCCACTTACTGTGTGCATCCACGACAACCAACAGCATTTTGTCCTCGACTGGGCCTGCAAAATCAATATGAATGCGATGCCATGGTTTCTCTGGATGTTCCCATGGGTGCAGCGGTGCCAGTTGGGGTACGTTACGTATGCGCTGGCATGACGTACATGTTCTTACCTTTTCCTCAATTTGGCCGTCCACTCCTGGCCACCAGAAGTAACTCCTGGCAATTTATTTAATTCGGACCATTCCACAATGTCCCACATGCAGCTGTTTTAGCACTTGCTTGCGCAGAGCCGGGGGAATAATCACTCTCCTTCCCCACAGCAAACAGCCTGACTGCACTGAAAGTTCACGTCGTCGAGAGATATATGGTTTTAGCTCCAGGTCATCGCTCTCCCCTTTTCCTGTCATGACGATCCCCATGACCTTGGACAGGACAGGGTCATTTCGTGTGTTCTTACGCACTTGTACAGCAGTTACCGGGGCCCTTTCCACCTGGCTGAAATAGAAAATTTCCGCCACTTGTGCATCTTTCATCCTGTCAACGAGAGGCAATCTAGACAGACCGTCCGCATTTCCGTGGAATTCCGACTTCCGATATTTGATGTCATAGGTGTGAGCGGATAACAACAAAGCCCACCTTTGCATCCTACTAGCAGCAAGAGATGGAATGCCATGGTGTGGGCCAAAAATTGCAGTGAGTGGCCGATGATCGGTCAGCAACGTGAACTTCCTCCCAAAAATGTACTGGTAAAACTTACGAACTCCAAACACAATGCTCAACGCTTCTCGCTCGATCTGAGCATAGTTTGCTTCTGCTTTACTCAGACTCCTGGAAGCAAATGGGATTGGCCTCTCTTGACCATTTGGCATGATGTGGGACAAGACAGCTCCCACACCATATGGAGAAGCGTCGCAGGCCAGCTGGATGGGAAGAGCAGGGTCAAAATAAGTGAGGGCATTTGACCTTAAAAGTGTCTCCTTTGCTCTTTTAAATGCCTCCTGGCATTCAGAGGTCCACCTCCAATTTTTCTCATGACACAACAATTTGTGCAAAGGTTTCAACAGCGTGGCAATGTTTGGAATGAACCGCCCATAATAATTTAGTAACCCGAGGAAAGACCGCAGCTGCCCTACATTTCCGGGCACTGGAGCATCCACAATGGCCTTAACCTTGGATGGAGATGTATGCAAACCAGAGGCATCAATGACATGGCCTAAGTACTCGACTGCAGACTGGAAAAATTCACATTTATCCTTGCGCACTCTCAATCCGTATTCTTTTAATCTTTCAAGGGTAGCATCAAGATGTTTCAAGTGCGACTCTTCATCAGTGCCAGTCACTAGAATGTCATCTAAGTAACACACCACTCCAGGAAGCTCCGCCAGAATCTGATCCATCGCTCGCTGAAAAACGGATGGAGCCGAAGTAATTCCAAATGGTAACCGCTTATACCGAAATAGGCCTTTGTGGGTGTTGATGGTGAGAAGTTCTCTGGACTGTTCCTCAACATGCATCTGCAGGTACGCTTGGTTGAGGTCGATTTTGCTGAATTTTTGTCCTCCTGTCAGACCAGCAAAAAGATCGTTAATGTGAGGCAAGGGGTATTGTTCTGCTGACAACACTGGATTTACTGTGACTTTATAATCCCCACAGATCCTTATGCCTCCATCTTTCTTTAAAACTGGAACAATGGGAGTTGCCCACTTACTCACACTGACTGGTTCCAGCACCCCCTCCTTCATAAGTTCAGCTAAATTTGCCTCTACCTTGGGTTTCAGCGCATATGGAAGGGGCCGGGCTTTCAGAAATTTTGGCTGGCTTCCCGGCTCTACAGTCAATTTCACCTTGATTTCCTTCATGCTGCCCAATTCCTGTTTGAAAATATCACTGTGTTTTTGGAGAATACCTTCAAGGTCCAGTGATTTAGGTGTCATCATATGTATGCCCGGCCAGTCCACCTTGAGTTGCTCCAGCCATGAACGTCCCATCAACGAGGGGTAACCACCCAAGACCACATACAATGGCAGTTTTTTTTGTTTGTCCATTCAGTTCAACTGTTACCTGAGTGAGTCCTTTCATGGTTACCGCTTCACCAGTGTAAGTCTTAAGAACCACATCAGGTGGTGTGAGCGGCAGGTGGCTCAGTATTTCACTGTATACCGCATCCGACACGAGCGACACAGCAGCACCAGTGTCAATCTCCATTTTCACAGGCTGTCCTTCCAGCAACGCAGTGACCTTATAAGCCTTGGTTCCACCTACGACAGTGAGCACATGCAAAGGAAATTCCTCATCAGATGTATCAGTAACCTCCTGGTTTTCCTGCTCAACTGCAAATACGCGTTGCTTTTGCTTCCTTCTGTATACTGGTTTCTGCTGCGCTTCCTTCTTTTCTGTTCTATTTTTACATGCACGTTCAATGTGTCCTTTTTTCTTGCAGCTGCGGCACTCCACATCTTTAAACCAGCATGAAACGGGTGAGTGTCCTGTCTTACCACAGCGAAAACATGGGCCTTTATATTCAGTTTGTTTTCCGGTCTCCATCTTATACACTTTACTGTTTGAGCTCAGTTGCTGTGCTTCCTTAGCAGCCATTTCCATAGACACACTCAGCTCAATTGCTCTTTGTAGTGTCAGGTTGCTCTCCGTTAACAGTCTTTTTTGTATGCCCTCACAGCGGAGTCCGCAGACTAATCTGTCCCGAAGTGTGTCATTTAGCACTTCACCAAATTCGCAGTGTTCAGCTAATTTTTTTAGCACAGCTACAAACATTGTCACGGTTTCTCCTTCCAGCTGATTCCGTCTGTGAAATCGAAATCGCTCTGCAATTACTAAGGGCTTTGGAGAGAAATGCGATTTGAGAGTTTCCACTATTTAAACATACGTTTTCGCTCCCGGTTTTTCTGGCTGCAGGAGGTTACGCAGTAGGGTATATGTCTTAGGACCCATCACACTTAAAAAAGTGGGTACAACCTTCTCTTCAGTAACGGCATTCGCCGCTACAAAGTACTCAAATCTTTCTGTGTAAGAGCTCCACTGCTCACTACTCTCATCAAAGGGACCAATGTTGCCAAAAACTGCTGCCATAGTGTACCGTTCTCTGTCGTTTCAATCAATTCAGTCACTTATCTGAATCGTTGTCTTCTTCTCCCTCTTCAGTCAACACGTAGATTAGCAGCAGGCTGTATTATTTCTCATGTCCAGCGAACTCGCCGTCAAGCCGCTTCATTTCCGCCTTTACACCACACACACGCGGATTAACACGATCCTCGTCGCCAATTTATTGTGTCTTGGTAGATTTACGGAGATACCAGGCAAATATGACACACACAACAAACTTAGCGTGACTGCTTGTTTACTTCTCTTGTCACTCTCCTAAAACCGGAACACATCCGGGAAACAAACATCAAAGTGCATCATGGGAAATTTAGTCACAAGCATTAACACAATATACAACAGCCTATTTTAGGATACGAGTAAAAATTATTCATACAGTCATTAAGAGCTAATTTACAATACTGATATTATAAATGAATGTGTCTTTTATTGACGTAAAATGCATTCTTTGCATGAGTAAATATCATTACTAGAAACTGATCATGTCCCTGAAGATATAAAATAGAGCTTTGGCATTTGTTGGAGTCTGTCTGATGTTACTGCTGCGCAGAAGGTTAGTTTAGGGAAGCAAGTAAGTTAGAATTATACGGTTAAACTCGGCTGTAGTCGACTGTAGACTCGCTGGAGTATAGGATTAGACGGATGCTGTAGTCGACTGTAGACTCGCTGAAGTATAGGTAGGGAGCTGAAGCTGTAGTCGACTGTAGACTCGCGGAAGTGTAAACTCAGCTAACGTCAATGTGTAGACGCGCTGGAGTATAAGTTATTCTAGGGTAGGTTAGGTTTAGGAAAAAATCCATCACAGCACTCACCCAACTTCGACAGTCGAGTGATTCAAGATTCAAAATGGATTGCAGAAACATTTCTCGCGAGGAAGCTCTGTCATTTTCTAAACTTTTCTTTACAAAAGCAAGCTTGTGCTAAGAATGTTGCGTTCTAGATCACTCAACCATCTACTAGGAAAAAACATCTGGAACGCCGATCAAAGTCGGACATCCGACCTGAGAACTGGAAGTAGATCGATCAACCCAGACATCAGCGAGACACGTCATTTGACGTCAGTTCCAATATAGAGGCAAGATATGGAGATATGTCAAATCGTATAACCAAACTTTAACATTAAACACTAAGTTTATATAATGATACCTTCATTTTTGCATCGCGTCACCTATTTTCAAATTGAATGCCATTTTATGCTATTATGTTATTCTTTTTTGCCATTTAATTGTCACAAACACAAGAAATACTCTTGTTGTGTCATGGCCAGTGTCAGAGGGTAACACAAATCAAGTAACGCTACTTATGTAATCAGATTACTTTTTTCAAGTAAAGTAATGCATACTTTTAAATTTACAACAAGATATCTTTAAATAAGTAACACAATTTACTTATTACACAATTTACAATTTACGACTGACCCATTTTCATTCATGTTGAGAAAAATCAGGAGAAAGTGCAGAGGTGTTGTGTGTGCTGTGTGAACATGATGGTTATTGTAGTTATATCTAAATGTGAGCAGGCATTTACTCATCTCACTTGCACAACAGATTCAATATTCTGCTAAATGAATAAACCAGTGAAATGCATATATTAAATTAATAAATATATAAAATTACACCAATATAGCCTATTTATGCATTTAATCTCACTTTATTAACCAATGCCTTTGCTGCTGACCCTCAATGATCCAATTCACAGGTCAGAGTTCACAGGTGTCACATGTATCAAAAAGGTGTGCACACAAAAAAGGACCGGTATGCTGCGAATTTGGGACAATGGACAAAATATTTAGTTGAAAGAATGATGTGACTGACCAGATGTTCCAGAACTTTTCCAGAGACAATTACAGGCCTTCCTGGTCATTAGTGTTATGAGTTATATTATTAGTTTCATAACACATGTGCCTTTATTCCCAACACTGCTTCTAAACTGTTCTCTTGTTGCACTCTCTGCAGAAGTGCTTGATCTGAATGAAAGGAGGAGAACAGTAAATGTCCTTCACAGACCCTCCTGAGCACAGGAGCCAAACCATCAAGCCACAGCTATAAAGTGGAGCCACAGAGATGGCCCATAAGTAGCCTACAACCAAACCCTGACTTTCCCATAACTCAGATACAAGGCAAAGCTGATTGATTTGTGTTGATATATTAACTCGTGTAAACATAACCAGAACTTAGTAGTCATTAGTCATTGTACCATGATAGCTTGAAGGCTCAAGCTTTATATGCTAAATGAATTCCATTGCATTACAATTGACTGTAACACCGCATGACTGATTATGACGAGTTGTGTTTGTATATAGCATTTAAAATACATGAATCTAATGTGCAAAATAATGCTGAAACTATTGAAATATTCAGATTTGACTGTATCTTGCCAAATTTATATTACAAAAGTGCCACAGAAGCGCTTTGCAGTGGCATTTATGTGTCTTTACATCGACTATTTAATGCTGCTCAGAGGTGGCATAGAGTATGTATTTCTAATCAAATTGCAATTGCAACTGCTTACTTTGATACTAGAGGCTGAAGTGGGTCCAAGCATGCATGATTTAGTCAGGCTTTTATGTGTAATTGCATCTTTACACTGAATTTTGTGCAGGCACAGAATAGCCTTAAAGTAACACCGAGTAAATTTTCCTCTTCGGTCGCCCTACTGGTTGGAAACGAAATTGTCCATTACCGCTGTCGTAAATAATTTAGCCTACCGTCGCACGCACGCTCGCTGTTTATCCAGCACCGGCTTTAGAATGAACGATGTCCACAGACAAGGTAGAGTATGTTACATGATTTCATGAAAGGATGATGTATTGCGACAACCGAAACGAAGAAAAACGAAATAATGACTATTGTAGCGCTTGACGTAAAGCAGTCGAATTTTGTAGTTCTTTTTGTGCACGGGTTCCTACCCGAAACCCGAAGTTACATAGTGCCAGTAAAAGCGATACAGACCCCGTCAGGCTATGGCAGAAGTGTCATTTAACTTATTAAGTCGATGTACCATCACAAGGGTCTTAGAAATATATTATGAAGGTTGAAAAACGACATAGTGTTACTTTAAAGGTAACTGCAGTTTTTTTATAAACACTATTTGTTATACTGGTTAACACTCTTCACATCCTGATACCAATCAATAATAGAAGTGGTCTAAGTAGTCAGCAGCTGCCTTTTATAGTTCCTCCTGAACCAAAACAATGAGCTTATGCTGCGTTCACGCCATGTCAATACAGTAACTACGAGATGGCAACCCTTGACGTTCTACCTGTCACGTCTTCAGACTCAGATTTATGTCTTTCTATGTCAACACTATCAACACAGAAATTAATCTGTAGCAGCCAGGTGGTACAACTAGAGCTCTGTAAGTTGTTTATGATTGTAATGTTATGTGGCTTGAGACATGAAGTAATTTAACGCCGTCTCTTATAACACTATGCAGACTGTGTGCGTTCATGTGTTTTGAAGGAGGCATGGCTTTTGAGAGCATGGCTTCTGGAGAGAGTGTGGGCTATCGTGCTTTCAGAGCTAGCTTGCTAATGTTAGCCTCTCAGATTGACTAATGCCTACCCTGCCTTTAATGCCATGCACAATAAAAAGGGGGTGTTATTAACATTTTTAGGAAATAAAGAGAAAGGTTTAGAAATTTTGAACAACTTAAATCAAAGAAAAGTTATGATGTTAAATAAATTAGGTACAGATGTCCTTGATTCAATTGAAGCACAAGATGCAGATTTCAAATCATTCTGAAGAACACGACCATCGGTTTTTCTTTCAAGTCACATTGAGTGCTAGTGTTATTAAAGTGAAAGTGGACATAGCAAATCAAATCCTGAAATTAATGCAACTTAGTTATTTGCTTTGGTGGCATGTTCTGTTATGATTGCATTCATTAACTTTATTCTCCCATAGCATTTCTAAAATTAACTTTGTCTCCAGAACAATAATATTTTGACTTAATATTTTGACAAGTCTTGTAGATGATGAAAGATATGAAAAGAGTGAGTGTCTTGGCCATTGGCTGACGAAAAGACGATGTGTTCTTTGCACCAATATGCAATAACAATCAAATCAACATTGTTATACCGGTATTCATGAAAATGTTATACTGAATAAAAAAAAGCGAACGAACTAAACGAAAATTAATTATATCCGACAGAATTCGATTCACACACAGGTTCCAAGGCAGTGGCGTAAAGGGGAAATGAGTTGAGATACAGCTGTATGTCACTGTAAAACAATATGAATCTGTCCAACAAAAACATCACATTCACAGCTGAACTGCCAGGCTATCCATGACGAATGATTTACAAGCATTAGGAAACACAGCTGTGTTTTTTTTTTTTTATTTAACACATTCGCCGAACATGAACATAACACTCTGGGGGAAAGTTGCCAAGTAGAGCCAAAGTTTATACTGGTAGAATTTAAAATAGTTGGAAACTGTGACCCACATCCAATCTAATGTATGTCCACGTGTGTGTGTTCAAATTGTGTACAGCACGCAGGCAAACATGATGATTGAGTTCAGAACTATGTAATTGATTTTCCATGTGTTCTTATAGGTCCTACCTAGGGCTTTCGCCACAATACATCCCCAAATTAGGTCAAGATAGCTTGTGATTTGCCATGCATACTATCACATAAAACTAAAGCAATCAGTCAAAATGCATAAAAGTACATTACTTTTCTATTCAACTGTCTGTGGAACTAATATGGCAAATAGCCTCTAAAACCAGCTGTTTAATCTATCATTACCTTGCAGGCTTTTGGCTCAGAGTTTCATATTTGTAAACTGCCCCCAGAAGGCACCACTTACATCCAGCCAATATGTCCGCATTGACCTCAAACATGCAATTTTCTCACCTCTTGTTAGATGAGACATATGCTACAGAGGAAAACAATTATCTTTATCATTTTTATTCTCTCTCTCTCTCTCTCTCTCTCTCTCTCTCTCTCTCTCTCTCTCTCTCTCTCTCTCTCTCTCTCTCTCTCTCTCTCTCTCTCTCTCTCTCTCTCTCTCTCTCTCTCACTCTTATATGTCAATGCCATTCTGCACTAACTGATAAAATATAAAACTAAAATCAACAATATAATAATAATAAGCATAAAACAGTATAGCGAAGACAAAATATAAGCTATTTTGGCACTTTGCTGTTGCTGAACGTTAGTGGATAATATTCATACTGTGATTATTCATAGTACATCTGTGGATTCTCTGATAGGACATGAGGAGAACTGACTTTATATAAAAGTCACTGAGCTAAAATTATGAAGAAAAGTGTAAAGTACACTGTAAAAAATGATTTTGTGGTGAAGTAAATACTACTGAAAAAAAACAATGTAATTTACATGAAAAAGTTAGTTCAGGCAAGAATTAAAAAAACTAAGTAAATTCCATATCAGTACTTAATTCAAGCGAGTAGAAATGGAAGCGTAAATATCAACTTAATAAAATTAAGTAAAAATTACTCAACTTTTCTGATACTGGGGTTCCCATCATGCACTGGACCTTGAATAATTAATGAGGTTGATTTTTCACTGGTTTCCAGCTGTATTTACACTGTTTTATCATTGCTTTTGTTGTTAGGACTATAGTAACTTGCCATTTTGTGACATTTCGAGTACATTTTCTGCTCAAAATGACACATTCAAACACAAAAACGATTACAAATGTTACCGTCATTGTGTATTGTCTACCAAGTATTGAGGTCTTTGCATTCACATGATGTTTAACATCTGACATGATGTAGTATAAATTACTTAGAAGTTCTAAGTAAAGCACATTCTGGTATTTCAATATTATTGTTTGAGCGAAATGTAATGCAAAGGAAATTTCAACTAAATTGATTTTACTCAACCTTTTACTAGCCAAGTTAAAATTTCTTATTTTCTTTGTTACTTTCACTTGACTAGGTTAAGTAAAGTTTACTTAATTCCATATTCCAAGTAAATTTAACTTAAATATTTCTAATTAAAGCTACTGATAAATATGTTTAGGTTTTTACTTGGCAAATCGTTGTAAATTTACTAGCATTTTCTGAGTGAGATTTGTTAGCAAGGTTTTTTCAAGTAAATTCTACTCCAAATTTTTTACAGTGTAGAAAGAAAAGTATTTCTCAGAAAAGAATGTGCAGCATTAGTTAGCAGATGCTACTTATTTTGCATCTAATGTAATGAAGTTCATTCCGTGAGTGTTTAAATGGCATAGGCGTTAATTTTAATATGATCTTTCAAAGTATCCTAAAGACATGACTCTTGGAGTTAGTTTCCATTAAAACAATGGGTTACAACATTAATACATGAAAGCATCACTTACTTTAGCATTCCTCACTGTAACAGAACCTGAAAGCTTTAAGTTATGCATTGCCTAAATCTACATGTGCACTTGTAATTTATACATGTGTAGTGTCTATAGTCTATTATAACTAAATACGGTTAATTGGTAAAAGCCCTCACTCATCGTGAGTCTTATATGGTATGCAGATGCCAACACAGCATTTATGGAGTGTTGTCATGCTTATAACCATGCATGGTAAGGAGAAGTGGAAAATAACAGGATAACTTACTTGTCAAGAACAAAATAGAGGTCAAAACCCCCATAGCAGGAGGAAGCTGCAGTCCCTCTTTCCGGCACAAGTCCTGTATTTCCATTCGCAGTGCCCACCAATTTGACACAGAGCAAAACTGCTATCCTCCAAAGTCTGCACATGTTGTAAAGCACTGTTTGAGTCAAGCAAATGTCAGGACTACAGGAAAAATATAAAAGTGACCATGAGAGAAAAATAAGGTTCCACAGGGTCCTTAACAATCCGTTATCCTTATGTGGAGACCTAATTTCTCCAAAAGACTGAATTTGTCTTCTTTGTTCTTCTAGTGTCCTGTGGTAGCAGAGTGAATGTTTTAGAGAAAAAAGAAGAAAATGTATCTTGATAGAAATAAGTTTCTAGATCCCAAAATGCACACATGTAAATGTGCACATGTACCCAAAAGTCTGACACACTTCTGCTCGCTGCCCCAGTTGCTGCTAGATTGATGGAGTGTGGGAGGGAGTGTGGTTGTGTGTGTTTATGTTTGAGAATGTGTGTGTGAGCGTGATTTTGCCAGACAGTGCAAAATCATTGTCTCTCTCAGCCCCTTGACTCCAAAACAAGTTTCCATCCTTTTTTTTTAAACAATAAAGATAGCCAAGGTTGTTATTTTGCCATCTAGTGGTAAGAAATGTTAGTGAAAATGTTGATGTTCATTGACCACATCATATTAACCATATTATCCACCAAATTTCAACCATTAACAGTTTAGGCATGTACCTGAACAAGTGTCAAGATAGTGCTGGTCTGTGCTGCTGTTAAAAAAATAAAATAAAATAAAACTACTAACAAACACATTGTATTGATTCAGCTTTATTTATATAAACACAGGTATACATTTAAAAATGTAAACTAGATATTTAATTTATGTCATTTATTATTTAAAGTTCTATGCCTTTAATTTCATTTACATTTTCAATGTTAAATGCAGTTAATAAGGTTGCCTAAATACCTCAAATCATGTTAAATTATACTACCAGCCAAAAACACAGTGAAAAAAGCAATATCGTAAAATACAATTTTAATGTAAAATTACTGTTTTTTTTAAATCTGAATATATTTTGAAATGAAATGTATTACTTTGAAGGCAAGGCTGAATTTTCAGCATCATTACTCCAGTCTTCAGTGTCACATGATCCTTCAGAAATCATTCAATGCTGGATTTAATCCTCAATATATATTATATAAATATATTATATAGATGCACTTTATGAGCAAGAGACTTATTTCAAAAACATTGCATCTAAAATATTCCAAACCTTTGACCGGTAATACAAATTTCATGTTCATTTGGACATTTCTGTAATTGCCCTTTAAATCAGCAGATAAAACTGAAAAATTATAATTGATTTATTTCCCTAATTCATGGCTGTCATTTACCAACACTACTATGAGCACATGGAACTTTCTCAAAAACTTCATATGTGCATGTAGTGTAATCATACTCCACTGTGCACTTGTCACGATATGAAGTGGGCGTCGCCATTCTACAGAAATTAAACAAAATAAAAGGAATTATTACGTATCATATTAGTACAACACTGTGCCACAAAATGTATGGTTATGTTAAAATGTCTCTGGATTATGCATGTTATTCGGTTTCCTGAAAAGGGAACAAGACGTTTCGTCAGTCGCTGATGCTATGGGAACGCCTTTAGCATGCACTGGTGTCTGAAGCACAGATTTCAGAGGCATGAACACTCAATCTCAACTCAATGCTCCTTCTAATAGAACTTCTAGAACTCATGGGAACAGAGGTAGCAAGGAAAGCTTTTCCACCTTCCACCTTCACAAGCATCATAAGAGCTTCTAAAAAGCAACCCAAGCGGGGGGAATGCAGTCCTGATTGCATTTCAACCTCTAGTTAAGTAACTAAGGGAAGGCAGCAGGTTAGGGGGTGGTACGCCCATGGTGATACTGTCCATCTCTTTTACACTGTCAGTTGCCTGATCCTCCCAGGAGTAAAAGTACTGCACAGTGGATCCCTTCCGCAGAGGAAAACAAAATACTAGGTTGCGGGAGCGGGAGGCCTAAAGTGACTCAACCACTACAACCCCATCTTTATTGCATGGGCCATCTTCTTCGTGACACAGAGTTCCAGGACTGCCTCAGGTACCAATTACTCACCTGATCCAGGTCCTTGAGAAGGTTGGCCTAGTACGCCTGCAACAGCGCCATGGTGTGTAGGGCTGCAACAGCCTTACCCACCGCTGCGTAGGCCTTGCCCACCAGCCGCTAGGTGGTCGACATGGCGTTCAGCAAAGACGCCATACCAAGAGAGAGGTAGCTTGCAAGCTCTTCTATTTGAGGCATCTTCATATATCTGTGCTTGCGTAGCCCTTGCACATTAGAATAATTCAATGGTGAACCAGTGACTATGCGAGGTGACAACTCGCCATGGAGATTAGGAAGAAACAGAAGGCTCAAGAGGGGTCATGCCAGCTCGTTGAGATACGTCATGATTTCCTCTGCCAATAGAATTGGCGTGATTACACATGTGCTTCAAACAGGTGTGACACACACTGAAGGCATTCACACTGAAGGCATTCACACTGAAGGCATAGTGTCAGCAACAGACGCAACGTTTCCCTTAAAAAGGAACCAAAATTAATGAGTTAAACTAATGCTCCACTGTGGCCTTGGGTCTTAAAGTATTTTTCAATTAAACTTCTGAACATGGATAGAAAAAAAAGTATTTCTTGCCATGACAATGTAACACCTAAAAATCAAAATCATCCGTAAAATGAACCATGACCTTAACAGCTCAAATCATACACAATTTTAACAAATTTGTTATATGTGCTTTTTTATAAAAACAAGCTTCAAATTTCTTTTAAATCCTCCCAAAATGGTCTCTTTTACTTTAGGCCTAGTCCACCATGGGTACATGGGTATTTTTATAACCTGAGTTTTTCCTCCTTCGTTGTCCACACAAAATCGTGTCCACACAAGCAAAAAAATCTCTGTCCACATGAAAACGCAAAAACAAGTTATGAAGCACTGTCAAGAGCATGCACAACCAACAGGTGGCGATATATCCCTAACCGTAAAGCAATGTTGGCCAATCAGAAGCCAGAAAAAAAGGTTATTATTGGTTCTGGTAGCTAAGCTAAATGGTTTTGAAAATACCCATGTTCGTGTGGACAGGGCCTTAGTAACTCAATTCTGTTGTATTGATGGAGAAAATCAATACAACAGCAGGTAATGTCACTAGTTACTAAATTTAATATACTTACGCATCACAGCAGCTCATAGAGCCAGCAGAACAATCACAGTCCACACATTTACTGTTTCTCCAAGTGGATCCAATAGGATGCCAAGTCTTATCTGTTGAGTCCTGGCAAAACTTAACTATCAAGGATAAGAGAATTGGGTCATACTCTTTAGTTATGCATTAAAAGCAAAGGAAAGTTTATGTGTGTATGTACCTGGTGTTTTGTGTTGGAAGTTGAAGCATGCAGCATTGACCAGAGGAAGGACAGTGCACAGAAACAAACCCAAAACCACAGACCTCTTCACAGTCAACAAACACAAGCAAATACAGTTATTGATCCAATGTTAAACTTTAAATAGTTTTATCTGAACCTGCAGAATTGGGTTGAATTTAATTTTACAAATTAATAAAAGCATGTTTGCTTCACAAATGTAGAGTCATTTAGACGAATTGTATGGTGAAATGTGTCATCGACAGGTAGGCTATAAAAAATTATAAAATATAACATGCAACTGACACATTTAATGAATCCTGTAATTAATTGTGAAAATATATTGAAAATTCTAAAATCTATATATTTTACTAAACATAAGCAATATTATAATGAGAGCTTACCATGTTTCTGCAGACAGCGATCCGATTATATGAAACCAAAATCACTATGCCTGCATGTATTTAAGTGAACAGAGGAGGGTGGAGCAATATGCTAATGATTCATTTCACAAATTATTTTGAAAAACGGATACAAATAGCCTACATATAGGCCTTGTTTTTACAGATAATGGTTAGATTAAGCCGGGATTATGCCTTAGTTCAATTAGGGGATTTAAATAGCTTTTATAAAAATGCCTTAGAAAAAAAAACATTACTGGTGTGCATCTTGAGCTGACATATTTTAAGATTATCAGTGCAAGTTGCTTTAGTTAAAACTACTCAAACATGCATTTTAGTCTGGGACTAGTTTAAGACTTGTCTGTGAAACCTAGGGATTGTTTCATTACATTATTATTATTATTATAAATAAGTACAAATTTGTATGCTTTGGTAATGATAATTTTTAATTACAGAAAGATCATGACATGTTCACAAAGAGATCTGTCATATTGCGATTGCATTAAGGAAACTTTACAGAAATAGCATATAGCTAATCGCCATGTTTTATTGAAGAGATGTACTACTCATTATTCTCTTGAGTAGAAAAACAGCCTTATCTTGTCCTGATTGGACTTCGAAGTAGAAACAAACAACAGCTCAGCATCATTACCGTGTTCTCAATGTACACTACTGGTCAAAAATGTTTGGGTCAGTAAGTTTTTATTTTCCTTTTTTTAATAATCCTTCTATTTAGCATGGACATACATTTATCAAAAGTGACAGAAAACATTTATAATGTTACATAAGATTTCTATTTCAAATAAATGAACTTATAGAAATGTATTTTGAGCACCAGCATATTAGAATGATTTCTGAAAGATTGACACTGAAGACTGGAGAAATGGCTGCTGAAAATTCAGCTTGGCCATCACAGGAATAAATTACATTTTTAAATATATTAAAACAAAAAGCAGTTATTTTAAATTGTAATAATATTACAGTATTACACTTTTAAAAAAAAATTCAGTGGCTTTGTAATGTCACAACAATGAATAGCTATGCTACCTTAATAAAATCTCTGTATATCATTTAAAGGTACCGTAAACGTTACTTTGAATTCGCCAAGTACCACATGTTCCTGGATTAACATCGTTGTTGATCCTGAAACAACTTTCCAATCAACCAATCAGATTTGAGGGACAAGTTTACATTTTATGTCAAGTTTAGGCTTAGAACCAGGGTGAAGTACTTAAACATCAGTGTTATTCACCTATCATTACCCTCTGATTTTAGGGAAAAATTATGGGTAGGGGTAGGGATTGGGTAAAGACTACATTTTGGGACAGGAATGTTGATCCAGGATCAACAAAATATGTTGATCCAGGAACATCTTACTTGGCAAAATCACGGTGACCGTGACCAACCACTCTCAGTCAACATACACTGTACACTGCTTATGTTGGAGAATTTCATCTGTCTCATACATGGGTCTAAATGCTGTAATATTAGAGAGAGCCTGCTGAGGGGAGGAGATGAACAGAAACCTAGGCCAAAAGGCAAGTCAAGTGAGGACAGGAGAAGAAACTGGGTGAAAGGACATGAAAAAGCCAGGTCAGATAAGGACAGGAGAAGAAACTGGGTGAAAGGGCATGGAAAAGTACCTGAAAATCATGTATAAAGTCATTTTTAAAAAGATATGCATGCGCAAAGAAGGTTGCCTCAATTAAAAATGAAATAACGATGCAGGTGGTTCTAATCGGGGAGGAGTAATAAGGAGGAGCAGAGAGAGAGAAAAGATAACGAGTTGAGCGCTAATTGGGTATCTAGCAAGAAGACAAATGTATAAGACCTGAACACTGGCCCATGTAAGATCAGATCGCCGGCCGGCATCTCACTTTGTTGAACTGCTCGATAAAGTTATTCTTCTGAGACCTGAAACTTCGACTCTGAAAGCTTTCTTCTGAAGACCAGAACCAGACTTAGAGACCTGAACCAAACATCGTAGATTTGCCACAACACTTATTCCAGTCAATAAGCAAAACTTCATTGACCATGCAGAGTAAAGGTATACTACTTTCCCACGGGCAGCTCCAGTAGTGCTGGTGCCAAAGAAGGATGGAGGTATCAGTTTCTGTATAGAGCAGCAGCAAGCTGCTAGCTTCTATTTTTGCAGGGCTAGTAATACATGTTTAAAATAATGCACTAAAAACACATTTATCAACAGAATCTCAAAGTAGGCTTTTATTAAGTAAATCAAGGAGTGAATTACTCACCTACTCCTTTAAACCAGATATCTGTTGGGCATGATTAAAGTTAAACGCATAATAGCAGGCACACAAACACTTCATATTGAGTAAATTTGACTGAAAACGGCAGATTAATTAACTGTTCTGTTCTGTGTAAATTAAATAACATTTGGATGTAAATGGTCCTCTTCCTGACATAAATGCAAGAGCTAAGACAGAGCGTCCTTATAAGATTGTCCGGCCGTTGAATATCAATTCGCGCCACACTACATTCAAGCAATATATACCATAGCCTATTATCCACCAAAATCAGCTCAGTCTCATCCCAAGAAGTCATATACTGACGTCTTGGGACGTCTTTTGACCATACGTCAATATCCGCCTTTTTAGGGTACCCTTAAACGTCGGTTAGATGACGTTATCGGATCCTAACTCTACCCCAGACCTAAACCTACCCCTAAACCTACCCCGTCACCTACTGACGTTAAAGGTAAAGCGTCAGTTGTATGACGTCCCAGGATCGTCATTTACCGACGTTTAAGGGTACCCTAAAAAGGCGGATATTGACGTATGGTCAAAAGACGTCCCAAGACGTCAATATATGACTTCTTGGGATGAGACTGTGTTACCAAAATACAAATTCGTCTCACCATGTCACAAAGCTCAGATCATCTCAAACTTATTTGAACATGATAATAATATACCAATAGAGCACTTTTAGGATGTGCTGGAATTGGAGATACGCATTATGGATGTACAGCCACCAAATCTGCAGCAACTGATGCTATTATGTAGCCTGGTTGACACCAGACCCTTCTCAGTTGTAACTGAGAGTCGGTCTAGGGAAGGTTCATTCACAGCCCATTTCCAAAGGGGCGTCATCAACGGACGTCGCTCAAATGCATCTGGGCGCAATTGGATAGACCTAAAACCAATTAGAGCGATGAAGAAGATGACGCTTCAACGTCGCTGATCGTCATCGTGTAAAGCCCACCTCAACGTTTGTGATTGGTGCCTCGATTTGGAAAAATTGGAACTGGGCTTGAATGGGCTCTTGGGCAGATGGACTTGCAGAGCAAATCTCAAATTTTCCGTAAGTTCGTCAGGCTAGGTATAGTCAGGCTAGCTATCATGTCAATATGGTCTAAAATCTCAGAGGAATGTTTCCAGCACCTTGTTGAATCTAAGCAACGAAGAATTTAGGCAGTGCTGGCGAGTGTAGGTTTGAAGTTGAAAAATAATTCTTAACTTTTTTTAAGATGCCCAGACACTCAAAGTACTTGATAAGAAACCAAAGCATTTTCATCACTGCACCATTTTATTAAAACACAATATTTTAAGTTGGGAAAATCTAATTAAGTTCACAAATTGCTGTCAGGTCTACAAAATCTTACATGGGATGGCACCGCAACCCCTTGGTGATTTTGTCAATCTTAGAACAACCACACACAGAATCACCAGAGGAGTGTCAAGAGGTGACTGTATTATTCCACTTTTTTATCTGTTGCACTGACAGTGCATGCTATTTGCTGTTACTGCCTGTGCGTATAACTATCCTGTTTTTCAGAATTAAATTTTTTTAGTGAGATTTTACATTTTCATAATTATCGTCTACTGTAGCTACGCTGTAGCAGACAAACACAGCTGTACTTACACATACTTATAAACTTTTAAAATTGTATTTTCCCTAGAGTGCCACTTTACAACTGGCAAACATGACTACAGATGAAAATTAGCCTTTGGCTAACTCTGGCATGTTACAGGCATACTGTTGTTAATATGCATTGTCCTGGCAAAACAAATAAAAAAAATTAAAACAAATTGTTAGCAATAATTCATTTATTTAATAATATGACTTATGATGCAATCATATTATGCGTTGTGACGGATATGTTTTCTGAGTTACATGATGTTTTCTGAGTCACATGATGTTTTCTGAGTCACATGATGTTTTCTGAGTCACATGATGTTCTGAGTCACATGATGCACTGAGTCACATGTTGTATGGAGCACATGGCTTAAGAGAGTTTTTGAAGATGGCAGTTGAGCAATGCTTTGTGCAGTGGAAAGATGTGGGAAGTTAATTCCTGCATATCTCCTAAACAACCTGTAGATCCGCTGGGAGGACAACGCTGGAAGTGTTGTGAGGAACTGCTTGTGAAAGATTTGTCATTTTGTTTTAAACCACAAAATCGACGTTGACGGTAAAATCAAATAAACTACTCACAGTGAATGTAATTTGGACAATGGCTGAGACATCTGGTGGATCTTTTGTATCTTTAAACCTAGATAACATGCTTGATGAAGGTGAAATGTTTTGGGATGAGGTTGTTAATGGCAACAAGCAGAAGGTGCGACAAAGATCAGAGAGTGAAGGGGTTTCCATAGAATCGGTAATTATGGCGAAAAATACCAAAACAGGTAGTAACAGGTCCTTTAGGCCTCAGGTTGATGTTTGGAAAGTTATTCTGGTGTTTGATCAAAAGGGAGGACCAGATTTACATCCAATATCACGAAAGCAATAGAAAAGGAAATAGGCAAGATTAATCACGCACGTTTCATGGGTAGGCCTAATGGGAGAATACTGATCTTTGCCAATTCTAAGGAACAACAAAATAATATTCTCAAGAAAACCACACTCAACAAACTCAAGGTAACGGCACATATTCCGGGTGCAGCATCGAAGGTCAGAGGAGTAATATCTGGAATCCCAACTTCAGTCTCAATAGAGGAGATCATGGAAAGTCTAAAAGATTATGATATAGGTGAAGCTAAGCGGTTGACAAAAGGTAAAGATAAAATAGAAAGCCTGTCTATTTTATTAGGCTTCAAGAAAGAACTACCTAGCAGGGTTAAAATGGGATACATGTCATACTCCGTGAGAGAATATATCCCGCCGCCGTTAAGATGTTTTAATTGCCAACGGTATGGTCATGCTGCTAGTCAATGTCGAGGAAAAATTAGATGTGCGAAATGTGGAGGAGAACATAAGTATGGCGAATGTGAGGAAGATGCTTAAAATGTTGTAATTGTGGTGGCAATCATAGTGCAGCTTATGGAGGTTGTGAGAAGCACAAAGAGGCAAAAGAAGTCCAGAAATGCAAAATGATTCATAAAGTCTCCTATGCTGAGGCGGTTAAGAAAATTGAAATGGAAAAGAAAGGTGCTAACCTAATTGTTCCCCAGTATACACCAGAGCAAACTCGGGAAACAAATGTCAGTAATCCAATAAGCAGAGTAAACCACAGGAGCCATCCTAATGAGAGAGTTCAACAGGTCAGTAGGCCTAAATGTAACTCTCAACAGTCAGAATACTGTGAATGCAAAAAGAAAATGTCAGAAGAAATCATGTTGGTCAAGAAAAATGACTTCCTTGCCTTCATTTGCACAGTGATCAGTAAAGCAACTGAACCTCATCAGGGAATTAATAAGGTAAAATCAATTGTGGATATCGCAAATGACTTTTTAGGATTTAGCTCACAAGCTAGTAAAATTCAAGAGATGCTGAAATGTAAATATGAGGGTCAAAATAATGATTAAAAGCATTATGGTATTTTTCATTCTTCAATGGAATGCTAGAAGTCTAATAACTAATGGTCAAGAATTTAAGAGATATATACACAATCTAAAAGAAAAACCTGAGGTCATATGCATTCAAGAAACATGGTTAAAACCACACCTTGATTTTGTATTGAAAGGATATAATGGTATTAGATGTGATCGAGAAAAAGGCAGAGGAGGAGGGTGTATGACATTTATTAAACGAGGAATACCGTATAGGTCTAATAATTCCAAGGACCATGAATGTTTGGTAACTGAAATATTTAATAATGGTAGTGGAAATTTTAATATCATAATTATTATAATCCATGTAAAGCATTAAAATAGCGAGTTACTGAAAAGTATTGTTAAGAGAAGCCACAGAGAGATTTGGTGTGGGGACTTCAATGCTCAACAGTTTATGGGGCAGTAAACAGACAGATTTGAATGGTGAGGCAGTGGAAGAAATGATGAATGATAGAATGTTAGTGTGTATAAATAATGGTTATGGTACTAGAATTAATGTTTATAAAAATGAAACTTCTTGTATAGATTTAACTAGTTGATAGGAAAATTGCCAGTAGATGTGAATGGGAAATAGATCAAAGCACAAGCATGGGTAGTGATCATTTCCCAATTACATGTGCAGTTGATATTGAATTTATGATTGAACAGAGTTATGTGCCCCAAAGGTGGAATTTTATAAAAGCAGATTGGGAGAAATTTGTAGAAAGCTATTATTAGACTATTATACAATCATGGGGCCCCTGGTTTCATGTAATGAAATTGTTGGTCTCCTAATATCTATTATTTGTCCATGGGATATTATTTTACCTCTTTTCCTGAGACAAATCATGGACACAGTTGGTCCTGGCCTGAACTTTACAGAAAGTGAGTCTGGGAAATCCATAGCTTTAGTTTTATTAGATCTGAGTGCTGCATTTGATTTGTTCGACCATGATGAGGTCCTGTTGAGATTCCTGGAGATATCTGTGGGCCTTCGTGGCGTAGTCTTACAGTGGTTCCGTTCTTATCTGACCAACAGATGGTTCAGTGTTCGTATTGGTCAGCAGTCCTCCTTATATACCTCTTGATCGTCTGGCCGATATTGTTTACCCTGTACATGCCACTTTTGGCTTCCATTTTTAATAAATACGGAGTATCCTTTCAACTATATGCTGTTGATGCCCAGATCTATTATATTCAAAAAAATAGATAAATGAATATCACAAAAGCTGTTAAAAGAGCAGTTAGCCACATCAACAAAAATGAATGGATCTCTTTGGGCCTCTGCTGGATATATATGTTGATCACATGATCTTGATAAGAACATGATCTTATTTTGTGCGTGCGTGCGTGCGTGCGTGTGAGATCACACACAGGATTTAACCGGAGGATTTAATCGTCTCGCCCCCCCCAAGGAACCTGACGACCAGGTTGTGCTTTCCTACTGTTCTGCCATCTATGTGGTCATGATATGCTGAAATAGCGACAGCATGCACTTTGAGGGTGGAGAGAGACAGCCTTCGCCCCAACCCTTGCTGCAAGAAGGAAAGCACAGACCCTATCGAACATCTTCGGAGGTCCTCTCGGCAAGAAGAACAAGAGGGTTCCTGAAAACACCCTTCTAGAGCTTCACACCAGTCTGCCGAGCCTGAGTTTCACGTCAGTTTAAGCTATTTGAAGGCATGATGATTTTTTTCAAGGTAAAAAATTTGAATATGTCATTTTGGTGATCAAAGATACGTTTTAAGGGAAAAAATTATTGACAAAAGGGGGACTTTAAGTATGTATGTTTTGGTACTATTTTCACAATTCACTATAAGTACTTTTTTAACAATTCTTCTAAACATCACCAGGTTGTTTAGTATTTTTTCAACTGACTTACCTATTGTATAATACAGTTGCAATCAAAATTATTCAACCCTCTTAACCTGCAAGACATTTTGCTGCCGAGAACAAAATTTCATGAAAACAATTCAACAAAGTCATTGTCACGTTTTGATGTTTAGTTATGTTCTGTGACCTTGTTTTCCCCCGTCTTTTGTGATTTTGGTTTAGTCCTGTTAGTTTTTCCCGCTCCTCGTTTGTGTTCAGTTTCCTCACCTGTGTTCTGTTAATTATCCAATTATTCCTTGTTCATTTAAGCCCTGTGTTTTCCCTCAGTGTTTGTTGGTCGTCGTCTATGACGGGAGTTTACAGGATTAGTTTTGAGTTGACAAAACCAAACCGATGCAATCAGGCTTTATTGGTACCATGACGCATCTCATCAACTTTCTCTGTCAACTCAGGCTTTGATCTTAACTTATGATTAATCCACGAGCGCGTGCACATAAAAGAGTGACGTCGGCACTGAACAACCAATCGCGTTCGAAATGGATAGAGCGAGAGCTATTTATTTTTCCGCGCAGGAGCAAGAGATAATTATTCAAAAATATGAAGAATATAAAAGTGTTTTTCAAGCACGCAGTAACATCTGCTGCCAAAGCAAGAGAAGATTCTTGGAGGAAGATTGCTGATTGCGTTAATGCGAAAGTTAAACAATTAATGTAAAATGATGTAATCATATTAAAAATGTATTAAGTGCTAAAATAAACATGTGTGTATTTGTGTTGATATGCATGCATGCATACTGTACATACGTGTGTGTAGATGTATGTAAAATGTGAATGTATAGGCTATTCCTAGGAAAGATTGATATTCATATATTTTTAGATGCAACCCCAACTCCAAACGTTCTTGGCAGCAGATCAAGACAAAATATAATAATATAATTCAAAGTGGTGAGTATTTACCACAACCTTTTATTATTTTTGTGAACATTTATTCATAACTTGTTTGCAGCAAACAGAAAAAAAAGTGAAATCAGGAAAACTGGGGGAGGGTCACCTCCTCAAAATTACACTGTGGCCGAGGAGTTGGCGCTGAGTAATAATAAGGGACGGCCGATTATGGATGGCATTGCAAGTGCTGTACAGTCTGACCCTGGTGCTGGCTCCTCGAAGCAAGTGACACTGGGTATGTGTGTACAATGCATTACTAATGTTTTAAAAAGGGTTAAATTTGGCTGACTCTGTTCTGCAGTAGAGGCAAATACAGTGTCCCTGTTGAAGCCAGCACACATGCACACAGTCTCCCACACAGAGGTCAGTATATGCAGCAGACAGAACACCATGAACATAGCCTGCTTTATAACAGTTATGCTTTATATTTGCCTTTTATTTATTAGGGTGAACCAAATGATGAAGACACTCTGTCTGTGTGTTCTGAGACGAGGTGAATGCACTGGGCTTTTTATTATGGCACACATTTGAATGTCATAATTAAGTGACTGGCCCTTACACATCTCTTTTATTGTAGGATTTTTTACAACCTGCCCCAGAAACTGAAGCCTCTACCTCAATGGGCTACAGAAGGAATGTGAACAAGGTAATGCTTTAAACGCTTGACATAAATTACAGTCAGTCCTATGTTTGTAGATAGTCATGCCACTTTTTGTGATTTGATCAACCTCCAGAAAACTTGTAATGATCATGTTTGTGGTGGAATTGTTTCAGGTGGAAACAGACTCAGTCAGGGCCCTTTATAAAAGGAGCCTAGAACTAGACTGTGAGCTAAAGGAGCTAGACTGTGAGCTGAGGAGGCTCCAAATTAAAAAAAATAAATTGGAGATCAAACAGCTGGAAAAAACAGATCTCAGTATGTGAACTTTTTTTTTAAACCAGTAACGCTTTAGTATGAACACTATGGATGTCTATTAATGTAATTTTTCTTGCTCTCTTTCTTCCTCCCTAGCCACATGACCAATAAAACAGTTTGAGTCCTATCTGCAGTGTCATTGTGCTTTTATTAAGTAAAATATTGTGTTGTGATTGCATCTCTGACAGCTGCCCCAGCTGGGTGGTCAAGTGTGATGGGGTCAATTTCATCAGGGAGAAGCTGGTTTTGTGGTGGTTCTCGCTCCTTTCTGATAGTGGCTATATTATGCAGAATGGCACATGCAGCCACTATCTGTGATGCCCGCTCTGGTGACACTCTTAAACGCCTAAGACAGTTGAAACGTGCCTTTAGGATGCCAAAGGTCATCTCGATCTTGACCCTGGTTTTACTGAGGGCCACATTGAAGCGGTTTTGTGGCCCTGTCTGGGGGTCGGGATAGGGGGTTAGCAAAAACCTCTGGCATGCATAACCTCTATCTCCTACCAACAGGCCATCAAAAAGCCCTGTCATAGAACAGAAAAGGGGAAAAATTTGTAAGTTTTGCAATTAAAATAAAAAATGTAAAGTGTACTGTACCAAATTTAACTTGCCTTCCTCAAAGCGCTGACACAAAATAGACTCACGGAAAATTCGTGAGTCATGCACTGAGCCAGGCCATTTGGCATCCAAACTTGTGATCATGCATTCATGATCACAAGTCATCTGCAGATGAAATGTACAGTAAATCATTGTCCTATCTGTTAGTTACTATTTATTTAAAGATTGATCTCAATGCAAATAAAAAGAATTTCACATAGGGTATAGTAGCCCTAGCCCTACCTGAACATTAAGGCTGTGAAAGGACTGCCTCATGTTCTCCTAGAGCTGTGGAGATTGCAACATGTGTGCAGTCTATTGCTCCTATGACTCTAGGGAATCCTATATAGGAATTAAACATATATATTTAAAACATTTCTTAACATGTAGCTACTGCAGACTATTGTATAATAGATTTCTAAGTGTGAAATATTTTTTTTTTTTAAGAAATTTATTTAATTAGTGTGAAAGGTTACATTTGTTCATGTGATGTCACCCTATCAATATATCTTACCGGCAATTTTATAAAAGCCCTCTTTTATGGACATGGTGGATAAATGTCCAGGGAACACAATGAAGCTATTTATGTACCCCTGCAGAGCGAGGACCACCTTGCGAATTGTTCGACAGACCGTGTTTTTCCCTAGATTCTCTGCATCACCGACCGCATACAAGTATGTACCACTTACAAAAAAACGCAACGCAATACATACCATTTGCGGTACAGTAAGTGCATGGCTTCGACGAGTCACATTAGTTATGTGCGGCTCAAGAAGTTCGCAAAGATAAGACATTCCTTCCGCGGAAAATCTGTATCTTTCATACAAGTAAATATCAGGAAAGTCAAAGGGATTTTGTCTGTCCCTAAAAACTCTTTCTCTACGAAGTGCTCGTCTAACAATTTGCGCGGAGATGTCCACAGGATTTGGGAGAAAAGGTGAAGCCATTGCAGCAGAGAACAGACGCTGGGAATTAGTTGCGTCACCTATATGTTTCTTTGCTCACAGCTGATTGGTCAAACTTCAGTCTGAGATCACGAATCCAGAACTTAACCTGCCCCGGAGCAGGTTAGCCGTGCAGCGTAAGATACCATGGCAACGAACACCGATTAAAGCCGAGCTACTTTCATAGTACCTAAAACCCAGGGTTGGCGGAAACTAAGCTGAAACATAGCTGGCTAGCCACCTAAACCGGCTTCATGGTACAGGCCCCTGAAGTCCTGGAGTGTTTTCCCGTGTTTAGTAACACTTTGAAATTCCCGTGTCCTCGTCTTCAGCAACCTGTACAGCAACCTTGACAGTCATCAGTAAACTATTATAGGAAGTTAAATAATACACATTTGAGTTATTCTGAAAAAGTACAGTTGATGAAAAATCAAATTGGCTCTAAACATTCATGTACAAAATAATTTAACACCCAAAAGTCAAATGTTGTGCAGAATCCTTAATAATTTATAACCCACAATAAGTGCTTCCTGTAAGTGCTTCTGTCACCTAATGCAATCTCTGCCCATTCCTCACTTGAAGAAGCTTCCAGATCATAAATAATCGTCTTAGGTTGCGACTGTAACCCTAGTTTCCTGAGTAGAGAACGAGACGATTAGTCTGATGATTTGGGAACGCCCCTGCGTGATTGTGTCTTAAACACATGTGTCAACTAGTCCAATGGCGAGAATGATCGCCACAGGTGGGTGACGTCATGACCAGGAAAGGATAAAAGCACATCTGGTCGAAACCGGCGCTAGCTTCGATAAAGCCTAAGCAAGTCGATTACAGGGATGTAGGAATTATGGCAAAGTGACGCATTGTCCCGTTCCCTACTCAGGGAACTAGGGTTACAGTCGTAACCTGAAACGTTCCCTTTCGAAGGAACTCACGATATGTTGATGACGCTTTGGGAATGAGAATGCCCGAACGCCATGCGGCCAAGAACCTGTCGTGTTAAAACTGTCACAACATGAGAACTGTAGACCCAGGGATATCCATGTCTAAATCGTAGACTCTGACAAACGTGAGCGGCGAAGACCAGCAAGGAAGCTTCACAAACTTCTTGAAGGGAAACCCCAGAAATAAGGGCCTTGGAGGGTGCCATACCCCTAATAGAATGGGCTCTAGTGGCCAAAGGTGAAGGCTGGCCCATAACCTCATACACAAGTGAAATTGCCTCGACTATCCATTTGCTAACAGTTTGCTTGGCTGCAGGAAGTCCTTTTTTAGGGGGCCCAAAGCAAACCAGCAGCTGATCAGACTTCCTTCACTGGGAAACTCTGTGGACGTAAGTGTCTAGTACTCTGACTGGACAAATGAGGTTTAATTTCTCCTGATCCTGATCTTTAAAAGGAGGAGGACAGAACACCTGCAGTACAATAGGGCGTGGTACATTAGTTGGAACTTTAGGTACATATCCAGCTTTTAGGATAGAGGAACGCTTTGACCATACCAGGTGCAAACTCAATGCATGAAGGAGATACTGATAGGGCCTCCTACTCTTTTTAGTGAGGAAATGGCTAGAAGGAAGAAGGTTTTGAAGGTCAAATCTTTCTGAGACAAAATCGAGAGGCTCAAAGGGAGCGACAAATAAACCTTCTCGAACGAGAACCAGATCCCAAGCTGGAACTCTGATACAGACCGCAAGCATCAGCCTCAGGGAGCCACGAAGGAAACTTAGTTCTCGAACCACGTCAGGCCCCGCCCCCTCGCTAGTCTCCACGTCCCTCAGCAGATCAGCCTGGTATGCCTATAATATGGCCATAGTGTGAAGGCATGCACCAGCCTGACCTGCTGCCTTATATGCTTTACCCACTAACATAGATGATGTTTTTAATGGCTTAGTGGGAAGCATAGGGGACTTCAGGGACAATGCCGATGCCGGGGATAAAAAACTGGCTAGTGGCTGTTCAACTTTAGGCATCGCCCCATAACCATATTCTTTTAACCCCCTTATATCAGAATAAACTTGGGGGCTAAATACTAAAAACTAGCACCTGGGGGCTAAATACTCTGGCTGAATAAGGTTTATTCCACGTCCTCGATATCTCTTTGTGAAGTTCGTTGAAAAATGGAAGTCACCTCGGTGGAGGTACCGTGCTTAGTGTTAAAACAGACTCTAGCAGACTTTTGGGACAAGCGCCTTGTTTCTCGGCTGGCCATTCAATATTTAATTTAAATACAGCACGAGTTAATACCTCCACCTGCTCCTTATACAGTGGAAAGAAGCTGGCGTTTCTTCTTTCCTCATTTCGATGTTCAGCACATCTAGTTTCTCGGGACTAGACAGCAAGCCGGGCGGGCTTCCAACTCCGGAGAGAGAGCACTGCATCTCACGGGTAAAGGCTGAGAAAGGGCTAGGCCAGTCCTAGGCCCGTCTTAAACCCCGCCGTGAGATACATTTGCGATCCCCACGTCAAGAGCTTCTGCAGAAGCGGGGCCCGACTTTGGTTTTCACATTACCGCATGCTTTCTTCAAATTCCATTCCACCAAATATGGATGTAAATGTGAAGACTGTACAGGCCAGTGAGGCCACTCAAGAACAATCTGACTGATCCCTGACCCAAGCTTCAGTAGATTTGTATGTATACTTTTGGATGTTTGTTCTGCTGGAAAGTCCATTGATCATTAAAGGGGGGGTGAAATGCTGCTTCATGCATAGTGAGTTTTTTACACTGTTAAAGAGTTGGATTCCCATGGTAAACATGGACAAAGTTTCAAAAATGAAGTTGTAAGTTTGATGGAGTATTTCTGTTCCAAAAATACTCCTTCCGGTTTGTCACAAGTTTCGGAAAGTTTTTTTCGAATACGGTGTTTTTTTTTTTCAGAGTGTGTTTTTGGTTGCCAGGGCAAGACAACACTGCACAAAATTTCCAAAGAACCCAGAGTTAAGGGACCTGTGGTTGGATTTTGTTTTTCCAGTGCAGCAACGGAGTTGCGCAAGTGTTATTGTTTGTTCCCTTCATTTCGACGGTAATAGTTTTATAAACAAGGCACAGTTCGACGATTTGCAGATTGCCTAATACTTAAAGATGGAGCAGTCCCAACGTTAAAGGTTCACGGAACCGCAGGCGGTGAGTAAAACTGCTTCAAATGTCTGTGTGTTGTTAACTATCGGCGTGTAACTTAAGCACAGCAAGTAAACAACATGAGCACGTACAGTTAATGTATCGATGGAGCATGCGATGTATGGTGTGTGTGTGTGTGTGTGTGTGTGTGTGTTTGTGTTTGTGTGTTTAAATACATGTGTTTAGCAGGACACTGTAGGTGTCAGTTTGTTTATTGTAAAAATAAATCATGTCCTCATAAACCACAAGTCTTTCTGTTTACAACACACGCAAAAGCTTCGCGCGCTCCCGCCCACACGGCACGCCTCCACCCGCTCGGGTTTTTCCGGAAAGACTCGGTAGAGCCTATATTTCTTTTATAAATATAATAAAACTAAAGACTTTTTGGAGATATGAAGGATGCAATACTACTCTATAGGTACTCAAGATTAACATAAGATTGAGTGAAACTGAGTGTTTCACCCCCTCTTTAAGCTTCGGTCTCTGCACTGAATGCATAACCATCTTTGCCAAAATGGCTTGATACTTCAAAGAATTCATGATGTCCTTCATATAGTCAAAACATTTTAAACTTATGAATAATGCTGCCAGCTGAGTCTCTAGGAACTTTTAGTGTTTCGGAAATCTTCTTGTAGCCATAATAACTTTCTAATGGAATAAAACAATTAGTAAGAGCTCTTTTGACTTATTTGCCATATTTGCTACTCAACTTTAGCACATGCATGGGCTAAATGTATGCATGTGTGACAGAACATACAGGTTTGTTAGAGTTTACAAAGGCTTTATTGTATTTTAAAACAATATAGCTGTATTACAAAAAAATCCTATAATTCAAAAGCATTACATTAAATATTGACATTATCACTTTTAATTTGCCACTAAACTGTTACAGTAAATCTTGTAATTCATTTCAATCCCCATATAACAGTTTAATAATTTTGATTGCAAATTTACATTAAATTACCAGTAATTTAACACTAATCTAGTGCTAATCTAGAACTAATCTATAGATCACATACTATAAAGTACAGTCTTTCAAAATGCAATTCACAAACTTTGTATTTGCTTCGGTTATCATTCATAAATTAATATATTTGTGCATGTGTGTGTAAGTTTCCATTACAAGGGTGTAAAATACCTAATTGTACTTCATTTCTTAAATTACGCATTTTTTTTAAATTTCTTATTGGTTTTCAAAAGTGGGGTTATAAATTTTTTTTTTTTCACACAGATTGTGATGTCAATTATTGTGATCACATTATTGTGATGTCTAATAAGAACATTTTATTTAATCATTGGGGGGAAAAAAATCTTAATTAATTTTAGTAATTTTAACAACTTAATAAACAATACAATCAAATAATAATTTTACAGTCATTTTACAGTAAAATTGTCTTCCAGCATGCATTGGCCACATGAACAAATGCTAAGATATAAACTATTTTTACCGATGTAAGATGTTCTCTTATTAGCTTTACTTTAAAAATAAGAACTTTTTAGTAATAAAAATAAGAAGGAAAGCCTTGAATGCCAGACCTTTTGGTTATCAAGATTGTTTATTAATTTCATATGGCAGCTTATAGTCCAAAAGCAGTTGATATTCATTTTAGTCTAAACACGTACACATCACTGATTTGAATGTTCAATAATTGGAAATTATTTTCCAACAGCATCATAGGTACACTGAATATTGGGATTCTTTGGATGAAACACTTCAAATGTGCATGTGCTGTAATCATACTTCACAGTGCAGCCTTCAGTCTGGATAATCGCTTTGTGCATCCTGTAACAAAAAGCACATATTACTGTATGGGAACTTTCTTGGCATTTAAAACATTCAAAATACTATCCATAATCACAGAAATAAAATTTAAGCCCATCCCTCAGTTTGCACACATGAATGAATGACAAGTATTTTAAAATTCAGCACCTGAAAACTGTGATATGAAGCTGTTTTAAATACAAAAAGGTGAATGCAATATGAACTAACCATGAACAACACTTGTGAAAGGTAAATTTTATTTCCTAATTACATATTGAAATGTGGTTATGTTAAAGTTGTTATGGTTGTGAGAAGCTTGTATTCAAATATATTTGTAATTCCACATATTTAATGATGAAGTTGGAATTTATATTAACTTTAAATGTAATATCAAATAACACACTACAGTAAAAATTCTAATCAAGCACTATACATTTGGTTTAGTATATTAGTCAACACATTAAAGTGTACTTCTACATAAAAGATTATTGAAATTTTGATTAAGGTAAGATTCTAATTTGACATTATTATGAAGTGCACTTTTTAAAGGTGCAGTGTGTGACATTTAGCGGCATCTAGCGGTTGGGTTGCGAGTTTGCACTAAGGGCTCAGCCCACCGCTCACCCCTCCCTTTCTAAGAAGCTACGGTGGCTAAAACGGGACAAACATCGTCGTCTGAGACAGCAGAGAATAGCCAGAGTAAACCAAGCTTCTGTACCACAGTCCATTATAAACCACATCATGGATGAAGTTTACAAAGTCAGGTGAGGATCAAGGGTCTTAATATATAATATAATAATAGTAATCAGCTGATTGTCTCACAAACGTAACCAGCACATTCTCCCCACATAGCAAACCCATAATACAGCGAGGGAGAATAACCACATGAAACTATGCAACTATATATTTTTTCTAACAGGGTAGTAAAAGTTTAGCTGGCTAATATGAGCTGTTACTGTGACTGAGCTGGTTAAAGCGTTGTTTATAGCCTACTCGACCTGTCCACATGAGCCCAAAGGTGCGCGCGGCAAAAATGACGTGATTGTAACAGCGCGCGCGTCTCCGCATCCCTTAGATACCACTTACTACACACAATAGGCTTTTTTCTCTGATTTTGGAAACTCGATCGACTTAAAATGCTTCCAAGATCGACGGGTTGGTGATTCCTGTAACTGTTTTCCGGTCAATGACAAGAGTAGCCTACTAATCAGCTGTCTCACGAACGTAACCAGCACATTTATCCCCACATAGCAAAGCCATAACACAGCGAGGGAGAAGAATTAAGTTACATGAAACAATCCAACTACATATTTACACCACTGACAAGGGAAAAGTCACTACTCACGGTGTCTATGGCTAGCTTCTAGCTTTCTGCGGCTTCTCTTTCAAGGTAGTGAGCAAACGCGCTCTGTAACGCTGTGTGTTTGCTGTCGGCTACGGTAGAAACATGACTCACAATATGTCGACGTTCATAGAAGGGGATGCCCGCGCCTATGTAGATTTAAAGCCTCATTCTAAGGTAATAAAAACATTACGGTTTATGAAGTAAGTTCTTTATACACCACTGAACACATAGTTATGGATTTCATATTGCATTTCTGTTAATATGTTACACATTGCACCTTTAAAAGTTTACTTTAGTGTGTACTTGTCATGATTCCTGTCTTGTGTGGACTTTTGTTATTTCTTGTTCTGTGCCATGGTTTATAGTCCTTTGTAGTTTTTCTTGTTTATTAGTCTCCCCAGGTGTTTCTGATTAGCCACACCCCTTGCTATCTTGTTTAGCTTGTTTGCATTTGTATTTAAGCCCTGTGTCTAGTTCAGTCTTTGTGAGTTTTTAATGTTGTGTTATTGTATGTTGGTTGATTCCTGTGTCATGTTTTGAGTTCAGTTTATAAAGTGTGCTGCTTGTGGATCCTGCTTCCTCCTATGATTCAACCACATCGTTACAGTACTTAAGACAACACTTAAGTTGTCTTTTATTTCATTAATATTATATCCAGTACAGTTAAAGTACAAATATACTATTTATAAGGTTTGATGTAAACTACAAGTGCACATTTAATATGCTTAAACACACTTATTCAACAAAGAAAATACCTTGCAGCACTTTTTAATCTTGGTTATTGTTACTTTTTACATATTCTAACACATTTTAAACATTTCAAGTTATTGATAAATTACCAGTTAATGTAATATGAACACAACAATAAACAATAAATATTGGTATATTAAATGAATACATTAACATATCCTTGACTACTAAAGGCTGTTAGTTTGTGATATTAAATGCATTAACTTATGTTATTGAATTAAACCTTTGATTTTTTTTAAATGAATGTTTTTGGTATCGCTTTCATGAATTTTATTATTCTTATTTGGTACTGTCTAAAGTTTCCTCTGTGGCTGAAACTGAGGGACATGTCTAAAATGTATTTAGTTTTAAAGAACAACATATTTGGTTTTGTAAAGTTTGCACAATAATTAGCATGTTAAATATTTTACGTGTCACAGCAGCTCATTCCATTGGGTGCTCAACGCATCTGATACATCTGTCGTCTGTCCAAGTACTTCCAAATGCATGCGTGGATTTATCATAGCCATCCATACAATATTTTGCCCCTATATGAATTCAAACAAATTAAGAGTTGTTAATAAGAAATACAGTGTTTATTTAACTAATAGTGTAAATACACCATAATTTAAATGTTAAGTAGCTGTAGGTGTGTGAATTAAAAACATGGTTTATTACAACCTTGTTATAGCTGAATATTTTTTATTCTTCACTGTAAATCTTTTTGATTGTAATCAACTTCATAATAAAGAAACTTCTGTAATAAACCTCATTTACTTTGTTTATCCAATTGATTTGTCCAAATTTGATTTGACAAAATTGTAAAAGTTAGTAAGTAATGATTACGTTGTTTATATATATATATATATATATATATATATATATATATATATATATATATATATATATATATATATATATATATATATATATTATATATATATATATATATATTTAGGGCTGCAACTAACGACTATTTTAATAGTCGACTAGTCACCGACTATTGAAACGATTAGTCGACTAATCGAATAATTATTAAATTTTTCTAAAATTTAGCATGAGATTGCTTTAATTCGGTGGAAAATGATAGTAAACACAAGAAAGAAGGGGGTACTTCAATGAAAAATGCATATTTTATATATATATATATATATATTTTTTTTTACCGAAAATACGCTTATAAAATGTACATCCAAAACAAAACGTATCGGCTTCCATATTATTTAAATCTTACCGAGGCGAGTCAAACTCTGTTTCATTCAACTGTCCGTGCTTTCTCTTTAAATGTTCGTGCATCACCGAGGTGCTGCCGTGATACGCAAGGACTGCTTTGCAAACCATGCAGTAGGGCTGCAATACGATATTGGTAAAAAAAAAAAAAAAATCACATTGCGATATTTTATTTTCCTGCGATATATATTGCGATATAAAAACAATTTCACCAGATGACTTAAATAGCTCTATTTGGAAAGAATGCATCATTCTAGAATGACTGGGGTGGATTTGTCATGGAGTAAATCCACATAGTGTGGATAAACTAATATTAACAAATGTTATATGTAGTTAACTAGACTTTAATAAATTGAACCTTATTGTAAAGTGTTTCCGATTTTTTTCCGACGTTATTTGAGCACAATTCACAACCAGTGGTAGTTAGTTAAAAAAAAAAAACGTCGGTCTTCCGACCTTTTACCATCATGCAATCTCAAAGATATTCAGTCAACTCAATTCACTAATATGAGAGGAGAGAGAGAGAGAGAGAGAGAGAGAGAGAGAGGAGAGAGAGAGAGAGAGAGAGAGAGAGAGAGAGAGAGAGAGAGAGAGAGGAGAGAGAGAGAGAGAGAGAGAGAGAGAGAGAGAGGAGGAGAGAGAGAGAGGAGAGAGAGAGAGAGGACGGTGAGTGTGCGGAGATGGTCCTCACTGCAGAACATGAAATCCACGGGGAGGAGTCGGATCTAGATCCGACTCCTCCCACCTTACATACCTAAACCTACCCAGCTCCACCCCTTATCCCTAAACCCACCCCTAAACCTACCCAGCTCCACCCCTTATCCCTAAACCCACCCCTAAACCTACCCAACCCCACCCCTTAATCTGGATCCGACTCCGCCCCCCGGATCTCGTGTACTGCAATGAGGTGCTACTGGAGGTGCGCGCGCGACCGGGGGTTTCACTCTCTCTGCTCGTTCTCTCAGTTAAACAAGCGCAGCTGTCAGTCATCTATTCTATATCACTCACCTGTCAAACTTTTGCGGGACAAACGCATTAGTAAGGCTGACAGAAAACAGCGCGCAAGTTCCAGTCTTCTTGCGCTTGATGTTTAAACTGACAGGACTCGCAAAGTGATAAAAATCCGCGAATCATTCACAAGCATTACTGGCCGGGGAGCTGCTGACTCGTAGCATACTGATCATGAATCACGCATCAACTGACATCGCACATATCTGCCTATCGTGGATGCGCACATCGCGATATCGATGCTAAAATGATACATCGTGCAGCCCTACAGGCAGGGCCGGCTCTAGTCCTTTGGTTGCCCCAGGCGAGATTGATTTTTGCGCCCCCATATATAAACTTCAACCAGCAATTTATAACTTAATCTGTATTAAATTGTTTATACAAATGCTACAAAGAACGCTCAAGGATAATTCAATCATTCTACATAGTTGCATTGTACAAATATATTTCATCTGACCATGTAACTTGTAGTAGATAAATGACAATTACTACCACTATTATTACTAATCTATTAGGCTGCTACAAGGCTAGGGGGGTTCGGGGGCATGCTCCCCCGCAAGAAAATTTTGTGCATTTTAATGTTAAATTCATCAATTTGGTGCACTTTGAGAGTTCAAAATTAAAAGCTCAAACCCATATTCAGTGTTCAAATTAAACAAAGAAAAATTCAAACCTCTTTTAGTTAGTGTCTGTCTACATTACATAATAATAGTTATAATATTACTCCCATGATAATACTCATATATTGTAAAACAATGCACTGAAAAATAAAGGAAACTTTCATAAGTTTTGTATTTCTATACTAATAGAAAGAGTATTTTTCTATACTTCACATTAAAGATGTGATTGGGCCAGCCCAGTGTCAATCAAGAAAACAACCAATGGGCCGCTGATCTACGCGTTTCATGCGGTGTCAGGAAAAAAAGCTAACGCTGACTTTTTTTTTGACCAATGCATTACACCAGCACTAACCCAGCGCCGCCGATTAAGCAAAACAAAACGAATGGGCTATTTCTATTTTAGCCCCCGGCCGCTTTTTTGCTTTATCCATCTTTTTCGACGACAACTCACTACTCGTGCCTGATCGCTCAGCGCTCTCGGCGCCCCCGCCCGCTCACGATATTAGGATTATTATTGGAGGGGGGACCCCTGTCAAAATTCTATGATGAAATCTTATGAGGGCGCCTACTCCGCTACACATACCGGTATTTTTGCGCCACTGGCAGGCTTATGTGCCGGCCTGGGGCTGAGCCCCGGCCCAATTTAACCACTGGCTGTGACTGTGAGCTTGATGATATAGATACCTCTGCTTTGGGCACGTTTTTCTTCCTCCTCCTTCCTTCGTTTTCGGAATGCCGATCCCGATGGCTTGGGTGTTCTTTTCATAATAAAGCTTATAATATATGATCATTTATAGCCTACAACCGCCAAGGGGCGTTTAAAGCGCATTTAAAGCGCTAAAACCAGCGTCAGATGTTTTTGCGCAACTCCCGGTGGCTGAGCAACGCGCGTGAGTTTGACAGCTGCTGCCTGTCAGTCAGAGTGACTCAGTCGTTTTTTAGGATTGTATAATCTAGTAAAAGAAATGAACAAATACAAGCAGCGTGTGGACAGTGCACAGTAAAAGTGTACAGCGTGTGCGCAGCTTTCATAACATTTAACTTTTTTTTTTTTTTAATTCTGCAATTTTGCGCCCCGTCCAGCAGTTGGCGCCCCAGGCGGCCGCCTGTGTCGCCTGTCGGCAAAGCCGGCCCTGCCTACAGGTAATCTTTTTATTCGCCGTATCCAGGCTAAAATGCACCCAAACTTTAGATGTTTTGGTACGCGCAGCTGCTGCGTTGGACGCCGCCATTTCTGTATGTTATCGCTCAGCAGAGAAGCTAATTCGCATGTGAGACTCTCGGAAGAGAGATGCCTCGGTTGGAAAAAACATGTCTGGCGACAAATTCGACAATGAAATTTATTGTCAACTATTTCTATTATCGATTTTTGTCGACAACGTCGACGAATCGTTGCAGCCCTAATATATATATATATATATATATATATAATATTTATATATAGTTTTTGCTAGTTTACATTAAATATAATTTGGGGAGCTGATATGTCCTGCAGTGTGACTTCATATGAAACTTTTATAACCATAGTTCCTCTTCAGTTGGTCTCTCGACGCCACGTCGGGAGCCGACGAATAGGAATCTCGCTACAGAGGCCAATCTACTTAGAGTAAAACAAGCCAATGCATATATGTGTGCAATCATTTGCATCAGCTGTTCAACCATGCAGCGCAGGTGTATAATATGCAGCAGGTGCGATTGCTCTTCAGCTTTTTGCTTCGGAGCCGAGCACTCCGATGCTGTGTACTGTACTGAGTGTGATACGAGAACGAGCAAGCTCTTCGACGGGACCTCTCGTGTCTGTTGCGGGGGTTACAGCGCAGCAGTGGGGTCGATTTATTTCTCTCTCTCTCTCTCTCTCTCTCTCTCTCTCTCTCTCTCTCTCTCTCTCTCTCTCTCTCTCTCTCTCTCTCTCTCTTCTCTCTCTCTCTCTCTCTCTCTCTCTCTCTCTCTCTCTCTCTCTCTCTCTCTCTCTCTCTCTCTCTCTCTCTCTCTCTCTCTCTACCTTTTTGTTTTCTTCTTCATTGAGCAAAACAAAAAGGCTGTTTTCACAGCTGGTACGGTGCACCAAGAGCGCAGAAAAGCCGTTCTCACAGCTTACATGGGTGGAGCACGTCTTTTTAAAGATGTCACTCTACCTGTGCGTTTCTGGATGCGGTCGTTACCTGGAATGAGGGATGGTCACGAGCGCTGCATCGCATATCTGGGCATTGATCCTTCGGCGCTCCCCACGATGACCAAATGTCGATCACTGCATTGGAGGGTGGGTTAGACTTCTCTAAGGATGGGTACGAGGTCTACTCGTCGCCGAGGGCATTCTCCTGCGACTGCCAGGGCCGCAGCAGCAGCCTCCACCTAAGTAGCTGATAGATTTTGTATTTTCGTTACAGATTAATTTACATTGTGAATATGTATCAGATGTATTCCACTCTGTTTGTGTCTGCAAAGGTGTGTGTGCCAAATGGCCCATTCAGATGTATGGCCCAGAGAAACTGATTGGTGTGAATGACAGTAAATTAGCATTGCTCAAGTTAGATCGATCTCCTGTGGGAGGTCCTAACAGGTTTCTATTGTTTTGTAGCCTATAGGCTTTGTCTTCATGTATAAAGTTCTGTCTCACAGACAGAACTTTGGGTTAAGATTGTTGAAGGGCGACATGCTAACATCGATGCTGAAGGGCTGCTACACTACAAACCTTCAATAAATTCTTCTCCCCACAAGAACTCTGGTCAAGCTTACTTATTTTATGTATTGGAGAAATCTAATACATTGGCGAGCCACCCAAACTACTGCTCGGCCAAATACAGCAAAATCTAACAAGTAGCGCAGAGGAGCCAGTCCCAGGCAGGCCACCCCGCCCGTCCGTCCCGGCCCCGCCAAGAGGGGAGGCAAAGCCAAGGGTAAGGGGCCCTAGGACAGACAACCCCGAGATGGATGGGACTGCTCTTCTGGAGATGGTGACCGCACTGCTCCCTCTACTTCATTGTACCCAAGAAAAGCGGTGGTTAACGTCCAATCTTAAACCTGCGAGTTTTGAATCGGAGCCTTCACAAGCTACCGTTCAAAATGCTCACACAGAAACGCATTTTCGAAAGCATGCGTGCTCAGGCACCTCAGCCAGTTGGGTCTTCAGGTCAACTGGGAAAAGAGCAAACTCTCCCCCGTGCAAAGGATATTTTTTCTCGTTATGGAGTTGGATTCGGTCGCACAGACAGCGCGCCTCACAGCCCCGCTGGGGTTGGATGACATGGTGCAGGCAGGTCCGAGGTGGCACCTGTACGCATTTCTCCTGATCCCTTTGCTCCTGGGAGTTCTGGAGAGGGTCCATTGCGACGGGGTCTGTCTACTGCTACTCGGCCGGCCCTAGTATGGTTCTCAGACATAATATCACTCCTAGAGCGCCCTCCATAGGATATATCCATCAGGAGGTGCCTACCAGGATTCTGAGCAGAACCCGAAAATATGAACATATCACACCAGTCCTCAGGTCTTTACACTGGCTCCCAGTTACATTTAGGATTGATTTTAAAGTATTATTACTGGTATATAAATCATTCAATGGGCTAGGACCTCAATATATTGCAGATATGCTCACTGAATATAAACCCAACAGATCACTCAGATCATTAGGATCGCATCAGTTAGAAATACCAAGGGTTCACTCTAAGCAAGGAGAGTCTGCTTTTAGCTACTATGCCAGCCTCAGCTGGAACCAGCTTCCAGAAGAGAGCAGATGTGCTCCTACAGTAGTCACATTCAAATCCAGACTCAAAACACTTCTGTTTAGCTATGCTTTTACTGAATGAGCACTGTGCCACTGTTCGTCCGACTGTTTTTACTGTACTTTATTTTATTTTTTATTCTAAACTGTTTTAATTATTCTTATTTGTTTTGATAATTTTATTTTATCCTATGTAAAGCACTTTGAATTACCATTGTGTATGAAATGTGCTATATAAATAAACTTGCCTTGCCTTGCCTTGCCTACTGTTGCGGGCAGAGGGCTCAATATATCACCCTCGGCCATAGTTATGGAAACTGTGGGTCTGACCCCTGAGGGGGCACAATTCCGAGATGCTGGCCTGTCAGCAGGAGTGGTCGAGACCATCCTCAACTCTAAGCTCCCTCCACAAAGATAATTGAACAACCTAAAATCGATGTTTCACCATTTGGTGTAGAGAGTGTGAGGTGGACCAGTTAACTGCCCGGTGGCTTCAGTGCTGGAGTTCCTCCAGGATCGCTTCTATGCTGATCTTACCCCGTCCACACTCAAGGTGTACGTGTCTGCCATTACGGCTTTCCACACTCCTCTGGGTGATGGCCCTTTGGGAAGACATCAGCTGGTCGTACGTTTTCCTCCATGGGGCTTGGAGGATGAGACTGCGACTCAGACCAGAGTTCGCCCAAGAAGGTGCTTCCCGCATCCAAACAGCCATCAGTAACTGGCTCGTTCAGGCCTATCATCTGCCTTTCATCTCAATGGCCTATCAGGTGCATAGTTTGCCTTTACCTTTGGCTGAGAGGGCTCATTCAACAGAGGCATGGCGTCCTCTAGAGCCTCCTTTTGGGGCCTCCAAGAAGTGTGCGATGCAGCAGGATGGGCCACCCTCATACTTTTATCAGATTCTATAGCCTGGACATTCCTTCTACGCCAGGCACTCTAGTGCTCTCGTCCTAAGTGTGCCTATGCGCAGATTTACACTGAGACTGGCAGGGCTCGTTGTGGCATAGTGGGTACTCGTTCCCCAAAGTGTCGTAATCTATGCAGTTCGAGTTCCCTCGAAAGGGAATATCTTGGGTTACGACTGTAACCCATGTTCCCTGAGAAGGGAACGAGACACTGTGTCCCACCGCCACGCCTTCCCCTGCCTGTGAGTGACTTGCTTCATCACAGAAGCTGTACCACCTTTGTAGCTTCCATGTATGCTGTCGCACGTTAAGTCATGACGCAACAACAATCAGGATTGGAATCATTTCATTCATGCTTCAGACGCGCTACGCTGGGGGCATTCCCCAAAGTGTCGTAATTCCGTTCTCAGGGAACATGTTACAGTCATAACCGGAGACGTTTTTTTTTTTCATTACTACACATAATAATGATTGGAGTTAAACTCTGCAGAATGATGGTCTGATGAAATGCAGTCTTTTTAAACAAAACAGAAGAGGGGCGGAACATCTAGACAAACCACATGATCACTGATGATCAGCTTCTATGATTATCGACTTTAAAAAGACCTTTGCACTTTTATGCAGCATAATACGTTTCAAGGCTTCAATGTAAGCATGATGGGCCTCTAAGTACCTTTAAGGATAGGCTATAGAGTATGAAATGTATTTTTATAAATATTTGTAGTGTTATTGTATGGTTATTGCTGAATTTGTGGTTCCTTGTGAAATCATTATCTAAAGCTAAGTATTTGTTATTGTGTCAACACAACAGTAACTTATCATAAGCAGTTTCACAATTTCAATCACAAGGCCAGATATTAACTTACTTATTCTTACATATTTCTCAATTGTATTATGATTGTATCAAGCCCATGTGATTTCCCCACTGTGTATTAACAAATGCTGAACTCTTTTTGCCCTTTGCATATACAAAGCCAAGATTATGACTTTAAACACAAGCTAGCCCAACCAAGCCAGTCCAAGTTAGTATTTTAATGCTCAATATATGAAAGCAAAATGATGAATATAGAGATAATGTTAGGAAAGTGTCTATGCCTAACAAAGGGAAATACACCAGTTCAATGTAACCCTGAGATGTTGGTACATTCTGCAACATTTCTTTTTTGTTATCCATATGAGAAAAAAATTAGGGTAAGTTAATTATGACAATTTTTGGACAAAGCATTTGGATCTGGACCTCCTTGGCCTAAAAAATGAATTGGAGTGGAACAAACCAAAAACTTTCATTGGCCCTCAGGATTGTTGTAGTCAGTAAGATGATTTTATACAGTATATAAAAGAGATTCAGAGGCTTTTAGTGGTGAATCACTAGTATTTTTGATGAATGTTGTTGTTTTTTGTGACATCATATGTGTGTTCAGACTGATTACATGTGCTTGACCCTCTGCCTGGTATGGACTATGACCTTAGATTGTCAATAAACTGCATTTGGATTGTCACTCTCTCTGCTGAATGCTGTCATTCCACCAACACCAAATCATTACAGTAAATTGTATTTTGTAAATATAAACAAGTTTTGATTTTGGCGAGTTCACACTTACAAATCCTCAGATCGAGTAAAGTAGTATGCGTATCTCTCGTGCTGTCTGAGGAGAGGTCTCTGAGCTCTATATTTTGGCCCGAACACAGAATACTCCCCTGTATTCCTGCTGTTGTAGGAACCAGCCAAGAGTGAGGAGTCGGGGTGGTGGAGGGATGATGAAAACTGTCGAGGAACATAGATGAGTATGATAATTTTGCTAAATATTAAGGACTTTTCCAAATACCCACACTTGCGGTCTTCGCAATTACTTGTCTACTTACATGACTCATTTCCTGCATTTGGCCCAAGTGTTCAAGTAGGCATGAAGGCGGCAAGTGTGTTTTTCACAAATCAAAGGTGGCAACCCTAGGCCTGAACCAGACAAGTACATTTGGATTAGGCCAAAGCACCAATAAAAAGGAGTCTAACAAATTAAATTAAGATAAATTCTAAATTAAGATGGGTATTTGGCAATAATGAAATTAAGAAAAAAGCAGCTGAAATTTAATAAAAGAATAATGCCAAAATTAGTCTATACTCCGTCTACATTATGCATGTAGATTTTCACACCTCAGACTTAGTTTTCTTTTCCAGTGCAACCAAAATGTAATCGCCAGAGGCCAGCCTCCGTTTCACCTTCTCCGCATCCATTTTCACACTAATCGAAACGCATCACCTGACCGTTCATTTACCGCACAACCCGGAGCGCAAGCCCGAGTCCAGCCTGAGCCGTGTAAAATTATAAAAATTAAGACCGAACCCGACCAAACCCGTCGGGTCCCGTTGGGTTCGGGCAAAGATCTTCAGCTCTAGCGCACATTCGCTGGTCAAAAACTTCATTTACATTTGAGTTTGACTTTTGTAAAACGTTAACAATCTATTGATAAGTTAATCTATTGCAGTTCATTTTGCAATGTAACGTTACCGTTGCCGGTCAGCAGGCGTCAATGACATATGACATTTTTGTCATTCAAATACATACGATGGTCGCGGTGCTTTAACCCTCGACGACTTCGTCCTCGCCACGCCCCCAACTATGACTAGATGCCGACTGATTATATACAACAACATATAATTTGTTTTTTACCAACGGAAAATCATAAGCACAGGTGCGCGCCCCCGCGCCGTATACTGGAACTACACAAAGCGACTGAGTGATCCTCGTCACCTAGGTAACATGTCTAAAAGAAATTTCTAGTTTGGTTTATGATTGCTGACACACTTAATTTATTAAAGGGTACCTATTATGGATTTTTGAAAATTGCCCTTCATGTAGTGTGTAACATAGATCTAAGTGAACGAAAACATCCTGCAAAGTTTTAAACATGAAAGTTCACCGTATACAAAATTATTCTCTCTCAAAAGTAAGAGTCGACTCTGAGTCGCTGATATGAATCGTTCGACGAACGATGCTTTTCCTTTGTCTAGTTGACGTCAACTTGACAAGTTATTTGAGTTAGATATGCCCACTCATTGCGTTCGGAGACCAGTGTTGCCAGGTCCGTATATGCCTGCACTGTTTCCGCGGGTTGTTTGTGTGTAGTGGATAGGTTGACGCGATTGTTTTACCCACTGGAACATGATTTTTATTGGGGAAACACCCGGGAACGCTATTTGACTATTTTTGGCCGTGATTGGGTTAGTTTTGAATGATGAGCAATTGGGCTGGCTTTGTTGTGCAGACCTGGCAACCCTGTCGGAGACGCCAGGGGAAACTAACATCATGTCGAGAGAGACGCTGTTTTGAAGTGCTACGCAAAAGCAAACTTTTTTCATCTGCCCAGTGAGGAGCATTTGAAGACTAAGTGGCTACAGTTCATATATACAACTATACCACAGAAGTATATATACTATACTATAGGCTATAGCCTTGTTCTGAAGATGATTGCTTCACAAACCTAAATGCTATAAAGTATGGATTCGCGAGCCGTCTGATACTGAAGGAAGGTTCAGTAAGTTACCGAGTTTATTTGGATCAGCTTCCTTCTCCTATTCACAAACTGTAAGTATTATTAATATTAATTGTTGCTTTTATGTTTTATGTATCATCCTCAATAAGTGTGTGTTGTGTACGCACAGCCAGCGCATAGGTCGTCAGTTGTATTGAAATATGTGAAGTGTTTGTCGTTGTTAATGGAGTTGTCATAAAGAATATAGCTATAACATTACCTCTTAGTACTGCATTATCAATATGTTTATGCGTTGGGCTAACGCAAACAAAGACTGAATGTGCTTTAACCACTAAACTTTGGGCTATGGTAGCTAACATATCACCGCAGATTAGCGTCACGCAAGGGCGGGGTTTGGAAAAATGACTCGCTAAACGATTCATATGGGAGTCGGTGAGCAAATCAAGTAAAAATAAATGCATATTATAAGACAACAAAAGTGTTTTTTGTCATGGCATGCTCGTAAAACTGTTGTTGGGGACTCCCAATATATATATTAGGGCTGTCAAATGATTAATCACGATCCAAAATAAAAGTTTGTGTTTACATAATAAATGTGTGTGTACTGTGTATAATTATTTTATTAAATAACAATTAACTTGTAAAAGTGCATGTACCATTATATAACCCCTTTAAATATATACAAGCATGTATATATATATATATATATATATATATATATATATATATATATAATATATATATATATACATGCTATATATATATACATGCTATATATATATATATACATGCTATATACATACATCCAGTGTTTGTGTTTTAATCTCCTTTTCCCCTGTCTCAAATTGAGCCATTTGACCTTGTGACATCACACGGTCGGACACTCCTTCCACGATTGTTGATTGACAGCAGCGTTTCAACACAGACCCGCCCTCGCTCGTGAGTGAGCTGTCAATCATAGTGCGTGCGGACCGGTGTTGTGCCGAAAAGTACACTGGAGCACTGTCACTGAGCAGCAGAATAGAGTCTAAGCAATTGTGGTGTTCTGTTCTTGGGTGCAATAATGAACACAGCAGTCATTTTAATGTTCCTTAATCCGAACCGCTGAAGACGCAGAGTGGCTGAGTTTGTTTTCGAAGGGAATATTCCCCACGATCACCGTCAATGCTTTCATGTTTGCGCAATCATTTCACACACCAGACTATGGCAAGCCGTTTTAACTTTTATTCATTTCCAGGATATGAATCCTTGATATCAACAATTCAATTTTCACTAGTTAAAATTACAATTTTTGATATCAACTATTTCATTTTTGATATCAACAATTGAATTCTTGATATCAACAATTGAATTCTTGATATCAACAATTGTATTCTTGATATCAACAATTGTATTCTTGATATCAACAATTGTATTTTCACTAGTAAAATGTCACCATAGGCTGCCATTCAAAATCAATTGTTGATATCAATAATTACATTTTTGATATCAAGAATTACATTTTTGATATCAAGAATTACATTTTTGATATCAAGATTTACATTTTTGATATCAAGAATTACATTTTTGATATCAAGAATTCAATTGTTGATATCAAGATTCAAATTGTTGTGATATCAAGAATTACATTGTTACTAGTAAAAATGCGAATTCCTGATATCAACAATTGAATTGCTACTAGTAAAAATGTTTATTCTTGATATCTGAAACTGTATTTCTGATATCAATATTATTTCAGATATCTAAAATTATGGCAAGCCGTTTTAGCTTAAATTGTTCCCAGCGATATTCGTCATAATTGCATTTTTACTAGTAAGAATTCAATTAGAGAACTCTACAAATCAATTCTAATTAGTAGCAATTACAATTAGAGAGCTCTACAATTCAATTCTTACTATAGCAATTAAAATTAGAGAGCTCACTAATTAAATTTTTACTGGTAACAATTATTATTAGAGAGCTCTCTAATCCAATTATTACTAGTAACAATTATAATTAGAGAGCTCTCTAACTCAGTTGTTACTAGTAAGAATGCATTTGCAGAGCTCTTTAATTCAATTACAGAGCTCTGCAATTATACATATCTTTAATTAATTTTTTTACTAGTTAAAATTAAAATAGAGAGCTCTGCAATTGCATTCTCACTAGTAACAACTAAATTAGAGAGCTCTCTAATTATAATTGTTACTAGTAATAATTGAATTAGAGAGCTCTCTAATTGTAATTCTTACTAGTAACAATTCAGTTGTAGAGCTCTCTAATTGTAGTTCTTACTAGTAACAATTCAATTGTAGAGCTCTCTAATTAAAAATGAATGGAAGTCAATGGAGACATCTGACTAGTAAAAATTAATTTGTAGAGCTCTCTAATTGCAATTGTTACTAGTAAGAATTGCATTAGAGAGCTCTGTAATTGTAATTCTTACAAGTAATAATTGAATTAGAGAGCTCTCTAATAATAATTGTTACTAGTAAGAATTGAATTGTAGAGCTCTCTAATTATAATTGCTACTAGTAAGAATTGAATTTTAGAGCTCTCTAATTCAATTCTTACTAGTAAAAATGCAATTACGACGAGTAAGGCTGGGTCAATTTAAGCTAAAACGGCTTGCCATATAAAATGGCTTTCTTTCTAGTAACAATTACATTCATGATATCAGAAATGAACATTGTCACTAGTGAAAATGTAATTATTGATATCAAAAATGAACATTGTTACTAGTAGTAATTCAATTGTTGATATCAAGAATAGACATTTCAACTAGTGACAATTTAATTATTGATATCAAAAATAAAGGTTTTTACTAGTAAGAATTGTATTTCTGATATGTGAAATTGGAATTTCAACTAGTAAGAAATAAATTCTTGATATCAAGAATTGATTTTGAATGGCAGCCTATGGTGACATTTCACTAGTGAAAGTGAAAATACAATTACAGATATCAACAATTACAGTTTTTACTAGTTGCAATTCAATTGTTGATATCAAGAATTATCATTTTAACTAGTGAAAATGTAAATGTTGATATCAAGAATTAGCATTCTCACTAGTGAAAATGTAATTCCTGATATCAAAAATTGTCATTGCTACTAGTAGAAATATTATTCCTGATATCAATAATTATAATTTTAACTAGTGAAAATTGAATTGTTGATATCAAGGATTCATATCCTGGAAATGAATAAAAGCTAAAACGGCTTGCCATAACCAGACTGCTTTATAAATGAGGAGGGTCAGTATAAAGTATAAAGCTGCTTTTGCTAAGAAGCTGCTCCTGAAAAAAGGAATCAATACCAACTATTCGTGTTCCTGAACCTCCAGAAGAACTGAAGTGAGTGTAGCGTTTTATTAACCTTTATATTAATATTTATATTAATCTTTGCAAATCACTAGCTTCACGATGAATGCGTCTAAGGTTTACACTCACTCATGTTTTCTATGTACGACGTTCTCAATATAATTCATAATCCCACGTTTATAATGAACAATGTGTTATGGTTATTGTGTTATTGTGTTACAAACTGTGTATGCACAGAACAGAGGGACGGGGTGAGAGAAGCTCATTATCATTTAAAGGCATATGCACTGAAACGGCGTGCTGACAACAGAGCTGTTTTTGACCAGGTAAAATAAGTTTTTTCTTACAATACTAATGAGAATTTTTAAATAAAGTATATTACAAACTTTTCAATTAGACCCTAAAGAATCATATTAGCTTGTACAAAAATGACATTTTATGACCCCTTTAAGAAATATTTGCATGTATATAGTATATATAGATTAAATGCACGTGTGTGTACTTAAATATACAAAATAATTTTACACAGTACAAACACATTTATTATGTAAACACAAACTTTTATTTTGGATGCGATTTATCGTGATTAATCATTTGACAGCCCTAATATATATATATTTATTTTATTCGATTTTTTTTAATGGAGGTGGGTGCCCTTTTTTAGTTCCAACACATGCCCTTCAAAAGGTCTCTAATTTTATTAACTGCAATGTGCTTCCGGGTTTCTCTTTTTTTAAGGATGTAATGTTTTGCTTCTTTAACCAACAAAGAGCTAAAATTGAATACTTTAATATCAATCTGTTATTGCTCCTTGCAAAATTTCACATTCACCGCTGTAAATTCTCTTCAAAAACATTTATTCATTGTTTTTAGGAGAGTGGTCCAACAGTACATCCAAAATATTTCATCATCTAAGAATCTTAAAGCTCTTAAGACAATAGCCTTGTTTCAACTTATTTATTTATTTATTTAATTAGTGTTCTATTTGTATATGTATATATAGGCTATATGAAACCTGGCCCATGTATATATGTATATAAATATGGATTTATCATCATTTAATTGTATGTAACTTTTACAATTTTGCTATGTACTTGTATTTTTACTTGCCATAATGTGGCATTAAAAATATATATATATATTTCAATAAATATAAGGTGGATAGGGACCTGCCCTTCCTGAAGAATACAGATTTTTTTCCATATAAAAATAAAGTGTTTGGAAAATGCTGAGGTGCAATCACAATGTTAAGCGGTCTAACACACATACCATCTCTCAAAATCAGGTACGCCAATACTGTTTATATAAAACATTATTTAACAATAATAGTTAGCGAACATTAACATCCATTATACGAGAATACAACATTTGTAGAATAGCAAACAGACAAGCCAACAATTCAGTCAAAGTACAAAGGGTTAAATAAAAATATAAGTTATAAAACTTTGCCCTCAGTCAAATATTTAATCGGGAACAAACAGATTTGTAATATCATTTACACAATCTACATTATATGTTCATGTGTGGTCACCAAATACTGCTAGATGAAAATATTCCTTCCTCAAAACAAGGAGCCAGACTGTCACACTCAGAAGGCAGACGATGGATGTGGTGAATGATGATGATGACGATGATGATGATGTTGAGGATGATGATGACGATGATTTGATGAGATGATGATTGAGATGATGATGACGTTGAGGATGATGACTATGACAACGACTGGAGTCTCTCAGAGATAGCAGTCTGAAGTGTCGTCGTATGTCAGACGAGACCAGACAATGAGACTGAGTGACGAAAGTGCTTAAATAGTGAAGATGATGAGGGAGATCGCTGACAGGTGCAGGTGTGGGCCAAGGAGGATGCTGGGAAATGTAGTGAAGAGCTGGATGATTAACTGGTGACTGTGACACAGACAAAGTATCTAAAGCATTGTGGGAGCGCTCGTATCAGCCTGTCAGATGCACAGCAGGAGGAGAAGCAGCCGAAGACTGAAACTGTGGATCCAGTGCGGGATCTGTGGAGAGGGCCGTGGCAGAGCAGCTTCACAGGAACTTCTGGGAGAGGAGATTCTGACATTCCTCTTCATGTCTTATTCTGTGACCTAAAACAATCAAACAAAAAAGGTTACAGTCATAGATCACAATTAGAGGAAATGAAAAGGTAATATAATCTTCAAAATCATTTGTAGCTGATCTTAGGCTCATTACCTTAAACCATTCATGTCGAAGGATTTTCCTCAAATAAATCCGTTGTGTTGGGCTTTCCTTCAGGAGGGAGCGAATCAGGAGGCAGCATTCTGTGCAGAGCGACAGAAGAGAGTCAGACTATTACCTTCAACTTTACTCCTGCTGTCTTTGTGTTAAGCTGTAAGATCCGATATCTATCTTTAGGTGTTATTCTTGCGTAATTTCTTTTTTTTGTATGATTTAAATTACAGTTGTTCTTCCTTGTTGTGATGAATGCCATCTTACCGTTGGACAAGCCAGGCTCAGACCAGATGTCTTCATCCATCATTCGCCGGTCTCTTGCTTCTGGAAAGCGTCCACACACCAGCAGGAATAAGAGCACTCCCAGAGACCACACAGTCGCTGGTCTCCCGTGGTACTTGCCCTCTGTGCAGGACTCAGGCGGCCGGTAGTCTAGAGTGCCTGCAGGAAAAAGAGTGTGTGATGGTAAGTACATGATGTAGTAAAAACATCTGGTGTTATATCTGGTTTATATGATACCGATTGAACTAGTCACTAGAACAAACTACAGGTTTGATTCATAATTCATACCACAGAATCGTTCATATCCAATTCCTGCAGGAGATCCCCGCACCCGAAGTCGATCAGTTTGAGCTGAAGAGTGTCTGTGTTGATCAGCAGGTTCTCCAGCTTGATATCACGGTGAAACACTCCACGGCGACAGCACATCTGAGCAGCCGTTGTTGCCTGCGCCATAATGAACCGTGCCGTGTCCTCATTCAGGACGCCTTCGTGACCGTTCCAGAACTCCCACAGATCTTCACAGGGTGAGGGACGCTCCAAGACCATGATGTACTGGTCAGGCTGGTCCTGCCAGTCCAGCAGCTCAATGATCTCTGACACTCTGGGGCCGCTATTAGCCAGCGTTAATAGGCCGACCTCTAATGGGACGGGTGCGGGATGACCAGGCTGAACAAAGATCACTGTTATATGAAGGTCCTTATGTTTACATATTTAATTTGAAAACCACATAGTGAGTGTAGCCGACTTACAATGTAGATGTATTTCATGTTCTGTGGCTTTCTGGCAATTTTCACCGCCACCTGATCAACCAACAAAAAGACAATGTTACATTTCATGTCAAATGCAGTAAATAGTGGACAAATATACACAGAAAGACTTGAAATGGATATAGTTAAACAAATAATTAGTTGGCTAAATATTGTAAGAAAATGCCGATACCTCGAGGCCGTCCTCCAAGCGTTTCCCTTCATAAACGGAGCCGAACGATCCCTCTCCAAGCATTCTGCCCATTTCATACCGGCTCAAAATGTCGTCTGCAAAGATGATTCATTTCAGTGTCATGGACAGCCGTGAGTTTAATGTTTGAGGTCATGGCCGTAAACTCACCCTCAGTTGTCGCGTCCTCTCTGTTGTTGAGAGCTGGAGCTGGACTGGAGCTGGACTGACTGGAGCTGGACTGACTTGAGCTGGATGACTGGAGCTGGACTGACTGGAGCTGGATGATGAGCTGGACTGATGAGCTGGATGATGAGCTAGACTGACTGGAGCTGGACTGACTGACTGTGTGGATGACTGGATGTAATGGACTGGAGCTGAATCATAACTTTGATCAAACTTTTGGATTTTGATATAGGTTTGAATTTATAACATATGGTAATTAATGGCACTTCATCCAAGGGAACAGAAAAATTCTCTTAATTAATAAAGTTCCAACTAATGACACGTTTCCATTAATGGATCCTCATATCTAGCTGAAAATGATGTATATTTCTGATGTACAGAGCACTAATAAACAGAGCGTTTCCACATCCTCGACTCACTGGATTTTCCCTCAGCCTGTCTCTCCCTGATGGTGTCAGTGGTCTGCATCCTCCTCGCTCGGCCCCTGACCCGAGCCACTGCTGTGGAGAGAGAGATGCTCTCCAGAACTCCAGTGAAGAGACAGCAGATCTACACAACTACTCTTCTTCCTCTGGCTCTCCTGACTACACTGTCCTCACTAACAGGCTGATGATATACATAGATCACACACAACAGATCTGACCTCGATTTCTTCACAGATCACAATAAACAAAGAACATTTAAAACAAATGCACAGAAAGGTGTCAAAATCTTCCAAATGTTAATATATATTCAAATTCATGTGTATCTTATTAGGGCCAATACCTTAAAGCATTTGTGGTGAAGACAATGATCCTCTGCAGCACAGGCACTGGACTGGACACCTAAAGCAGGGAATATCAAACAAAAGCATGTTTCAAATTAATAATTATAATTATTAAACATTGGATACTCTATTATGGCTATCTTCTGTTATATATTTTTTATTTTTTAAACAATCCTTGTTTAAATGTTATGACATATCATATATAAATCTGATTATTGGCTTGATCAAACTTCAGTTGTATTTTGATATAATATGGTGTGTCTATATGGTGATTAATGACACCAGTGATATTCTCCATGGTCATTAGATTTACCCTCAAAACTCTCCATCCTCCTCCTCTTCCCGGCACTGACGGGTTGCTGGTGTTCATCCGCATGGGTGCTGGATATGGAGGATGCGCTGTGATGGGAGTCGGACCCCTGAGCGCTGGAACTGAGCTTTCTCTTCAGTGCCGGACCTCTGCGAGACGGTTGAGATGAAGTGGACGGACGTCCATCATCTGGGCTCTGCTGGCTGTCTCTCTGCCACTCTCTCTCCCTGTGAGCCGGACCTGTGGACACAGAAACAAACTCAAGCGACAGAGGAGTTAAATGTCCAGGAATAAGCTCCTGGCTCTGTGCCTGGGTCGGGCCTGGCATCCTCCTTCAAACTGCAAAAAAAACAATACAAATACAATACAAAATACAATACTATAAAATACAACGCTACTCAGAAATAGCCTACCCCTCCCCCCCCCCAAAAAAAAAGTTAAAATAAAATAAAACTCCAAACTCCCTCTAAAATATGAAAAGACAATCAAATTAAAGAGTTCTCAGAAATAATATGAACTTTTAAAAATTAAAAAGATGTAACGTTAGCTAGGATATATTATCCGATCTCCTTCTAGATAAAAGTCTCCTCTCTGAAATCCTCCAAACAGCTTCAAAATCTCAAGATCGCCACAGAAAATATTCAGCAAAAGTCTCTGAATTCGCCTCGTTTCTCAACCAACAGACAGCGATCAAAGTGTTGATATTTGCAGTCAGAATTCATAACACGCGTCCCATAGCAACTAAACTTCGAATCACTCATATGCTCACGCGCACCCGAAGTCGCGTGCGCATGAGCGCACATCGAATCTGTTCATGCAGGAACTGAATGTATATTAAAATAACTACTTAACAAGTGATATAATAATGTATAATTACTGCTTAGCTACAAAATGGAAGTTTCAAATACAACTGTTGTATACAAAATACATTAGTTTGATGTGGCTATATTATTAGTAATAAATAAATAAAAATTGAATCGTTGAAAATTCAGAGTCAGAGATTAATACTAATGTTGTCCACCAGAGGGAGTCACAGGATAGCAAATCCTGTAAGATCACAGTTAATATAATTAAAGTTAATAATGCTAACTTTGTTTTAAATGGTTGATATACAAACTTTTAGATTGTTAGATTTATTCAGATATACAGAAAAAACGTATAATGAATATGTAATATAGTGCCAAAAGATATTTTCTAGAGTTATTTTTTCTAATTGTCTAATGAGTTTATTGAATGACTTTTATGAGGTAAATGTAACATGCTCTCAAGCTTTCTTAGTTTGAGTGATCACATGAGACATGATTAGTTTATTAAGAAATGAGTAAAAAGGAAGAAATGATATTCAGTTAAGAGCCGCTTGAACTGAGGAGCTACAACACGAGACATTAAACATGTGAAAATGGCATTTATTGTTTAAATTTGATAATAATATTGATTGACATAATTTGAAATCTGAAACTTTATAACAAAGCACAAAAGCATATTGCAATTTAATGGTATACAAATGTATACAATGTTCTGTTCGTTCGTCAACTAAAAATGACTGACTAAAAGATTGATTCTTCGAATTTAAGAATTGATATTCCTTCATAAAAATAAGAAGCAAGTAAAAATGAGAATTAGTTATTTTTACCCAGCCCTATTTTTAATCAATATTCATATGGTCACGTATAACAAAAACGCAAATCAATTATATTTACTATAATCAGCAGAGATTTATTGTGATGCTTTATCTGAAGTAGGATGACTTATGTTTGGAGATCAGTGTTGCACTTTTACCAATAATACTGCGCAGGGACGAACATTTAGCGAATACTACGACTGAGTCAAATAAGCTTAAGAGCAGAAGTTAAGGAAACCTTGATTTAAAGTTTGTAAATTATGAGCATGGTTTGCTAAATCAGGAATGTTTTTTGGAGTTGCAATATTGAAAGGGGGTTATTATTCTGTTGTGTACTTCCCATATTAAGATTAGTTGTGAAAACCACAGTTAAACAAATGAAAACGCTGAAATATCAAGATAAGGAAAACGTCTCGGTTTGTTCCCTGGAAAGAGACACTGCGTTGATACGACACTTTGGGGAACACGTTTAGCGTAACGCATCTGAAGAATGAATGAAACTAATCCAATCCTTATTGGTGCTGCATCATGACGTATGTGTGATCGCATACACAGAAGCTACAAAAGGACGCCGGCACAGAACAGTTAGTTCTGCGATGAATCAAGTCGCTCCCAGCCTATATACACAAAATAAACATATTACAACTTACAATGGCACAGAATGCTACGGATGCTCAAGAGAACTTGACTGTGCTTGTCATGAAGGCTTAGCTCCATAGACGCGCTCTTTCCGCCACAACGCGCTCGTCGCGCTGAAACAGTAACTGCTTTACAGTAACTGTAAAAGAATGTTGTGAATTCTTGTTCGCCAGTGTTTGAGTAGTTTTATTTTATAATGTTATGAAGCCTATGTGACCTATGTGCGCTCTGCCAAGAATTTCCCCGGTGGTCTGACTGGATTCCGCGATTCCATTCATAGGGCTCTAAAAATATTTCGCGGACCCCCAGGCAGTGCATCACGGACCCCACTTTGAGAACCTCTGCCCTATACCATGCCCTATACCACTCTACAGATAAAGCGCTGTGGAAATTCCGGTTCGTGTACCTACCCGAAGTGATAAAATAAAATAAAATTCTGCATCAAATTTATAGGCAAGACAAGTAGTTTGTTTAGGCATGGTTTAGGGAATTACAAACCTGCGCACACATATATTCAAACGCACATAACTATAGAATCAATTCTTAATGCGCATGTGAACGCCATCAGCGTTTATCACAGGTTCGCGTTTAAAGTCTGTTTAGAGAGAACGGCGTCGTCTAGCGGCCCCTAATTTAATAACAAATGATCATTTCGACGGAAGTGAATCAATCAAAACTCACTTTAGCTGGAAACAACATTATTCAAGAACTGCTATAAAACCAAACCAATCTCTGTTAGCCTACCTTAAATTATATGTTTATCTCTGTAAAGCTGCTTTGAAACAATCATTGTTAAAAGTGCTATATAAATGAGGATGACCTGGATGCAGACTTGATCTGGCTGACTACGGTAACCTCGGGATATAAAGATGAGACAGACAGACTGATATAAACATAGATGCCTCCTCTTATGATGCATCAAGAACATTGGATGTTATGGTCAGTGTTGGGGGTAACGCAGCGTGAGTATGTGAGTTACATTATCAGATTACTTTTTTCAAGTAACTATAAAGTATTTGCCTTTACAACAAAACATCTGAGTTACTTTTTCAAAAAACACAAGTTACTTTGTTTTGCCATGTACTGACTGACAGCTCTCCTGTCCTCATGTTGAGAGAAATCGGGGGTGAGTGCAGAGGCGTTGTGGCGCTATATGTGAACATGATGGGTATTATAGTTCTAGACTACATGTGAGCAGGGGGTATTAAAAGCAAATGTTTTGTTTCAAGTTAGTCAATGATCTCGAAGGAAAAAAAATGGTTTGTTACTTTTCCCCAAAAATGTTTTTTAAACCATTATTTGTTGTAAGTTGTTATATAATTAATCTCATGGATATGTATGAAATTAATTTACATAAATAGGTCTAGAGTCTCTAGACCCAAATAAATGAGTGTTATGTCAGTCAGACCAGTCTATTACAGGCATAAAAATGAAAACAAATGCCAGACCACGATTTTAACCCTTTAACTGTCACCCCCCCCCCCCCCCCTTTGATAATTGACATTAAAATGCACTATACAAACCTAAATGGTTGTAATTCAAGAATGCTTTGGAATATAGACCTATATAGTTTGGTCTTGTTTTAAAGAAAACAATCAGCAGAGTATTACTGAAGTGAAAGCACTTCAAAAAATTAAAGTATGAAAAAGTTATGGAAGTTAAAATTTACAGTAAATCAAATATACTTTATTAATATATTTTTTATTATAACATAACTATTTTACAAAATATTTTTTACTATAAAATTACTATAAAATGAAAGCTATATATCTAACCAAGTTGTGTTCCAAATTAAAGTTGATATCACAAAAATTTAAGTTCCCATGAGATTTTGTTTAGGCGTTATACCAAAAATAGCCACCGGGTGCCATTGAATTCCATTGAATTTAATTGTATGCATTATGCCATAACTAATTAATAAATTTCTATCCAAATATCACTTCTGACACTAAATATGGAACCTTGAGACTCAGACCTTTCTGACAATATATGTTTTGTCAAGATTAGAACATTTTTGATAATAAATTATGAAAGATGATGCCCAAAAGGGAGGAGAGTATAATTTTTTCAACCTTCATAATGTATTTCCAAGACCCTTGTGATGGTACATCGACTTAAAATAAGTTAAATGACTTGTCTGCCATAGCCTGACATGGTCTGTATCGCTTTTACTGGCACTGTGTAACTTCGGGTTTCGGGTAGGAACCCGTGCACAAAAAGAACTACAAAATTCGACTGCTTTACGTCAAGCGCTACAATAGTCATTATTTCGTTTTTCTTCGTTTCTAATGTCGCAATACATTCATCCTTTCATGAAATCATGTAACATACTCAACCTTGTCTGTGGACATTGTTCATTCTGGATAAACAGTGAGCGTGCGTGCGACGGTAGGCTAGATTATTTACGACAGCGGCAATGGACAATTTCGTTTCCAACCAGTAGGGCGACCGAAGAGGAAAATTTACTTGGTGTTACTTTAAAATGGTTTTCACAGGATGAATTCTGAGTTCGTAAGCTTTCAAATGATACCTAATTTATGATAACTACTAAAATATGTGATATAATAATAATAAAAAATTATATAATATATATATATATATATATATATATATATATATATATATATATATATATATATATATATATATATATATATATATTATACTTTTTAGAGGACTTTTTACTTTACTTTTTAAAATATAATTTTATCTTTTTTTATTGACAAATACTAGATTATGTTTTATTATGGACTTTTAGCATTCAATTATTAAAAGTGTGTGCGTCAACTTTTTGTGACAAAGGTCAGAAACTCCTGTAATGACGTCGATTTTTTGACTTTGTTCATTCTGGATAAACAGCGAGCGTGCGTGCGACGGTAGGCTAGATTATTTACGACAGCGGCAATAGACAATTTCGTTTCCAACCAGTAGGGCGACCGAAGAGGAAAATTTACTTGGTGTTACTTTAAAATGGTTTAAAGTAACCATCGTATAAATGATACCTAATTTATGATAACTACTAAAATATTGATATAATATATATATATATATATATATATATATATATATATATATATATATATATATATATATATATATATATATATATATATATATTATTATATTATTATACTTTTTAGAGGACTTTTTACTTTACTTTTTAAAATATAATTTTATCTTTTTTTATTGACAAATACTAGATTATGTTTTATTATGGACTTTTAGCATTAAAAAACAAAGTTTCAATTATTAAAAGTGTGTGCGTCAACTTTTTGTGACAAAGGTCAGAAACTCCTGTAATGATGTCGATTTTTTTAGGCGCACTCTTGTCAAAAATTCATCGGTTACTCTTCCTACATAATTTGTAGCAAAAAACAGCAGTCAAATATCTATTTAGGAGTCTTAGACCTTTCCAACCATATATAGTTTGTCATAATTAAATTAGGATTTAATAGTAATATAGCGAAGTAAAGTTAGGCGTCCCGTATACGGGACGGTGACAGTTTAAAGAAAAGTACCCAACATTTTAGCTAAACCAATGGATAGCTACATTTTAGCGAAATCCAAATATACCAGTACTAAAAGCACCAGAATTAAATGTACTTGTTTTTTTACTGGGAAAATAATTCAATAAAGGTCAACAACATCTTCAAAGGCAACACTGTGGCAGTATGAAATCCAGTCCGGGTTTCCCTCAGTCCCAACAGCTACACTGACGCCGAATGAAGTCCAGTCCGGGTTTTCCGTCGAGCCGCTGTGGCGCGGTAGTACAACAAAAGACAGTCGTCTGCAGCTAAACCTTTATTCGAGTGGATTGGAGTTTAATTTTTTCTCGTCTCGTGATCCCGAGTTCTTCAGTGTTATTTACAGAAGTTTCAGAAGATCGTTCTTTGGACCGAAATGACATGAAAGAAGCCTGATAGCGGACAGTGAGTATTGTGTATTGAGTTAGCCTCAAAGCTAAGAGCCTACCAGACCATAATATAACACAGTAATGACGACACGTAAACGTTTGAGGGTTTTCTACGTATTGTGACATTGGTCAAGTAACGAAGAGTATATTTCAGGTAGATTATTGCGATTTAAAAGCTCAACTGTAGCAAACTGGAATGAATGTGACGGACTGTGTGGCGTGGGCCCTAAACACGCCCATGTGTGAAGCCTCGCGACTAGTGTTGCCACTCATGCACGCGCGTCAGTCACCAACTAAAACTGTTACATTCAATTTTAACGTAATTTAACTAAGCTAAGCACTGCAACAACGTCCTCCTCCGTATGTTGTGTATATTTGCAGCATTTTTAGTGGTTGCTTGCAAGAGCTTATGGAGGCTTTCTTGAAGTTTAAGAGGCAGGGTCCCCTACAAATTGTAACCTACAAAATTTGACATGATAATAGTTTTCTTCATTGTAATACAGTGTCATTTGATAAAGTTCTGTAAAGTAACTTACATAATGATTACACCACCAACAACATCACATTAGTGCAAATGGGTCATTCTATGTCAAATCAACTAAATTTCGGAAACGTTCCCATCTCAATGTTCGATTTTGTAAATTTGTTTCTCTCGAAGAAAGACAAACATAAATATTGATGAAAGCCAAAATATTGATGTTATGCACATATTGACGGAGTAATTCACTATTTTGTCGAGGGGATCAGAATGACAATTTTCACCTGAAATTTGGAGCCAAATTTATTCTTCAAGACATTCCCCTTTAAATGCAATAAGTATCAGCTGTGTGCAAAGTGTACCACTTTGTTTTTTGAAATGTTTATAATAAATAAATAAATTAAAAACTAGATTCTAAGAGGATATTAAGACATACTTTTTGAGTTACAGGCATGCAAACTTGGGGCAAAAAAACACAAGAAGTGCTTTTTACCTTTTTTAACTGTCACAGTTTGGCATATAATGCAACAAAGATTGCTAAAGTAAGCAGGTTTTTCTAAAAGTCATTTTTACCCCCCTGTAATTTGGCTCTAAATTCTCAGGTGAAAATTGTCATTTTAACCCTCTACAAAACAGCAGATTACTCCGTCAATGTATATTCATGACATTTAATATTTCAGCTTCCATCTTTATTTATGCATTTCTTTCAATAGAGGAAAAAAAAAATCCAAATCTTTTTTTTTTTAGCCGGGCTATCTCTGATTGAGTTTACACGGAATAGCCCAAATGTTTTGTTTATCATGATGCTTAATACTGATAGGTTGTTTAATTCTAGGGTTAATGTTTACGGTGCAAGCGTCCTTTTTTTGCGGGAACCGCAGAGCCTCCGTGCGGGGCTAGAGGACCATGTTCCGCCCTGGAGGAGAGAGAGACTTCCAGACGTCGGCCCGAAGGATGGGGACGTCCCTGCTCTTCCAGCTGTCGGTTCATGAGCGCGAGCTGGACCTCGTGTTCCTCGACCAAGCTATGCCAAACCCTGGAACGCCCACCCGGATGCCAGCAGTGCCCGGCCCACCCGCATGCTGTTCGTCACGCCTCGACGCCAACCGGAGCCTTCTGTGTGAGTATTCTCTTCTAGAAGATGGTCAGAAGTAGGGATGAGCACATCAACTTATTTAACAGTTGTTTAAGACAGTTTTGAAACAGACTAGTCTAAAAGTAAGAAACCCACTTGTTTGTATGATCCATTTGAGCACTTAATCTATGAATCAAACAGTCAAATCCCACAATAAAAATGACGCACACTTGGCGAATAAAGCTCATTCTGATGCTCAGTAATTTTTTTCAGAATTTAATTAAATACGCAATGGGCATTTTCTTGCTTCGGTTACACATACGATTATGTTATGAATGGCTCTAGTGAATTTGTGCTAGTTTGAAATGGCACAGCTTACATCAAACTTTTCCGTTTTATTTCTAATACAAAATACTCCCGCACCTTGTTTGTCGTTTGAACTGACACAAAGAAAACGCATCTGAGGTCAAATAAAAAGATTACCTCCTAAGGTATAATTTTTCCAAGTGTTTTATTTTAACGTGCTGTTTAAAATGCTTTTAAATATAAGTGTAACAAAGTTCAAAGCGCAAGTAAGAATGGGGAACCGGTGAATGGTAAACGGAAGTTTTAAAATAAATAAAGCAAAAGTAAACGGCAGGTGTTTCATAGCTGACTGCCGCCCATACATAGACAAAACCCAACGTAAATGTCCCAGTCCTGGGGCCTCATTTATAAACGTTGCGTACGCACAAAAGAAGGCGTACGCCGCTCTCTACGCAATAATTGGTATTTATAAAAAGCAAACTTGACGGGAAAATGTGCGGTCCTTCACGCACGCTCTGACCCAGGCGTACGCACAAAAACGGGTGAAATGAGAAATGGCGACACCGTCGGCTGATGGAAGAAACACGTGAAAGTGTGTGAAAGTGTAGACCGTTGTGTTAAAGAAATGGCAATACTGTCTCTCATAAATAAAATGAAGACTTCACAAAGCAAGTATTACAATTAACAGCCTACTTCACGAACACCCGTTTGAACGATCTGCAGTGGAAAACAAACAAAATCAAACGAAAATTACAACAGAAATGCAAATATACACATATTTGCAAAAAGAAAAGTGAAATATGTTCTGCAATATATTGGCATGTTATGCAATTCATCCTCATAACACATCTCAGATGCAATCAAATGGATGGTAATATGCCATGATGCCATCACAATGCGTAATTATGATGGAGCGCTAGACGCTTTTTTGCATCGACTTTGATGTCCGACCATTTCTTTTTTATTTCGGCCACGGTCCGAGGTTGTGAGTCTGCAGCATTAACGGCGTCTGCAAACTTTTGCCACTCAAGTGCCTTTTTGGCATTAGTAATGCCCACACTGTGCCCTCCAAACAACATTTTACTCCTCTTTTCCACCTCGCCAACAATAATTTCTACTTCACATTGAGTGAAGTTACGTTTCTTGGTTTTCCTCTCTGTTTTGCCATGATTTCACAATCGATGAATATTAACTTTTAGGCGTTTCGCGGACTATTTATGGGCAACTATGGGCGTGACATGAAGCCGCAAAAGCTGCGCTACATTTAGAATTGATTGTGATTTATTAAGGGAAAAATGCGTAGGATGTGCGTGCGCACGGTTTTATAAATCCGAATATTTCTGTGCGTACGCACGTCCTATGTTTCAACCGTACGCCACTTCTGACGCAAATCCTACGCAAAGTTTTATAAATGAGGCTCCTGGTCTTCTCTCGCTTTCCACTGTCATCTCTCCTCCTCTTGGCTCGCACCCTGCTCTTCACCGTAAAATTAAAACAACAGTAATTTGAATCGACCGTTGTTTTCTGTGTCGACTAGTAGCAGCTGTACTGTTTAGTCAACTAGTCTTGCACAACCCTAAACAGAAGTAGGGAACCTTTTACCTTGTTAACACTTGAATTGACATTGGTTTAGTGTTGTCTAAAGGACTGACTCCGGTACCAAGTCGGTACTGAAATTTTTAAATTGTGACGCTTTAAGCGCTGTTGAGCGGAATCATAAAAACTTCTGATTGGTCATTGTGTTCACGCGCTCATGTGATATGTCTGTGATTGCCTACAATGATCCACTCATGGGAGCGATTGAGAGCACACAGAAGTTTGAAAGCGGGAGCGTTTAAAAGCACAAGCAGGCATCTATCCGTGGACCGGCCTGTATCTGTGTTAGTGCTCGGTGAACATTGATGTATATTTACATAGGGCTGGGCGATAAAACGATAACGATAATTATCGCGATATAATTTTTCTCGATAAAACGATATCAAGAGGTCGATAAATGTTCGATAATGTGTATGCGTCAAAAGCGGAACGAAACTCATTTGAACCGCGCGCGCCACACGGACCGTTAATCTGCTCGGCTCAAAGTCCAAACAGTCGGCAGCGCAGCGCGAGCTCACTAGAGCAAACCGCAGACGCGTTTACTCTGATTGTCTCGCTCACGAGATCCAGTGAGATGCGCTTGAGTTCAGCGAAGGACACAAATGTCTCAGTTTAAAGGCAGATGAAACAGCGCTGACAAACAGGAGAAACACTGTGCGCAACGATACAGTCATAATCTGAATTGATACTGAATCCATTTACCATGGGTTTACCAGACCTGCAAACTTGTCGCTTTTTCGGCGATAATCGCCGTTTTCTTGGTCAAATGGGTCATTCACGTGAATCGCGTAGAACCGGAGAGTTTTTTTTCGGGGGGGGGGGGGGGGGGGGGGGGTATAGGCTGCCCTAGAATTGCGAAATATTATTGGATAATTCTTATAATTGACATTTCTCTGGGCCTATCGGAATCTTAGTACTTTTTCTCTTGGCCAATCGGAATCTTAGCACTTGCGTCAGAATCGCCAGTGGATGAGACCCCTGGTTAGTGGCTACCACGCGAGTCTGATGGAAACTCATAACGTGAAGGAATCTTATGTGAAATTCGAGGTAAATCAAGCTTTTTTGGAGCAAAAACAACAGCTAGTTGTTTGCTTGATTCAAATAACGTTAGCTACCGCTTTGTTATGCTGCGCTCGTGACAGGGCGCTGAAAGAACGAACGAGAGAGAGAGAGAGAGCCGGTCGCGCGCGCACTCTCTCACTGTATTCAAACTGCCTTGCTCTCCCTCCATCGCGCATATTAATCAAAATCTATTGAGAATTGACACGATAGTAAAAGATCAAAGTTTCACGTGGAGCATTTTCAGAGATTTCTTGCGATGTCCTTATCTGCTGGGATAATCACACAACGCGTGCCGTGTCTGTGTGTGTGTCAGCTAATGGCACGTCCGATTCGCGAACTAATGACTCATTTGAACCGATTCACTTTTATGAATGGTTAAAATAACTGATCTGTCCAACATCTGTCTCTTCAAAAGAGATCTGAATCGGTGTATAACAAATCGATAACACCAAACTAGTTAATATTAACTATTCATAAACTGCACTTCTTAATCTCTATAAATAAATAGCATTTATTAATCTTTGGTAATGTTAATTTCACTATTTACTAGTAGCCTTAATTATTACAATTAAAAGTTATATTTGTTAACATTAGTTAGCCTAATGCACTGTGAAGTAATATGAACAAACAACGAACAGCTGTATTTTCATTAACAAAGAATAATAAATACAGTAACAAATGTATTGCTCATCATGGTTCATTTATATTTTACTGCCCTTTTTCTCCTTTGCCAATCCTATGATAATTATATATTATATACAGTATAGTGTTCATCCAGAACAACATGTAACTGTGTAACCACACCCTAGCAACCGTTTAAAACTACCTACCACCCCCCCCCCCCCCCCCCCCCCCCGCGCGCGTAACACTGTCACCTTTTTTACTCTGAGGAGTTTGCAGGTCTGGTTTACTGTTACGTTAGCCTAGTAATATTAACTGCACCATGAAATGTGGGATATACATATTGAATTGTATTATATTATTAATGAAGACAATGTATAAATGACTAATGGAATATAATTACAGTATTTAATAATGTATTTAACTGTTAGACAACTACTGTTTTTCATACAAATACCATAGAAACCATAGTTACATATTGCCATGATAGTGAGGTGCTAAGTTATAGGCTATGCCTGGGTTTATCTGTGGTTATCATGATCTAAATGCATGATACTGGATGACCTGCCAATGGTTAATTTTAATAAAACTCAAAACAGTCAGAATATTACATTTTACCAAATGTACCAAATGTTTTTTTTTTAAAACAGATGTTACTGGTTTTGTTAATGAACATACATTTAACGTAGTATTAGTTTGAGTTAGGATGCAGATTTATTGTCAACTCACAGTCAAATATGCATTTTGAGACAAAACATGTAATATTAATATTGCAGCCACTGCAGTGCCAACTGTGCTGAAGAAATATTTTTCTATTCAGATATTTATTTTGTTAAGGAAAAATTACAATGTTTGAATGTTCTACCTCAGATTTGTGAAATGTTCACCTGTTTGGCAAGTGTTTGTCATGATATGTTCTGAAAATAAAGAGTAGGGCCTAGTTTAAAACCACAATTAATGCTCTGGTTTCTACAACTTTCACTTAGGAGCAAAAATCTGCCATTAAACTTGAAAGAAATAAAAATTGGACATTTATCGTGATAATTATCGATATCGATAATTATCGATATCGACTGATATAAAAAAAAATATCGTGATATTTTTTTTTGGCCATATCGCCCAGCCCTATATTTACATGTTTTTGAAGCGCTGATCATTGTAGCCAATCACAGACATATCTTATTGGCACGTGAGTACAAAGGGCAATCAGAGGTGTTTAAGATTCCACTCAAAGCGTCACATTTTTTAAAAGTCAGTACTTGGTACTTTTGAAAACACTACATCCGTTACGGGTATCTCCGATATGTCTTCGTGAGTTCAAATGTGACTGTTAATGGTTTAGCACTGTCCGCTTGTGATCAGATTGCCTGATACAAATGTTACACCACTGGTTTGCAACAGTGACATCAACTGTGTAGCAGATTGTCCCCCATTACCATAAAACTTCAAATAATAGCCCGGGCTTTTATTTTCTCAAATTGTCGAACTGCACCGGCTTGTATTTGAGACAGGCATCTATATGAGACAGGCCTTTATAATTTAGTGTTGAGATGTTGTTCATTGAGATGTTGTTCCTAGAGTCTCTAATCTCTAAAAATCTCCAAATGCTCCACGTGAAACTGCGGTCTTCTGACCTTTTACTATCGTGTCAATTGATTTTGATTAATATGCATGAGAGAGAATGAGCAAGACAGCGCTCGTGTTGTTTGAAGACGTGTGCGTGTGGCCGGGGCTCTCTCTCTCTCTCTCTCTCTCTCTCTTCGTTTGCGCCCTGTTAGCGCAGCAGTCATTCTACATCACTCAGCGATCAAAAAAGGCTTTGGCGGGACAGAAGTTTGCTTTGGTGGCGGCCGAAAAGCGGACGATCTGACGTGTTTTAGAAGATTAAATACAACCCGAAACTAAAAAACAGGGCCTTTATTTACCCAAACCTGTCGCCACACCAGGCGTGTAAAAGAGACAGGCGTCTATTTGGGACTCAGCTATTATTTGAAGTTTTACGGTATTATTTAGACATTTAGGGCTCTATAAATTTTAGAATTTGTTTTTCCCTCAAATTCTGTTATTTTAAGTTTTCTGGTTGTAATCAAATAATGCCGGCATACATTTTTTAAATGAATGTTATAAAAATTGTAAAAATTCTAGGGCTATCTAATTCCTCGGTAAATTCGAGTACTCTATTTTTAAAAGAACCTCAATTGCAATTTACTCTTGTCGATAAACAGGCAAAATACTACAAATCCATGAACTGCATTATTAAGCCATTTTCTAAGGCTGCTCAATGTCTTAAAACCATTTAAAAACTCTTCTATAGCACAGTGCTATTGTGATTTCACAAAGACTGCGATTCCGTTACATAATGATACGTGGGATTAATATATATGCGCTTTAATTAATTGCATGCGTGAAGGTTACGTGTGTCTGAGAGCGGCTCTGTTCACAGTAAATGCTGCTCCACATGAACTGTTAACATTTACACAAGTGAAGCGCGTCTCAAACTCCCATCTCTGCACATGCTGTGAGTTTTGGTCGCTTATAACATTAATCTGGAAATGCAATGTGTGCCATTTCATCAGTTTTAATGTGAAGAATTTATAAACCTGCGCTAACACAGGAGAATGTATCAATATGTAATAATATAGTAGTTGGTTTAAGGGCCATTGTTTGCTTGGGTCTATTTTTATTACTACAAAAAAATCTGATTACTTTGAATAATCGTCAAAATAATCAACCGATTACTCGATTGACAAAATAATCGTTGGTGACAGTCCTAAAAAAATCCTTTTATTTTTGAGCAAACGAGGTGCTGCACTAGAGGTTTCACTGAAATCATAAGGCCCCAGACTTTTCAAAGCTAGTTACCTATTTATCAGTAAACGTATATCACGTCACAAAATGTATAATTGGTTGTGATCTTGTCCATTACAGTGATTCGGACGTTTCCATTGATGTAGAGATGGTCAAACCCACTCCAATGCCTCTCTATGACAATCAGAAAGCTCGTAGTGTGATGAACGAATGTGAGCGTCACGTTCTGTTTGCACGAACCGTCGCTGATGGACCCCCTCCTCCTGATGATTGGGAAGAACACATCAACAAGTAAGAAAAACTACTCTCAGTAAATTACACGATCACAGAAGTTTGAGAACGAGGATGTTCATATTGTTATAGTTGTTCAGCAACACAGATCTCCAAATCTTTAGTTTTTATACGGTCTGACTGTTGTATGAGATTTCAGTGTTCAAAGAAAACGTTTTCTTTTTGCATGGTCATGTTTAAGAGATAACTGATACGACTGCTTTTGTTCTGTTCTGTTTTAGGGCTGGCTGGTCGTTGGCTCAGAACAAGCTCTTCAATAAAGTATTAAAAGCCCTACAGGCAGAAAGACTCGGCAGACTGGCCAATGATGGTGTGAGTTTTCAAAACTGATTATAAAACAGAGCTTGCAAGATAAACCCAGTCAAATCCATGAGATGTTGTTTCTTAAAGATGTTCACAGTAGTATTATCACAGACACAGATTATATACAGACTTTATACACAGACAAAGACTTGCAAACTGCTTCATCCTACTAATATATATATATATATATATATATATATATATATATATAATATATATATATATATTATATATATATATATATATATATATATATATATATATATATATATATATATATATATTAGTAGGATGAAGCAGTTTGCAAGTCTTTGTCTGTGTATAAAGTCTGTATATAATCTGTGTATGGGATATATATATATATATATATCTCCCAAGGCTTAGCACTGAGCAGTAATTTATGCCAATGTTTCTCAAATGTGATACTGTTGTACACCCAAAAATGAAATGTCTTCCATCATTTACTCCGCTTTATGTCATTCCAAACCTGTGTAATGTTCTGTCTTCTGCGAAGTATAAAAGAAGATATTTTTTTAGACATTTTGAAAACCATACAGTTTTGGTTACCATTGACTTTGATTGTATGGAACAAAAAAAACAAACAAAAAAAACAGGCATTTCTCAAAATATCTTCTTTTTTGAGTGGCTCTGCTGCACCACATGAACTTCATCGCTGCATGTGCTGTGAGGTTGGGTCACTTAACATTGATTTGAAAATGCAACATGCACCAGCCATCTTCCCAAATTTGTAATGAGAATCAGTCTCTGTGAATTTCCACCAAAATAAAAGCTCTGGTTTAACATTTGAATGCAAATAAATTAGGATAACCATAAATATTAATATTATAATTTTACTGTAAAATAAAAAAAAAAATAGAGAGAATTTAGAGTGACTTTCCCCTCTTTATCCTAATGCGGTAATCGGCTGTAAATCCACGTTTTAAAGCTGAAATTTGAACAGTTTTGGACTCCCCCAGAGGAGTCACTCGTTTGTCACCTTTTATATCACTGATGAGTTTGCATTTTAAAGATAAACCTATCTGTTTTCTCCCTCTGTCCACTAACCAATCAACACAACCCACCATTTTAACAGTTTACTTTTTTTATGCATAGTCTAGTGACAGTCTATTAGAGAGAAATAGTTGTGTGAAGTTGTCAGGTCGTGCTCTCTCTCAGTCTCTGTCTCTGGTCTCCACAGGCCTGTAATGAACCTGTCTTACGCAGGATAGCTGTGGATAAATGTGCTCATAAGGTACGCCACGCTCTGTCCAGTGTCAGCTGGGACATAAAGCTGACACAGTGGCTGCATAGCACACTTGTGGAGTCTTTGAGTCTTGCTATGCTGGCGGCTTACCTTGATGTACTGCAGACACTCAAAAGCAAGGTGGGATATCTTATTATCATACCACTGTGTGCTTGGAGTCCATAGCAGGAGGTTACAGGAGCCTGTTTTTATCCTTCTCTTAGGTACCATCCCTGATTGACCGAATGTTGCTGTCATCCTCTGTAAAAACAGGAGCTGCAGGGGCGGAGGCTCTTTCTCTGCTCCTTAAACGCCCATGGGACCCTGCTGTGGGCGTACTCTCACACAACAAACCAGTATGTACCATTATTCAGTCCTATTGAGAATGAGAGAGATCTGTTTGTTAATATTTCTATAATAAAACGGTATTTTATAGAAAATGTCTGGTGATGGTCTCCTGATGGACGTCTTGATTGCTGTCTGAATCAAATCTAAGTGTTCATGTTTTTATTTTCAGAGTAAACTTCCTGGATCTCCACTGATCCTGTTAGCTCCATCAGGGCCAACCAACCCTGCCTTCTCTACCTCTCGGCGAATGAGATTCTGGCAATCTCAGCTCTCCTGTCTAGGGAAGGTATGCAAAATCATAAGCGAAACACTTTGATTTAGTGTTCTCCACAATCATTTCTGATGTTGGCTTGGCTTCGTTGAGAGGAAAGGCATTTTGTGGATAAACTCTTGCATTAAATTCATCATTCTTGCATTTATAGAGTCTGCACATTTTAAAGTATTTTGTGTCTGTTTGTGTTGTGATTCAGGTCATTCCCATTAACGTTCACGTGGGCAGTGGAGCCAACATCGGAATCACGCAGTGTTTAGAGCACATGATCGGCACAGTCAGAGGAAAGGTCATTGAGGTACGAAACGACACATCGCTAGCTAGACAATGCCACTTTCGCTTTACAGAAAAAGATAAATCAGGGATGTGATTTTTCTGTATCGGACAGCCGTATTGCAATTTTACAGTTGTGTAAAATAAATGATTATTGTGGTGTTATATTGAATGTCCATTCTTGTCCATTTAGATGTCCCAAATCCACATGATGTTAGCAATTTGTGATTATCTTGTACTTATAAGAAATGATTGAATTCTTATATTACTTGATTGATTATACAAATAAATGTCTATGGAGAGCATTTATTTGTGGCATGGTGTCAAGTACCACAGAAAATAATTTGGACACATACCACAGTTTGTGAAGAGTGAAAAATAGGTTTACATAGCAGAATACTAGACATATTTCATATGCTGTTTAATATGTATTTCATTTAACCCTTTATGACCTGCCATAGAACAATTCCACCAGAGCATATCTTTGTATTTTTACATGCTGTGCTGTCATTCTTTTGAGCATTTTCATATGCCATACATCAAATTAATCCTTACACTCCCAATTTGAAGTAGCCTGACTCCGCCCTCCTACGCACTTCCGCTCAATTTCATTTTCCTTCAGTACTCCGTCTGGGATCGTGCCGTAGACTTTGGTTTCCAGAAATCAATTTTTTGTAGGACCAATCAGCGAATAGAGGGAGTGGCTGAGAACGATGACGTTGATGTATCGCGCGCGGTCAGTTTGAGTTCAGTAATGGCAGCGGAGAAAGACGTGAGAAAAGCTATTCGGTCTGTTGTTGGAAAACTGCCGAATATGGAGAATTTAAAGCCGGAGCAAGAACAATGTTTGCTAAGTTTTGCTGCTGGCCATGATGTTGTGGCCCTCCTCCCACGGGATTCGGGAAAAGTTTGATTTTCCAGCTCACTCCGCTAGTGGTGAATGAGTTAGCTAAGGCGAACAATAGGGATGCAAAGCCGATAGTTGTTGTCGTCTCCCCTCTTGTTGCACTAATGGAGGACCAAGTGAAGGAGGCAGAAAAGTTAGGAGTTCGTGCTGGGCAGCTCGGCGTGCACGATGACCGTGACATTTTGGACGGACGATTTAGCCTGGTGTTCGGAAGCCCCGAGTCCTAACGTTAGCTGCTAAACTGTTGTTGAAGATGCACTCAGGAGTCATGTCAGTATCACAAGAATCACTAAATTTACTGTTCAGAATTTGAGCTAAATAGGACACTTTGAGCCCCTTTGTGTACTCGTGCAGGACCATGGTTGGTGTGTCAGTTTTACATGTTGTAAATCATAAAAATCTGTTGTATTTGTTTTTAATAAAAATGTACAAACACATACTTTGAAGACCATAATTAATTAAGGTAATTAAGAAACAATAAGTCATATGAAAAATGGTTGTTTATTACACATCTGCAGATAGAGACAGATCATTCACTGTAGGCCTACAGCATTTGCGGCAGATCCGAAGCGACCGCAGCGGTGTATTTTTAATGATTAGACCCAGCTTCGACCGTTGAATGAATACATCACTGTCCTTAGTGTCAAATATACATTTCGAATTAATAATTGTTCCTAGATGAACAAAACCTGCAGCTCTCGTTGACAGACATCCTATTGTAAACATAATCCTCTGATCATTCGGACTTGTTTCCGACCGGTTTCGGCGCATGACATACGTCAGGACCACACGTTAGCGATTGGTTATGACAGATCCTGAGTGACTCTGGGCAGATCCAATAGTTTTGAACTTGAACAGAGAACCCGCCTACAAGGAAGTAAACGTTTCTCAATGGAGCGAGGCCAGACTCTCTGTACAAATGAAATGTACGAGAGTCTGGTTGAACCAGGCTAAATTTGAAGGCTATCTTTGTAATAAATCAATAGTAACTATATAAATATCTCAAAAGTGCAATAAACAAAAAGAAAAAAAAAATTAATAATTTTTTTTTACATATTTTATTCAATACAAAAAATGGATAAATGTCAACCTCAAACTTGTCAATGAGAAAAACGTGCATAAAACAATTTAAAACTATACAGAATTTATTTGAACTGTTTACATAAATTAGTTTTTAAGATACACTCATTTTTATACTCATTCAAAAAAAAGGCGTGTACTTTCGTTTAGACCTAACGCTGTGTGTGTGTGTGTGTGTGTGTGTGTGTGTGTGTGTGTGTGTGTGTGTGTGTGTGTGTGTGTGTGTGTGTGTGTGTGTGTGTGTGTGTGTGTGTGAATGTCCTTGTATTTGTGAATGTTTAAAGGAGAAAGAAATGATAACATAAAGCAATGGTAAAAAGACAATAACGATATAAGGAACATATAGCAAATGGGAGTCAAACGGGAGTCAAACGCATGGTCAAATGACGCAGCGTGTGACGTCACAACATGTGACACACCCGGGGGTCATAGTGCACAGAACGTGATACGTCAATGAGTCATCGGAAGACGTAAATATCAATCGCAGATCTACAGAACATGTGTGCAAAGACGTGCAATTCATTTTAGTTTTTTTGTAAACGCATATTACGCAGTTTGTACAGATTGATTAGCGGGTGAAAACAACGCAACATGGGCATGTTGGAGGCTTGATCTGAACATGTTACATCTCTGGTTTTGTATGCAAAAAGAATGATTGAGCTAGCCATTTGGTTTCAGTTTCTATAGGCTTTTAAACAGACACGGGCGGCGCTCCCGTCGGTCTTAAAGGGTTAATATATCATTTGTAATAAAATGAGTCATATTTTAATAGAATGTTCTTCTTTTAATGTCCCTTGGACATAACATTGATTTTAAAAAGTTTTTTAAAATGTTTTTAAGAAGGACTAAACAGGATTTTCTTTATTTCTTCAAATGAAAAAATTAAGAAGTATCGAATTAAAATCTCATATGAAGTTTTTGTTAATGTTTATCATTTGGCATTTGTATTTTAAATTATCATGTTCTTGCCATGGAAATGAATCTTTTTTGATGACAGGGCAAAAAAATTATAATGTTTTTTTTGATAAAGTATATTTGAAGGTAAATTGTGTGTATTTGCTCTCTAGGTTCATAGCCACTTTCCCCATAAACCGATCATCTTGGTGGGCTGGAATTTGGGGTCATTGATCTCTTGTCATGTAAGTCTCTCTCAACAACAGTTTTGTAGTTTCTTGTCTATTGTCGGCTGTAAACTGATGATAGATGTCTATTTTTGCGTCCAGGTTTCCCTTATGGAGTACTTGACTGCTGTTGTGTGTTTGGGTTTCCCTCTGCAAACTGTCAGCGGGCCACGAGGGGTAAGAGGAAATCATTCAGTGTAAACCGCTCTTTATCATGATGAGCTTCATGAACTCATTTAGCAGATGCTTTTAAAACTGCTGGCTGAAATGTAATGTTTGTCAGGATGTTGATGATCCGCTGTTGGACATGAAGACTCCTGTGCTGTTTGTGGTTGGTCAGAACGCACTACAGTGCAGTCCTGAGAACATGGAGGAGTTCAGGGAAAAGATTCGAGCTGATAACAGCATGGTAGTTGTCGGGGGGGCAGATGACAACTTGAGGTTTGTGTCCTCAGGCATTCACGTTTTTTTCTGGGGAATCCCTCTGTACAGACTAGTTGAAAACACTCAGCTTTGTTTACAGGATCAACTCCACTAAGATGAAGACAGAAGGCCTGACCCAGACCATGGTTGATCGCTGCATTCAAGTCAGTACTTTACACTTGTGTTCCCCACATCGTGATCATTTAAAGGCAAAGTCAATGAAGCATGCTTTAAAATCACTTCCTTGAGAGGGATTTCTTAAGACATTCAGGGAGAGACTGAAGTCCAGCACAAGACAAAGTTTATTTTTAGGGAAAGCTGACCTCAAACGTTAGCTCTGATAAATGCATAAAGCTCTGTCTTGTGTGACCTCTTTAGTCTTTAGCCTTAATCTTGTTTTTCCCCTTTTTTTAGGATGAGATAGTTGATTTTCTGACTGGAGTTTTGACCCGTGCTGAGAGTCATGGTCATGGCTCAGGTGAAACACGAGATTTGGATGCCGAGAAGAAGAAGAAACCACGCCGTGAGCTGCCCTTTGACCTTGAGAGGTCACGACCCTCTTCACCTGCTGTGAGGGTACCCATCTCCCCATCTGGCTCAGAGGTGAACATGTAGGATATAGAGTGCTGAAATAAGGTCTGTGGTCAAAACATGCTTAAAGGTGGGGTATGTGATTTCCAAAACGGCCGGCAGATTTTGAAAATACACAACTCATAAGGTCCTACCTTCTCTCCTCCAACGCTGTCCCTGACTCCGCCCATTCGAAAAACATGGACGTGCAATCAAGCACGAGCGAAAACTCAGATGCTCTCTCTCTCTCTCTCTCTCTCTCTGTACCGGGGCGACTTGCACTTCTTGTGACTGGGTCACTCACGAGCTTTGAGTATGTGCACGGACGAGACACGCGTGCGAGGGGGGCATGGTACAACCGTTTGAGTGACGCATTTTCTGTCCAATGATTCTAGACGGTCTTGAAAATGATTGGCTGGAGTTTTTCGAGTCCTGCCCGTTCCACAGATGATTAAATTGCTTAATTTTCATTTCAGTGCTTCTAATTTACAGCCGGTAAGTGGGTTAGGAATAGGATTTCAAATGATTTTGAAAAAATGGTCAAAAAAGAAAATCACATACCCCACCTTTAAGATATTCTCACTTTTTATTGAAGTCACATGACCGTAGTGTAGTTCGTTGCTTACGTTTAGCTTTTTGCTTCTGCCGATTGGCTTCGAAATACATAAACGTTCATTTGTGAAGATTAGTTGCAGAACTTTTCTGCAATAATCCAATATCCAAAAAAATTTATTGGCTTTGTCTCATGGGAACCAGGGTGATGCTAACTTCCGGGTATTCTTTAAAAAAATACGTCGTCAGTTCAGCACTCTATAGACCTTATGTAGCCCCGCCCCTTTTCAGCGCTGCGCTCGTTGTCTTTTGACTTCCGGTCTGTATTCTCACAATGATCTTTCATAGGTATGAATGAACTGCTCGTAAAAAAATTCCCGGTCGACATTTGTTAAGACATCTGCTTTACAATGCTCATGATAACTTTTGTTAACTCTACAATAAGTAAATCCACTTCACCAGCTAATTACTCCTGGACAGCGATGCCATAGAATATACAGAGCGACCGCAAAAACGGAAGTTCAAAGACAATATTCTAAAGATGACGGCGCCCACGTTTCTCTGGTGCATAATAAGGTCTATAGCAGCAGATATAAAATGTTTTTCTGTACCTACATAGAAAAATGAAACGCATAATGATATGGCTAAAACCAATCAGAACATGTAGATAATTAAGTTAATCAAAAATCAATATTGTTTCCCCTCCAGGATATGTCCAGTGTCTGCAGTAGTCCTACAGCCAGTCCCAAACCCAAGACCGTCGGGCTTTCGCCAGCTCAGAAGTCCAGTCTCATTACTGCCACACAGCTCCTGAAGACCCACATGCAGCGCTCAGGAACTGTGCTCACACACAAGCAAGCACAAGGTGTGTATCTTTCCAGGTGCAAGTTCACAGATTTGGCCCAGAACCCTAAGAGAGCTTACATGCAGGATGTGTTGTTATTAATAGTGCTAAGATCATTTATGCATTGTGGGAGACAACGGCACGTAACAAAGTAGGGTCATTCCGTGTCAAATCAACCATTTCGGAAACTTCCCCGGCTCCAATTTTTGATTTGGTTAGTATTTTTTTCTGTAGAAAGACGAACATAAATAGTGATGAAAGCCCAAATATTAAATATCCTGGATTTATATGACTGAGTATAATCCGCTGTTTTGTAGATAGAGTCAAAATGACAATTTTCACTTAAGATTTGAAACTTACAGGGGTGTAAAAATGACTTTAGAAAGATGGCAGCAGCATAATTTTATTTTTACACAGAGATTGGTAGGTCTATTAGTTGAATCTGTTGACTTTAGAAATCTTTGTTGTATTATATGCCAACGGTGACAGTTCCAAGAATGGCAAAAATCACTTTTGTGCTTTTTTTCCTCAAGTTTGCATGCCTGTAACTCAAGAAGTATTCCAAAAAAAAGTTTATTAAGAATGAGAATCTAGAAAAATATTAAGACATCTTGAATACTTTTAGAGTTGCAGGCGTGATAACTTTAGAAAAATATTTATGGCACTCATAGAGGGGTTTTCTATGCAATTGAGCTGATAGAATTATTATTATTTTTTTATACATTTCTAGTTTTAACATTATTCTTAGATATCCTAGAAAAAAGTATCTGCTGTGTGCAAAGTGACCCACATTTGGTTTTTGACCACTGACAATGTGTACAATTAACCAATTTACTCATGGAGATCTCACATTAAGATCTCCATATCTCTGGGATTGAACCATCGAGGGCCTTTAAAATGAAGATATCAAAAGGAAAGTTTATGAACCAGAATCTAAAAGGATATCAAGATATATTCAATAATACTTCTTGAGTTACAGGCATCTAAACTTGAGGCAAACAACACAAGTGCTTTTTTTTTCCATTTTTAAACGGTCACTTTTAGCATTTAATGAAACAAAGATTGCTAAAATTAACAGATTTTACTAATAGACCTTCCAAACTCTGTGTAAAAATAAAATAATTATGCTTTATCAAGTCATTTTTACACCCCTCTAATTTGGCTCCAAATCAAAATTCCAAAATTTTGACCCTCCTCTACAAAACAGTGGATTACTCATTATTTTACATCCATGACATTTACTATTTTCGCTTTCATCACTATTTATGGTTTTCTTTCTACAAAAAAAAAAAAAAAATCAAAAATTTGAGCCGAGGATCTCTGGTTGAGTTAACACGGATTGACCCAGTAGTTAAAAATGTACCTCATGACCCCTGTGTTCTGTTCCATTCTGTTTTTGAAGAGTGTGTCTTATGTGTATCTGCATAACTTGAACACTAAATCATGTTTAAGCCTCTTTTAACCCTGAGCTGTTCTGCTGATGCCTGTGCATGTTAAATGACAAAGTCTACATAGTTAACTATCTGGGATGTAGTCACATCATCCTTGTATTGAGGAGAATCCCAGATCCCATCATGCAGTAATGTTGTGTGTGACTCCTGTCTTTTCTATCCCCTGTGCTTTCCTTCTTCACTCTCTCCATCTTTGTCTTCTGTTCGCTACAGCTCAGTTTGCTGCTTTTATGAAACATAATATGCTGGTGAGGAAAAGCATTCCTCCTGGCAGCCCTTCATGTCTCTTTGGTGAGTATCTCTCCCTCTCTTTTTCCTCCATTCTTTTTTGTCTGTCTGCCCCTTTCATGTCTTTCTTTAAAGTTGTCTGTCATGTCTGTATCACATACGTCCCTTTTAATGTTTCACCAGCGTGGGTTTGCAAAAGGCAATAACAATAGTTAATGCTTCAAATAATAACTGCTTGCAAATGTATGTTCTTCCTGACAGAATCTGTGAGAGTGTAAAAATGTTATGCGTTTTCCTGCACAATAGTTTTCCCTAACGGAGTAGGTGCATTGTTTACCTTTTCACACGTCAACACGTTTAAGGTATTATTTGATCGATACGTTGCCTAGGCCTATATTTATTTAAATTTTTTAATTATTGGCATCAGTCAAGTTTTTCTGTGCTGAGTAAAGTTGGAAGTGGAACTTGTATTGACAGATTGCCTTGGTTATATTATTTACAGTAATGTTGCAATTATTTATTTGATTCTCAATTAAAACAACAAGCATAACAAATATTAATACATCGTTTTAATAGGCCTTTAAAATTCGAGCTTGCACGAAACATTATCCATATTAGAATACTTTGACTTATTAAAGAGTACAAGGCTTTAAAACTGAACATAATTGCAGGCTGTCAGTCAGTGCAGTTACATTGTTACGCCAGCAGGCGGCGGCTAGGGACCGTCGTTATGAGTGTCATTATTAATCTAACTAATATGCTTAAATGCTGATTCATTCATGAATGAAACACAATGTTGAAATTAACTTTGAGCAGCACTTTACAAGGCTCAATCGATGAGCGACGCATCACCTGGGTAACGCTGAAGCTGATGTTTCACGTCAAATCATTGATTCCATGCACTAGGCTGAAATTACATTTATTTAGATTGAACTTATTGGCTTTTTAATAATAGACTAAGCAAGAGAGTTTGCCTCTACTGAGGATGATGCAGAATTACATGATTACAAATTGCTATCGCTTTAGAATTTTTACCACGTTTTTCTTCCAAACTTTTTTTATTTATGTTTTTGTTCAGTTGCACTCGCTTGTATGGATTTCTCACCACAAGCTCTCAGATGAAATCGCAGCCTTGTTAGTGTCAATATATCATCCATTGATTGTAATTAAACCAGAATCATTTCACGTGGACATTGTTGTTTCCCCATAGCAATGCTCCTTTTATAGTATTTACAATTTCTACTACCAAAACATAAAGGATAAGTTTATCGATTTTTAAACCAGCTTTGTATTGCAGGGCTCCAGACTAACTTTTCCACTGGTTGCACTGGTGCTACCAACTTTCTCAGTTGGTCGCACCAGCATATGATTTGGTCGCACCTTTTTTTTTTGCTACATGCCATGGGATTAATCAATGCATGCTGATGAATAGTGTCTTAATGGACCAAGGCTAGCAAAGGCTTTCTGGGTTGCAGCATAAATACCTGTAATATATTATATAAAAACACAATGTAATATATTTGGTAATTATCATTGCCAATTTAGATTTTCATGGCATTTTGGAAAGTAATGTTTAATCTGTTAATTTTAGCATTTATACTATTTGAATTATACTATATATCTCTTTTTACATTTGAATTATTATCTATCTATCTGATCTATCTATCTGTCTATCTATCTGTCTATCTATCTGTCTATCTATCTGTCTATCTATCTATCTATCTATCTATCTATCTATCTATCTATCTAATCTATCTATCTATCTATCTATCTATATCTATCTATCTGTCTGTCTGTCTATCTATCTGTCTGTCTGTCTATCTATCTATCTATCTGTCTGTCTATCTATCTATCTATCTATCTATCTATCTGTCTATCTGTCTATCTGTCTGTCTGTCTGTCTGTCTGTCTATCTGTCTATCTGTCTATCTGTCTACTACTATCTATCTATCTATCTATCTATCTATCTATCTATCTGTCTATTATCATCTTTCTTTCAGCATCATATTTCTATCATTTAAAAATCATTAAACATTCAAATGTATGTTACATTTTAAAAGAGTAGCTATTATAATAGGCTGATACAGATTTTCGTTATCAAAAGTTTATAGTTGTAACAAAAATCAGAAATCTCATCTCACACTCCTTACCTTCTGCATTTTATAATAATGTCCTTTTCCTCTGTCGAGCGATTACTCTCATCTAACCTCTGAAAAGACGTAGGAAGAGGGTCAGTGTTTCGTGAGACCTTTTCATTTTTTTATGCCTTAATTCCTGAATTCGTAATTGGCGAGTTTCACCGTCAGTGTGTGATGCGCGTGACGTGTACGTTCGTCAATAAATAAACTGCACGTGTCTTGCGGAAGAACATTGTAGCCGGAGCTACTTCTCTCCGTTAATGTCTATGGCAAGTCACGCAGGCACTGGGCAACTCCGCAACCGAGCCGAGCCCGGGATAAAATAGTCAGAATATAAACACTTATTATAAGCGTACCGTAGTGATTCGGGATAAGTCAAAAACACGGTTTGGAAAATGGATTCATGATGTACTCGTTCATTTTGAACATAAGTTACGTTACGGACTGCAGCAGCTGCTGATACAACGGCGTTCTGTTGCGCGAGGGTCCACTCGCACAAATGCGACCACATACAATTTTAACTCGCACATTCTCAAAAAAACGTCGCAGTCTGGAACCCTGTATTGTTAAAATATTGGCAGTATGGGTAAATGGACAATGTGCACTCATTCTCCATGTTACCTGCCTTCAGATATAACCGTTTTTTTCAGCTCCAGGTCTTTTGTTATAACTACAGATAGAACGTTCACTTCTTTAATCCTGCCAATGGACAGTTGGGTTGACAGAGGGGTGGTGGCACAATCAAAAGTGAATTATGGGTATTTGTTTTGAGTTTCTACTGCATAGACAGAGCAGATCATCATCAAAGGCAGTTTCTGTCAAGACAAGCAGCCATGAGAAATAAATTATACTGTAATGGCTAAATTGTATATCATCAATTCCGGTTCACTTTTGCAAATAAGGATAGATTATTTTCATACTATAATTACGTATTTATTAGTACTTAAAACCCTACCCCTGTTGTCAAGCAGTCTTGCGTGTTTCCTTTCTGTGCGCCTGAGTTCAAAAAGCATCTTTTACTCAAACCAAACACTGACGTCAAAATAATTTTGGGTCCGACTCTTCTGTAAGCGTCTTAATCTGTACCCATAGATCTCTGCAGCATTTCATATTAACTGTATCGGCATCTTATGAATCCCTGAGTGACCTTGAAACTATAGGAGACTGTTGGAGATTAACCCTTCAGCATCATGTGTTTCAGTGCCGGTGCCCAGTGAGCAGGTGGAGGGTTTGGACCGAGACGACATGAGGCTCCATCTCAAGAGAAGACAAACTCCCAGTCCCACTCCCAACAAAGCCTCCAAAAGAGCCAAGATCAAAGTGACCATCGTGTCCCATGGAGAAAGCACTGGCTCCACTGCTCAGGAAGGTACTGAAGAGACAGCCCTCGTTCAGCCGCATATTGAGGCATTTAGAGGAACGTTTGGTTTAAGCTATTTTAAGCCAGATTGATTACTTTAATTTGCTTTGTGAGTGAGCCTGTTGTTAAGCATTTATATATATAAATAAAAAAAGCCAGCCACCGCCAGCATTTTTAATCATTTTCACAAAAGTTTCACAGCCCCCAGAATATATTTTGTTGTAGGAATGCTTTTAAACAAAAAAACATGTTTTATTCTAGCTTCATGCATTCTTTTTTTATCAGCACTTATGTTAGTAAGTTTCTTAAAGCAACACTTTTAAAGCTGTTGCATTAATGGCATGTTAACGTCATTCTGAACAAATGCATTAGTATTCATTCAAAGTAATTCTTTCATTCAAAGTAAAACTTTTAATCTTGAAGAAATAAGTTCTCTTCTATTCTTGTGTGATGAGATTGCAGCCGTGCCTAATGGTTGGCTTTAGATCTGTGTTTTTGTGACATTTGCTTGATTTATGCAATATCATGTTGTATCAGATAATGTCCCCACACTTGCATAACTTCATTACACTGCATTTCGACTATATTTAGTACATTTCCAATTATACGTAGAACCTCAAAGACTACGTCAGCTCAAAACACAGATGGTGTAGATCGAGTTCATCAAAGCTTCACAGTCCTGCTTATCCTGGGTCGACATTTCATCCTGTAACATTAAGAACTTTTGATTTATATGGTTTAAGGTTAATGATTGTGTTATTTTATACATGCACCTGCTTGCATTTGATTTCTCTTGTTTCTGATTCTTTTTCACTGACCCAGAGATTCAGTATTCTTTCAGAAGATGCCTAATAGCGCCTCCTACCGTATAACAGTGAAAACACGGAAAGCTGGAAATTTCCATCAATAGCGGGGAAAGAGTTAAAGAGATAGTTCACCCCAAAATGAAAATTCTGTCAGTAATTACTCAATTACTAACCCATTCGTTCATCTTCAAAACACAAATGAAGATATTTGTGATTAAATCTGAGAGCTGGATCACTCCTCCATAGACTTCTAAGGGATTGAAACTTGCCGGACTCAAAAAGTTATTAAAGAAATCGTTAAAATAGTCTAAGTGACCACAGTGACTCAATCTTTAGTTTATCAAGTGATAGAGAATACTTTTTGTGCGCAAAAAAAACAATAACGACTTTATTCAAGTATTCATTTCCTTCTCTGTGGGCCTCGAGATAGTTCACGTAGTGTAATAGTGCAGTGCTTTTGTGTTGTACGTGACATGTAGGCTCACTATTGGCCTTCGCTGGTCATGCGTGTGACGTACAACACAGAAGCATTGCGCAATAACACTACGTGAACTATCTCGAGGCCAACCGAGAAGGAAATGAATTCTTGAATAGTCCTTATTTTTGTTTGGATTTTTGCACTCAAAGTATTCTAGTCGCTTGATAAACTTAAGATTGAGCCACTGTAGTCACTTGCACTATTTTAACGTTTCTGGGCTGGCAAGTTTCAATCCTTTAGAAGCTTATGGAGGAGTGATCCAGCTCTCAGATTTAATCAAAAATATCTTCATTTGTGTTCTGAAGATGAACGGAAGTCTTACGGGGTTGAACAACATGAGGGTGAGTAATTACTGACAGAATTTACATTTTGGGGTGAACTATCACTTTAATCATTGATGCTTGTATAAGCTAGGTTTAGATATCAGATCCACACAAACATGCTAAAACAGTAACTTGTCTTAGTGTGTCATGTTGAATGAAGCACCTGACCATCATTACCCTGTTAGTTGTGCTTGATGCAGAGACACACTACCGTTCAAAAGACTGGGGTTGGGGAGATTTTCTTTGTTTTTGAAATAAAGTATTTTATGCTCACTAAGCCCGTGTTAATTTGATGATAAATTCAGTGAAACCAGTAATTTTGTAAAATATTATTACAATTTAAAATAAATGTTTTCAATAAATATATATTCAAATTTAATTTAGTCCTGTGATCAAAGCTTTTTCCCCCTGGATTCTGGAAAGAAATAGAAAGTTCAAAATAACATTTATTTTAAATACAAGTCTTTTGCAACGTATGTCTTTACTGTCGCTTTTTTATTAATTTAATGCATCCTTGCTGAATAAAGTTATTCATTTTTTAAAAACAACCCCTGACCCCATAGTTTTGAATGTAAATGTACTTCTCCAGTAAAGCCATTAAACAAATAAATCTTGTAATAGCCTACATAATCCCATGTAAAATTTGAAGGTGTCTCAGACTGTCTTGCGCCCTCAGTGTTTACGGTTGTATTCCTGTTTTTCTGTGCAGTGGGTTTGTCAGGAAAGCCCCTCGGACTCACAGTGGGCCAGACGGTATCGGGGGCCAAAGAGCTGTCTGAGCTTCTCAGTGCACAAAGGTACCTTTATCTAACACACCACATAAATTGTACAGAAGAGAAAAAAGCCTCTTAAGACCTGTTCATACAAACACGACTGTTGAAAATGGACATTCTGCACATTTTTTACACAAATGCATGTGTACAGAGAAGAGACCCGCTTCCAGATTCTCCCTCTGCTGTTCAGGGTCGCTTAGCAAGACAGTCATTCATGAGCAACACCAAGTCATCATTTTTATGTTGAAGCAGTGGCCTTGGGCAAGTGATCAAAAGCGTGCCGTGAATCTTTCTGAATAGTCAGCTTTATTCGCAGTGTAATTGATAAAGAGATTAGAACCATAAAAAAAATGTTGCATTGATGGCATGTGAATGTTCATGTAATTCTGAACAAATGCATTAATGGGCATTCATTCAAATGAACCAACTTTTTGCACTTTGGGTGCATTTTTTTAACCTTGTATGGACAGGCCTTTAAACTTTAAGAAATGAGTTCTACTTCTATGCTTGTGTGATGAGATATGAGAGTAATGTGGTTGGTTTAATACTTCGTCAGCATCTGTGTTTATGGTGGCTGGATTCTGATCTGGTATCCTCTGCTCTTTCAGGTCCGGAGGTTTGGCAGATGTGTCTGGAGTTTTGGGCTCCAGTGAGGGGTCATTTCACAGCCTTCAGGGGGGCGTGATGTCGGGTTCTTCCTCTCCTGTCCAGGCTCAGGCCCCCGCCACTGCTCAAGGTACCACGACCTTCGCATTCTGCCCACAGAGGCTGCGTTCACACTCAGCATTAACATGCGATCACCTGGTGAAGCAGATTGGATCATCAGCCAATCATATTTGTATATATTGGCACTAACACTAAATGTGTTTTGGTGATTTCCTAGTTATTCATTTTGTTCTGCAGATGAAAAAAGTGAATCTGCATTCAGTTTAAAAATAATACTATTGTCTTATTTTAATCTGCTGTCTAAAAAGTTCAACAAAAAATAATGGTAGCTTATATAACTGCACTTGTTTCTCGTTCAGTTTTCAATTCAATTTGGCGTTCGCTGCCACTTTAAAAGCAGAGCGCCACCGCTATTGACGTATTTGAACGCCATTGTTTTCTGTTATTATTTTTTTTCATCTGATCTCCCACACGCCCCGCAAACTAATAAACCACTGTTTTAAAGCGTGATGGATTCTGAATGGCTGTTTATGTCTGATTCCAACAACAGTTTCTCTGCCGTTATTGTTATAGTTGTGGTGTGGATTCTGCCGTTATATTTAGAATTTTTTTTGTAACTAAATCTGTATCATTCTTGTTATAGTTATCGTCCTTTGTGTGAGCGGTCCTTTAGACTAAATGGAATAAATAGCTGAGAAAAGTAACTAGTTTGAATCCTTTTTGACCGTGTGTGTGTGTGTGTGTGTGTGTTAGGTCCCTCTGCCAGTAGTCTTCTGCAGGGCCTCAGCCTCAGTCTGCAGGAGATCAACACCAAACCCCCAGGCGTTCCCTCCACCACACAGGTGCCGGCCCAGTCACACAGCAGATGCTTCTTAAATGCACGTCTTTGTCTAAAATCTCCCATCCTTTATAATAAACATGCTTGTTTGATTCCATCTTGTGGTGTTGTTCAGGTGTCCGGCGGGAAGCCCCAGTGTCAGACGCAGGTGTTGAGCTCTCTCAGCTCGGGAAGCGGGACGCTAGTGCGCGCCGTGCCGGTCGTGTCCACCAAAACCACAGCGATACACCAGCTCCTCACCAACGGCGGCCTGGCCAAACTAGCCAATAGCCTGCCGGGACTGGCCCACGTCTCCAGTCAGAGCACGGGTACGTCCTCGTCGCCACTGATGACACAGCGCTCCAAACAGAGGCGTCCGCGATGAGTAGCTGACTAGAGTAGCAGTAAGGTCAAAGGTCAAATCCATGAAAAGGATTAGCAGAAAAGAGGTGTCGGACAGGTAAATGTTCTGAAAGAGCAATAAATATCCAGATGAGCATGTAAATATGTATCATTTGTGTAGATTTGCACTTTTTTTATGCATGTAAAAAGATTTATTTGGGTGATCTTCTACAGTTAGTGGGCTGAGTAAGTTCCTCTTTGCAAACTAATGTACTTTTATACAAGTTTTAGTGCATTCTAGGGGTTGACCTTTAACTCCAAACTGCTGTTATGCACAAAGGACCAAAATATTTCTATGGCAGTGCTATAAAATGACAGCTGTGATACATTCCCACATCACCGGCTTCATTCAGTGTGCTTAATGTGACCGCCTCACTGTTGTTTTCTGTTTGTTTTTCTCATTTCTGTTATTTTTCTGTTGGATGAGGTTTATGTAAATCATAATGCTTGCTCTACTCACAAAGACATTCATTAAATCCCCAACAGCAAAGTATTTCCTACCTCTTCTTTGTGTCATTATTATTGTTTTCTGTTTTCATCTTCTCCCAAATTGCATGCATTAATGTTCTCTATTGTTTGCTGAAGTTATTTAAAGGCAGTGCAAATAAAACAAAACCAAAAAGGAAATCATGGATTATTAATCCATAATTGTTTGGTCAAATGCAATACAGAGTGTATTTCTGCAGTGTGTAGACTATACAGTATGCAAATGTAAATTGTATTATTTTTTTTAAATGTTAGGCAGTGTCTACTGTGCGTTAAGCAGAATTCTGATTTATCTGATGGACAAGGTTTAAGGCTTTTTTTAAACAATCGGATTGCAAAATGCTAAATAAACAGAGTATTTAAATGGACAGCACTCGCTCAATTAAATACACACACTAAGTTTGTGCATACTTAACCATTAGTTTAGTAGTATCCAGTATATTGTCAGGGTTTTTGGGGTGTTACGGGGCATTGCATGCATTGCAAAAAAATGAATCTCTTCCTCAGTATTTTTGTGCTGTTTTCAAGTCTTGAAAATTAGAAATTTTGTCAATTTGTTATAAAACTTCCCTTTGAAGCCAATTAGCAGGCATGTTTTAGTTAGTTTTAATCATAAACTTTTTTCCAATTTCACAGAAAACTTAATATTTTGCATTTCAAATAAATGCATGTTGATTTAAAGGGATAGTTCACCCAAAACGAAAATTCTGTCATTTACTCACCATGTCGTTCTAAACGCGTAAGACTTTAGTTCATCTAAAGAACACAAATGAAGATCTTTATAATGAAATCTGAGAGCTTTCTGGCCCTCCATTGACACTTGAGACATTTGTACTGGAAAACAAGACAAAAATCCTGAGGAAGAAACTCACTTTTTACACTGCAATCAGAAGATAAATAGATTATTTCCATATTTTATTGTTTGGTAACTATGTGTGTGTGTGTATAATGAATGAAAAAGTAAGTAATGTTGGAAGTTATCTGTGTAAGATATCTCTGAAATGTAGCTAATACAACTCATTGTGTTTCTCCATACACATTTACATTTAGACATCATCATATTGACATTGTGTTCCCTTCAATTTATTCCTTGAATTTTCTTTACTTGTTCTTTAAAAGGTCTTAAATTAATTTACCTTCATAAACCTGCAGAAACCCTGATTGTACGCTATAGGATTCCTTTCCATACACTCATTATTCAACACAAACGTTAGCTCTTCCAGCTGACACCTCATCAATGCAGTCACACACACACACACACACACACACACACACACACACACACACACAATGAATGAATGTAATGTAAAAATTCACTGTGACGCCAAATATTATTTTTTAACATTTATTATTTTGCATTTTTTTTTATGCAGCACGCCCACATTTCTGAGGTCCGGGGCGATTTACACCATCTTTTGATCAAGTTTTGGAATGTGATGGACTATAAACTAAAATAACTACAGATGTATTTTTATTAAGTGAATATTTCAATATTGCTGGAGATTAACTAACATTATTATTATTATTTTTTAATAGGTTTGAAATAAGGCTTTTCATAGTGCGTAGATTAATAGCAATATTACACATTACAGTAGTTCAGTACTTTAATGAGGAAATAAATTAGTTTGCGGGTTTCCTTTGTAGTAGCTAAACAAGATTCATGGCATCGTGTCTTAATTTTTTCCTTTTTTAATACAAAGGGATTTTAATGAGGAACAAATGGCCTCACGCACTTGGTGGCTAATTCGTATGAAGTCATAAGATCTCATTCATACATTCAATCTTAGGCCTACGCCCGGTGACGGTTATACACTGTCTGATCAAAAAAAAAGTTGCTGTTTGGATATAAATAATCAAATGCTTAAGAGTCATTATTGCAATGGTTATTATGTTTCTATCATGTGATATTTTTCTTCTAACCCTAATTGAGGAGTGTGTAGCTTTTCATTTATTAAACAAGCATGTATGAAGACACATCATGGCCATATTCCAGGACGATAATGTGCAGATTCATCCGCCTCAGATTGTGAAAGAATGGTTGAGGATCATTTTCACACATGAATCTTCTCCTCTGACTAAAATAGTTACTTTTTTCATGAAATCGAGTTCAGAGTCGCCGCTACTCGAGATAAAAGTGCATATGAACTATGAAATGCATCTATTTAGATTTAAATATTAATACTGTTATCTATAATTTTGCTTTTGATTATAGGCTTTATAGGAGGTGAATTAAAAAAATCTATGATTAATTAATATATCATATATAACATTATTTTATTCATTAAGCTACTTGCTATAATAGTAAATCTGATTAATCACATTATAAATTATAGACAAAACATTACAGATTGTATTTAATTATAATTAAGCAACATGTCTGCATGTATAATAGCTATGCCCCAAAATATGTTTTTACATATGTTCCCAAACAACCAGTGATTATAAAATTTAGGGACAACAATCTTTCTTGTCTTCAAATGTTTCCCCTGTAATGTGTGTGTCCTCTGCAGGGCTGAAAGCTCCCACCACCATCACAGTGACGTTACGAGGGCAGCCCAGCCGAATGCCCTCTCTCAGCCACACGGGGGCGGCAGTGCCCTCTCTCAGCCACACGGGGGCGGCAGTGCCCTCTCTCAGCCACACGGGGGCGGCAGTGCCCTCTCTCAGCCACACGGGGGCGGCAGTGCCCTCTCTCAGCCACACGGGGGCGGCAGTGCCCTCTCTCAGCCACACGGGGGCGGCAGTGCACTCTCTCAGCGCACCTGACCACCAGGTGTGTGTGACCCGCTGGCACCCAATTATATTCCGGCTGTTCTTTCACTTTGTTTTGCTTGATGTAGGCTACCAGAGCTGAAACAGAACAGTTGGCTTTAGGCTTCCCTTTGCTTTAACTCGCGCTCGACGAATTAGAAGAGCTCATCAGTCTTTTAGGATTTTCATTAACATTGATTAGTCCATTAAGGGTTTTTTCATCCTAACGTTTTGTGTTAACTGATGTTTACTCGCAGTGTTGCTATAGTAACAGTCTCATTGACCATGCAGAGAGATCAGGTGTAATTATTTGCTTAATCACTCTGGAGAGCGTTATTATATGCTTGTCATTTTTTATTTGGATCTCTTAGGTATTAGTAATGGTTTAGTTTGTTTAAGAATGCTTGTGATTCATAAAAAATATTGGCTAACTGTGTCTAACGTTACTAAAATCTATAAACTTAAATAAGCAACATCACACGAGCAAGAGTGCATAGGGCTGGGTGTCAGTAATATATGTTTTTAAAGAAATTAATACTTGTATTCAGCAAGGATTAATTAAATTGATCAAAAGTGACAGTAAAGACATTTATAATGTTACAAAATTGCAAACAAATGCTATTTTTTAAACTTTCTGTTCATCAAAGAATACTGGACATAAATGTATCATGTTTCCCACAAAATGATTAAGCAGCACAAACTGATAATAACAAATGTTTCTTGAGAGGCAAAATTAGCTTATTAAGGATCATGTGACACCTGGAGTAATGATGCTCAAAATTCATCTTGATGAATACATAAAAAAATATATTGTAATAATATTTCACAGTATTCCTATTTTTACAGTATTTTGATCAAATAAATGCAGCCAGATTAAAAAAAAAAACATAAATGGTGGTGGACTTTTTGCAAGTTTCATCTTTACACCAGTAGGTGGCGACACATGACTATCTTTATGAGTCATTTGAATAAAAAAACGAAACAATCCTGTTTTTAGTGAGCAAGACATTAGCCGTGTTTCCACTGCCGGGCCAGGGCCGAGCCGTGCTAGTGCGTGCCAGGGCCAGTCGCGTTTCCACTGTCACTTCCGGGGCTCGATCGGGGCTTACTCGGGGCCAGCGGCCAGAATTTCTGGCCCGTCGAATACCTTGGGCCAAAGCGGGCCAGCTCGGGCTAGAGGCGTGCTCAAGGTAAAAGGCGGAGTTTATCGGTGTTATGGAACGTTATGATCTGAAGCAAGATGCACATTTCCCTTTTTATATCGCGAAAAATATTCGCTGCTCGAAATGGAGAATCGCCTGTACTGGTCTGTCGAAGATACCAAAGCTCTTCTGAGCATTTGGGCAGAAGAATGACGGCGTGTAAAGAAACGAGGACGTTATAAAATACATCTATGCTGAACTTTCTAAGCTAAGCATTCAGCGAGCAACGCTTCAAGTTCAGGAAAAAAATTTAAAAGTCGCGGACGCAGTATTGTACAAGGCGATCAAAACACACAATGAACAAAGCGGAGCTCAGAGAAGGGACTTTCCATGGTTCGACTTGATGTACGGTGTGCTGGGTCACCGTCCCTCTTTTAGTGGCCACTCGCGAGACAATCGGGACACTAGCAGCCACGGCCGGTGAGTTAATATACATGCTATCTTCCTATTATAAATAAATTCATAATACCCGCTGAAATGGGTTGGGTTGTATGACGTTTGATCCAGAAAGGCGTGTTGGGGCGGGGTTTAGGGCAGCGCTGCGGGGCTACTGGCCCGGCAGTGGAAACGCGAGCCCGATGCTTGAGGCCCGAGGCCACTGGCTCGGCTCGGCTCGCTGTTAGCTCTGGCCCGGCAGTGGAAACGCGGCTACTGGGTGCGTCTCAATCAGCTCTAGTCAGGACACTGATCAGGGAGTCGGCCATTAGGGCTCTCAATCGCAAAACCCATCCAGTGCACTTAGACAATCCCACAATGCACCACAAAAACTAGGGAGCATCAATGCTCGCTATGCTCCCCTTACCTTACGTTTATATGTGTTCTATAAAACTCCATATTAAACCCTATGGATTAAGAATGGATGTCATTAAAGTTCATGTGCATGTAAAGGCAGACGTCCCAAAACCTTTGGGAATATAGTGTATCTCAGCATAAACACACATCGCTTGACACAGACTGATCTCATGAAATAGCGTATGTATAACACGCCAATTCGTATTTCCATTTTTGGCGTGCTATCAACACGCATAATCGCTTTTCAGCGTGTTTATGAACGCTGTTGACTTAACGTTACATTACTGTATATATATATATGACCTACCCCAACCCCGTCCCTAAACTTACCCGTCACTGGGGTTAATAGCATTAATAAGTGTTCCCCTACCATCCTAGGACAAAAAATATCGCTCGCCAGATGTAGATCTAGGTTTTTCTTCGTTTCGCTCGGACATTTAACGGCATGTACATACACGCGGATAGCTCAAAATGCGTATAAATAACACGCCACTTGACTTGAAAGTGGCGTGTATGTTTACGCAAAAGTCATGATGTCATGTTGCTTGACAGGTAGTGACCACATGTAGTCAACATTTATTAGAAATATTCAGCTACAATTTTGTAAGGGTATGTAAAAACAATGTGTTTAAAGGGTTATTTCACCCAAAAATCTTTAATCTGTTCATCATATAAAGCGATCAAGTATCTTCAGAAAATTTTGGACTATAGCGCTCAATTCGTATGGATTAGTTTTATGATCTTTTTATTAACGTTTTGAAGCGTCAAAGTGGTAGTTTCTTGGAAGGTCAATGGAAAGACTCTCAGATTTCATTAAAAAGATCTTCATTTGTGTTCTGCAGATGATCGTTAGTCTTACGGGTTTGGAACGAAATAAAGGCAAATAATTAATGACAGAATTTGAATTTTTGGTGAGCTAACCCTAAACAGCATAAAACATTATATAAAAAGATATAGGGCTGCCTGTTTGATTAATACCAGCGGTAACGCTCTACAACGTTGTATGTTGAAGTCGCTCGTAGTCATGTCGCTGGAAGTTGAGTAATCAATGTCCCGTTGTGCAGTGAACCAAGGTCCTTCCCGGTGTACACGATATTGATTGAGACGCACCCATCGAATCATTCACTCAACAGATTTATTCCAAAACGAATCGCCACTACTGTGTGTTTCTCTGAGATGTGCAACAGTTGACTGCATTGGCTTCATTTAAAACTTTTTGTTGTCAGAGTGAAAACAAAGTGACAATACTGTCTAAAAATGTAAGTAGGCGTATATTTAAAGCAAAACAATGCATTGCCATCATAAGAAATATGAGCACTTTTGCAACACTACTCTGTAAGTTATGTTCATATGTTCAATCATATTTTATCTTGCAGTGACCAGAAGCTCATTGAAATGGATATGTGAAGCTGAAATGGCCATCACTGAAATCCAACAACGGAGGAACCCAGAAGAATCAAATGGATTAAAAACCCGGTTTAAAGACTCATTCGCCTCACAACCTGCAAGAGGCCCTCTATAGACACCGTCACACCACACAACACACACACACACACAACACACACACACACACACACACACGGACTTGACTTCACACTCATGCATTTGTCTATTTGTATCTGCAGCACTTTGACTGTGCGGTGTCATGAGCAATGTTCCTTTTGTATTTTTTATATTTGTTTCCCCCCGTTTTAATATATTTTTCCATACAGCACCTCAAAATATATTTATTGGGAAATTTCACAAACACTGTTATTGTTCTTTAGTTATAACAGGCTTTTTGTCTTGCCGTCTACTTACAGTAAACAAACAAAAAATGATGTTTTGCCAGTGCAGAATATTTGATTCAGTTGATTTTGCAAAAAAATTGTTTGTTGTTAAATATTTTGCACAAAACCCCAGCAGAGCCTGAGTGTTATTTCCCTACAGCCATACAGCGCCTGAGAGAAATGGATCATTAAACTGTCAAAAAAAGAGAATAAATTCAAAACGTTTAAAAGATGACGTGAGAGTGTTTTATTGTTTTTAGATTAAGCATGCATCAATCATCCAATGCGTTTTTGCACGGCTTGACAGCATATCACTGTCCTTCAAGTAACCGTTCTGATTAAGCCAACGGGGATTATAATGTGTCGTCCTGATTAAGTCACAATTGTTTTGATTGCTGATTGCTGTTATTGCCTCTAATGAGGGAAACCAGTAGAGGTTGAAACGCTTGAAACCGTATGATAGACACTGATTAATGCAGCCATTTGTGTCCTCAAAACATTATGTTTTTAGAAAGAAGAACAATGAGGTGATTGTGAAGCGCTCGAACTGATTACATGAGGATGTTCCTGGTTAGTTGCTGGAGGGTTCAGAAGGTTCGTAGGGCAGAGGTTATCAAAATGTTTCTTAACTCAAAAGTAAGCTATTTCACGTGAATGTGCAGGCAGGGTCTTAAACTAACTCTTAGGTGGTTGCTAGGCTATTTTGGGTGGTTGCTAAGGTGTTCTGGACGATTCTTAGGTGGTTGCTTGGGTATTTTGGTTGTTAGATGTTTGCCTACTGGCTCAGGGGTCGAGAGTTTGTTTAACCCTGCATCCTTATGGACAAATTTGTCTTTTTCAGTTTTTTTTTTTAATGCCATTTTGTTAATACCAACTGCATGAATTTTGGCACAGGTGTGTATTTTTATTGGAATTTTTACTATTTCACCCCATTTCCAAAATTGATTTTGCACTAAGTACAAAAAATACTTCCTCTCGGCATCTTTTGGACAAAAATGTCCCCATTGAAACCCATTAAAACTGCAACTTTTAATCCCAGGGCCATTTAACTATACAATTATGAAATCTTTGTTAAAGGATTAGTTCACTTTTTAAAAAAAAACTTTTGCTGATAATTTACTCACCCCCATGTCATCCAAGATGTCCATGTCTTTCTTTCTTCAGTCGAAAAGAAATTAAGGTTTTTGATGAAAACATTCCAGGATTTTCTCCATATGGACTTCAATGGGACCCAAACGGTTCAAGGTCCAAATGACAGTTTCAGTGCAGCTTCAAAGGGCTTTAAACGATACCAGACGATGAATAAGGGTCTTATAAACGATCGGTCATTTCAAAAATAAATAAAAAAGCTTAAGTTTTATAAGCACAAATGCTCGCCTTGCTCTGTTCTATGATGCATGTTCATGTGACGTCACGTAATACACAATTACTTTGAGACTCTCCTGTTCAAACTCGTTCATCAAAATGAACAAATCTTTTTTCGAGTCTTTCATTCTGTTGGCAAGTATTCAACATTTTTTTTTTTTTTAATTAACCAGATTGTGCCATTTTTTCAGGTTTGGCCTATAAAGCAAATACTCGCTTTATTCCTGTTTTCTGCTGCTAGAGCTAATTGGATAAATTATGCAGCGATAATTGTGTGGGTTTGTTGGTATGGATGTCAGTTTGTATGTGTGTAATAAAAAAATGTGTGTTTGCTTGTAATATTTGACAATGAGAGAAAAACTCAAAATGCAAATCACAAATCCAACCATTGTGTGCATTAGTGGAGTTTTGCTGGCCTCTAAAGGGGGAAATCTGTTACTGCACACAAACACAATCTTACCGAAAGCTCATTTTTTGAGATATCAACGTCAAATTTGGATCACAACTTCTTTAGATTTATGGCTTTGATTTTCTGGCAGTTTTAGAGGTCAACATGTTTCATAAAGTATTTTAATAATTATTTATTATATTTATTCAACAATAATCTGCCAAAGGTGTTCTTTAAAATTAGACCAAACTTAAAGGATAATTCTGGTATTTAACACTTTGAGTGTATTTTCTAGTTTGTTTTGGATGAACTAGAGTGGTGGACTTAGAAATTTTGACAATGGGTCCTGTCTCGACTTTTTGACTTTTTAGGATAGCCTCTGGGTGCTTCAGAGTGGTTGTCTACGAGCATACTGAAACATGTCCTTAAAACAACACTTAACATTAGCTCTCAAAAATGGTGCAACTCACCGAGTGATTAGTGGTGTTCGTTGATGATCCAAAACAAGTAGCGTAGCGAAATACAGTTTCTGTCGTGTTTTATTTGCCATTTTTTAAAATTCCATTTATGTCTGTTGGAGCCTCAGTGCTCGTTGATATTACTGCGCTACCGGATACCGAAAGGGGTCTGTTTACATTTGGTAGTAGTCTTTTCGCTCGGTTCTCCGTCTCTCAGAAGGCTAGCGTGAGCAGAGCAACTGCGGCAAAGTGGTTGTCGCCATCAAGTGGTCGGGAGTGTGCTAACGCTTCAGACTCAAATATCGAGCGGAAGTTTATACGCGGTTGTGAGGTATCTGAAAATATAGTTCCACTATAGTAAATAACACAGATTGAAAGCATACATTGCGCCGATATATTTGTTTTTAATCATCAACGAACACCACTAACCACTCGGTGAGTTGCACAGTTTGAGAGCTAATGTTAAGTGTTGTTTTAAGGACATGTTTCAGTATGCTCGTAGACAACCACTCTGAAGCACCCAGAGGCTATCCTAAAATAGTCAAAAAGTCGAGACAGGACCCATCGTCAAAATTTCTAAGTCCACCACTCTAGTTCATCCAAAACAAACTAGAAAATACACTTAGAGTGTTAAATACCGGAATATTCCTTTACTCTGTGCTGTGTGCTCCCAAGCTTCATTTTTTTCTGACAGTTTTTTTTTACTAGGACTATGTACCTATGTGTAACTTTTTTAATTGATGCGTGCGTTGTGTGTGTGTGTGTGTGTGTGTGTGTGTGTGTGTGTGTGTGTGTGTTGTGTTGTGTATGGCATCATCCCTGCGTTCATGTTCATGCTTGCATATTCCCGTTCCTTCCATCTCTTCAGTCCACAAATTCCCGTGGGCATGCTACTATTAAAAACACCTGTCCTGGTTTCCCATCATGTCCCTCTTAAGTAAATTGAAAGGATATGATATAATGGTGCCATTGTTTCATTTCCAGTCTCTCAACACAGTTTGCCTAGAGGGATCGGTGGGCATTTCCGGATGGTCAGGACAGGACAGTATCATAGATCCAGTTTGACATCCAGGAGTGATTCTTTTAAGATTATTTACAGGATTGTGTACATAAAAAAACAGATTAAACTTTTCAAAGAATTCCCTGTCGTGTTTCCAGTGGGGGATTTTCATAATGAAATTTGAAATGTGACACAAAGACGATTTCAATCTCAGAAATGTCGCAGTTCTTCCTGAAATTTCCACCTGAAGGATAAAGGCGAAACATCAAATCAAATCACATGCTCGGTTTGCGTGTGAGAAACAAACAATCTTTCAGAACGGGAATAAAAATCATTATTTTGGTTAATCCTCTGACTCCTATCAAACAGGATATACATACTTGGCTATAATCACAAACAACAACAGTGTATATATCATGTTGGGTTATTGTCCAAACACTGACTCAAAGTGGGAAGACACAGAAAACACGGATTGTTTACAATGTCTTTCATTCCACATCTTTAAAGTCAGTGACATTTCTGACGCACTGAAATTATGATAACATGTTTTCACATTATGACCACGAGTTTCCGAGAATTCAAGCCCTTCACTTGTTTTGATATCAAATTCGGGACAGACAGCCATAAAGTAATGGTTATCTGACTTTACTTATTCCTTATTCTACTATGTTCAATCTGAGCTCTGATGACTCTGGGGTAAAACACATTTTTATATTAATATTTATATATAGTATTTAATATTTTTTATGTTAATAAATATTATAATGTAATATTATGTAAAATAAAAATAGATCTGGTTCTACATTTAATAAAACAATCAAAGTGAGTAGCTTAATTTAAGTTTGAATTTTTAAATTAAATATGGTATTTGGATTTGATTGGCCGGTAGGTTGCAACAAGGGATTGTCATTATGAGTGAGTCATTGAATCATTCATTCAGCCGATTGGTTCAAATAACTGAATACAAATTTCCAGTTTTCTGTGGAAGCTTGTTTCCGCCACTGAAAAAAAAAATAATAATTTCAACAGAGTTGTGAGATATAAACTTGCATTTGTGAGAAAAAAGTCTGCATTATGAGATATATATACTCGCAATTCTGACTTTTTTCTCGCAATTACGAGTTTATATCTCACAGTTCTGACTTCTTTCTCAGAATTGCTTGATATAAACTCACAAATTGCGTGTTTGCGAGTTCTAAAGCCAGAATTGTGAGAAAAAAAGTCAGAATTGCGAGTATATATCTCATAATGCAGACTTTTTTTCTCATAAATGCAAGTTTGTATCTCACAATTCTGACTTTATAACTCGCAATTGCAACTTTGTATTTAAACTCGCAATTGTGAGAGTAAAAGTCAGAACTGTGAGATAAAAAAAGTCGCAATTATCTTTTCAATTTTTGAGTTTCCATAGTTTTCTGTTTGACTTCGCTTGTAACTATTATAGTGACAGAGCAGAAATAGACACTTGGAAACATTGTAACAAATATTAACTTACTTAATCTTAACTTACTGTTTATTGTGTAAAAAAAAAAGCAGGGTCACACTTGCAATTATTCTTGTTCCTTTAAGTTATTTTCAAGATCCAATGTAAATTATCCTTTGCCACTATTAAAGTTACACAAAAAAATGGTGTTCGAACTCAAATTGCTTGAGATAATAATTGAGCTGTCAGCCGTGACTGCACAGAAAAAACATATTAAATATATATATTTTTAATCAACTGAATGATATTACTGTCTTGTTGTAATACTGTATTGGTTCCAGAGAGGAATATATATTTTTATATAACACACTATATATAATAATTACATTTTTCTCATCGTATAGGCTATGGCAACATCCTACGTTTGCTCCTTGGGTATCAAAACCATGACCTTGCTGTTATAAGCATGTATGTCATCAACATATAACCTATGACAAGATTAACAACATCGATTCTCGAAATATCGAATCTTGACATGGAGTCAAAGGCAGGAGGGATTCTCCTTTGAGAATCATTATGATGAATTTTTGTAAAGAAAGGAAGTGACTAAAGATCTCATATTATCCCAAATCCATGCAAACAATACTGTGAACTCATCCTGAATTCAGTGAGTAAGCACAATTTACCATCATCATTACAAACATAATAGAGAAACTGCAATTATGGCAACAGATGTATGCAGGGGAATTCCACTATTCCACATCACAAAGGCCCAGAGGTCCAAAAATATGGAATTCCCCTTTATTAAGAAGAAAAGAAGTGGATACAAATGTAGCAAAAACACACAAATTCCACTACAAAATCAATGGTCAGAGTGTTTATTATATGATAATATGAAAAACGACTGGAAGTATTCATAAGTGTGACTTACATCTTGAGAAAAGCTGTTTAGCAACAATATCCGAACGTCTATCCCTTCAATCATTCAGTTTACTGGATGAGAGACTCAAAATAAAGAATGGTATTCCCAGACAAAGACACTGTAAAAAAAAAAGTTGGATGAACTTAAAAAAGTAAGTTACCTGGTTGCCTTAAAATTTTGAGTTAATTGAAATTAAAACTTTGAGTTAATACAACAAAGGAGATTAGTTTAATAAATAGAAACTCAAAATATTATGTTATCTGAACTACATTAATTATCTAAGTTGATTTGACAAAATATAAAAAGTTGTGATAACAAATCATGAAAATAATTTTTTACAGTGTAACTAAATGGATCATGTAATATCTGTAGAACAAAATTATTGATGGCGGAGACATTCTAAGTAATGAAAAACAGCATTCAGCTTGAACAAATGACATGATGCTTCCCTCCACAGTGTGAAATGTGCTGTTAGCTTGTATGTTGACTTGTGTGTTGTTTATGCAATAATGCCAACTATAACATTGATCACTGAGATGGATCTGCACTGTGATATTGTCAATCAATAGCAATGATTAATATTGGCTAAGCCATTATTTACAAATAAATCAAATGACAATTTTTTTTTTTTTTTTTTAGAAATGAGCACAAGAAATAGATGGTTGCTAGTGCAAAAATAATGCGGCTGTGAGCCTTCCACATTTCCCACATCACGATAATCGTCATCGTCACCATCTTTCCGTCACCATCATTTCTTGCGATGGCTGTGGTGACCAGGACATCGTTCATCATGATATACCTCAAATTCATTTGGATGTGTCAGTTTAACCGTCGACAAAATCACATCGGAATATTCAAATCTGCGTTTGCTCTGCCACTGACCCAGAGAAAACAGTTTAAAAAAAACGATTGTATCAATTACATTGTTACGCCACTAGGCGGCGACACGTGACTGTTGAAAATGTGTTCGTCACTGAATCAATCATTCAAGAGATTTGTTCAAAAACGCTGATTCATCCAGTAATGAAACAAGTGAAGAATTATGAGTGAGTCATTGAATCATTCATTCAAACCGACTTAAAAAAAATCATAATTAAACATTTTTAAATTGACTGAAGCAATTCATATTTTGTCCGAAACTGTAAATTAGGCTACATGTTATTTTGTTTAGTTTGTCTGTTCAGAATCATGGGAGAATTATGAAACCAAAAAATAGTGGTTCTCAATTTATCCGTAATTGTGCGTCTCAGCCTATATTTCTTATTCAAAAATATATAGAATATATTCAACATCAAAAACACATTTTCATTTAAAATATTTGCTTTACTGTGAATTGTCTACATTTTGCATGTGTCTACACTTTCTTGACTAAGATGTATACTAAATATAGATATACCCACAAGTAAATTCAGAAGAGATTTTAGGATAACATCCTGCCATAGCCAATATGTTTTCACACATGTGAAACAATATTCATATTAAAATAACACATATTGCTTTGGTTTTTCCACAAAAAGGGCACATTTCCTGAAAAGGAAAATATCAGGAAAATTAAAGATTCTTCTAATTTTTGGTAATCATTGTGGTAAAAATCCATTTGTTATTTTCCTCATAAATCTGAAACGGGAATGTGCTCCAATGTGACCGCACACTAGTATTCTTGCATTCTTATTAAAGCTTTTAAAGTTATTCAATCAAGAGAAGTGAGTAATTTTCTGTTTTTCTTTTGTTGGTGCTTTTATTATATCACAGTGCTTTCACTTTAATACACAGATCTCATTTACAGATCTCAGATCTTCTTTCCCCGCTGTTTACATTCACAGACATAACTGACTGTTTATGTGAACTTTCTGTGTGAACTTTGTGTGTAGCCTACAGCTTAAGCAAAAAGAAAACTTAATTTAATACTAATGTGACGCTCTGTCCGACATCCAGCTTTCTATGTGCCTACTTCGTGTGTGTGTGTAATCAGAAAACCATAGAAGTTTAAACTGTTATGCCTTTAAGACGCATGCAAAAAATAACTTTCATGATGATGAAAAACTGCAATGCCACGTGAGCGAGGTCACAATAGAGATAATAATCAAAACCAAACTGATGTTTCGTTAGTTTGGGCAGAGTTTCTGAGGCACGAGCTGTAAAGGCACAGCAATATCCTGCAGCTTATTACAGATACATGCACAGAAACAGCATGCTTTTGCTTCAACTCAAAAATGGGCATTTACAACATGGTGGGGCCTATAGTGCTGTCGATTAATCGCTAAATCACAATTAATAACATCTAACATAAAAATTTGTGTTTACATAATATGTGTGTGCACTGTAAAAAATTTGGAGTAGGATTTACTTGAAAAAAGCTTGCTAACTTTTTTCACTCAGAAAATGCTAGTAAATTTACAACGATTTGCCAAGTAAAAACCTAAACATATTTATCAGTAGCTTTAATTAGAAATATTTAAGTTAAATTTACTTGGAATATGGAATTAAGTAAACTTTACTTAACCTAGTCAAGTGAAAGTAACAAAGAAAATAAGAAATTTTAACTTGGCTAGTAAAAGGTTGAGTAATATCAATTTAGTTGAAATTTCCTTTGCATTACATTTCACTCAAACAACAATATTGAAATACCAGAATGTGCTTTACTTAGAACTTCTAAGTAATTTATACTACATCATGTCAGATGTTAAACATCATGTGAATGCAAAGACCTCAATACTTGGTAGACAATACACAATGACGGTAACATTTGTAATCGTTTTTGTGTTTGAATGTGTCATTTTGAGCAGAAAATGTACTCGAAATGTCACAAAATGGCAAGTTACTATAGTCCTAACAACAAAAGCAATGATAAAACAGTGTAAATACAGCTGGAAACCAGTGAAAAATCAACCTCATTAATTATTCAAGGTCCAGTGCATGATGGGAACCCCAGTATCAGAAAAGTTGAGTAATTTTTACTTAATTTTATTAAGTTGATATTTACGCTTTCATTTCTACTCGCTTGAATTAAGTACTGATATGGAATTTACTTAGTTTTTTTAATTCTTGCCTGAACTAACTTTTTCATGTAAATTACATTGTTTTTTTCAGTAGTATTTACTTCACCACAAAATCATTTTTTACAGTGTGTGTGTGTGTGTGTGTGTAAAATATACACAGATGCACACACATACATATAGGCCTAATAATATATATACACACACACATAAATACAGAAACTTTTATGTTAGATGCGATTAATCGTGATTTATTGATTTGACAAAACCAGGTAGTAAATGATCTATGGAGTATTTTGAGCTGAAACTTCACAGACACATCTTGGTATTTATATTAGGCTACATCTTGTAAAAAGGGTAAAGTATTGTTCATATGGATGGCATAGGCTATAGTGCACTCACAGGAAACAGAGAGCTCTCAGGGAACAACATACAGACACATACGCAGTTAAATGGAGGCAACACAACACACACAAAGAACAACATACACAGGGAAGCCACACACACACACACACACACACACACACACACACACACACACACACACACACACACACACACACACACACACACACACACACCACACACACACACACACACACACACCTCTCTCTCTCTCTCTCTCTCTCTCTCTCTCTCTCTCTCTCTCTCTCTCTCTCTCTCCACACACACACACACACACGCACACTGCAAACGCAACACGGAGCAACGTACACACCTGGAACTCGGCACACAGAGGCATGTCACAAACCAGTGTGAGAAACACCAACACCTCTCTCCTGCAAAGTTTGTAACCTATGCACTGGCACACAGCCCAGTTGCACAAATCACTTCACCGCTATGGGAACACAATGTGTGTGTGGTGTGTGCGTGCGTGTGCGTGTGTGTGTGTGTGTGGAGGCAGAGCCGCGCTTAAACCCGCCCTCGAGAGGGATCTCATTTCCCCTAAAACCTCCCATTTTTCCTCCGCCGATGATCTGTCTCGCCTGTACCTCTATCCTGCTCCACTAGCCCGGTCATGGAGCTCGCAGCGAGGTGTGTGTTCCTGCTCTCCAGCTTCGCCGCGCTCGCAGCGCTCGATCTGGACGCGATTGAGCCCGGCTTCTATGTGGAGACCAGCAGCCCATCAGATGTGATCGACTATAAAGATCCCTGCAAAGCTGGTGAGCACCAAAGACATTTGTTTACACTGCTTTGATAGATGCAAGCTTTCGCGCAAGCCACGTAATGCTGCTGTGAGACTGTGCGAACTATAAACTGTAGATGACAGCGGAGCCGCGCAAAAGAAACGCGATCCACGGCGTCACTAAACACACAAATACTTTGCGCAAAGTGTACTTGTTGTTGACACAACGGTGTCTTAAAGATTACGCGATGTTTTGACATCCAACACGAAAATGTATAGCCTACCTGGAGGTGTTTTCTTTAGTCAGATCACAGCCGAAAAGTTTTCTTCGTTTTTTTGGGGGGGTTATTTGTTTACAAGAAGTTTCGAGCAAGTTTAAAATTGCGAACGGTTGAAATTCAACATTGACATTGTGTAATTTTTAATAATAAAAAAGTATTTGCGAAACTTTTTGGGATGGTTTGCATTGCAACAATGTTGCAGATTTGCAGGGTTGCTATAGATAGGCTATCTTTATCTATATTAATTTTTCCAGAGATAGTGTTCTCCGTTTAGTGTTGGAACATCCCCCCCCTTTGCTATGTCACTCTGTTGAATGACGTAGTGACCGGCCGGCTCGATTTTCCTGCACAAGGTGAACTACGTCATCAATCACAATAGTTGCCCTATGACGTAGGGGATCTATTTTCCCCCTTTGCTACCACTAAACTAAGAGTTAATACTGCATACTTTTTTAAATATGTGAAACTGAGTAGTATTCTACATTGCTGTCACATGACCTTATTACATGCCTGTTTACTTAAGTGGCACCCTGTTGTCATAAATCTGGTTATGTTGTATTTATAAACATGAAGAAAAAAAAATGTTGGTAGACAAATGATTTGAGTTACATAAATGTAAAAATCATGGTTCAATTGTTAAACAACTGAAAAAATATATGCACACATACACTGCAAATATAGTACGTGCATTATAGCTGTAGGCTATGATATCTTGCACAGAACCAAAGTTATAAAAAGTGCTTTGCCCCCAATTTCATGGCTAGACCAGACTTGTACCGTATACCCACATATTCCTGAGAATAACTTTATCTTGACCTAAAATCAACCAATTATGTTTGATATAATTACGGTTTAGTAGCTCTAGGGAAGTAATTAATTCTTTGGGTCCCAAGAGAAGCAATGACTATTTTCACATGTCTTGTTGTCAGGGCAAGTGCCCTTATTTTGTTGTTAGCCAAAAAGAGGTTATTGAGTTTCACAGCTGAAAATGTTTACTAGGAAGGAATGGCCCCAATTATGGCAGGGCAAACCTTTCAGCATCTGACTGTGCCTCCCTCAACTTTATGTTTAGGTGACAAGTGTTCATTTTTTTATGATAAAGTACTCTCTCCAATCTCAGTTTAATATTAATAGATCGCTTTAAGAAATCCACTGCTTGGTTGATTTCCCTTAAAGGATTAGTTCACCCAAAAATGAAAATTCTGTTATTAATAAAATCGCCCTTATGACGAACCCACAAGACTGTCGTTCATCTTCGAAACACAAATGAAGATATTTTTAATGAAATCTGAGATACTTCTATCCCTGCATTGACAGGGACGCAACTACCACTTTGACGTTTCAAAAAGTTCATAAAATGTCGTAAAACTAATCATTTTGTATTGAGCGGTTTAGTCCACATTTTCTGAAGAGACATGATCGCTTTATATGACGAACAGATTTAATTTCAGCTTTTATTCACATAAACATTCATCAACTCACACATTAGTTTTGTTAAACAGAAGCTCAAGCATGTTCGCTTGACGTGTGAGAACCAATGAGTTTCAGTCTTGTGTTACGCAACACGTTTGAGCTTCTGCACGAACCAATGAGGTTTGTTCTCGCGAGTCAAGCAGGTTTGGTAGAGCTTCTGTTTATGTTTGCTGATCAATGTTAATATGTGAATAAAAGCCTAAATTAAATCTGTTCATCATATAAAGTGATCAAGTCTCCAGAAAATTTGGACTAAACCGCTCAATTCAAAAGGATTAGTTTTACAATCTCTTTATGAACTTTTTGAAGCATCAAAGTGGTAGTTGCGTAACTGTCAATAGATGGACAGATTTCATCAAAAATATCTTCATTTGTGTTACGAAAGTTTTAAGGGTTTGGAACGACGTGAGGGCGAGTAATTATTGACAGAATTTTTATTTTTGGGTAAACTATCCCTTTAAAAGTGTAGATAAACACTGTGACTCTGTGGTGCTATAAAAACATTGCTGTTTGTTTGAGCGCCCTGACCCTCAACAGAGCAAAAGTGGCTCAACCAATGGTCGAGATTGGGGCGGCATTATCTCTTTAGCCAACCAATGACAGACGAGGAGAGTTTTCTGAGAAACCAGTTTGTTTTTGCTCGTCCGTGACAGTATTATTTGAGAGCTGTGATCAATAACTAAACATTTTAGGTGCTTGTCTGTCCATACAGGTTTGGAACAACATGAGAGCGAGCAAATGATCATTTTCATTAAAAGGTTGAACTATCACTTTAAGAGAACATGCATAGATCTGCTTTGAAATTGAGGAACAGAACTTTAATTTAGTTTTAGGTTTCATTGACTGTAATCTCCAGCTTGTGGTGGGATGTTGTGGATTTCCTTTGTTTTTCCACCTGCAGGATGACATTTCACTGGTTTTACGCTGTTGAGTGGATGGATTGAATCCAGGTTTCTTAAAGCTCACACAGGGGTCACTCCGGAGACGTGTAAAACCTCAGAGAGCTTGGTCTCTATTAACTTGTCTGCTACTCCTCTCCACCTCCTTCCTAACTCCCTCTCTTTCATCTTCCTCTTTTTCACTCTTTCAGGCCTAGCTTTTTTCCTTGTCCTCATTTGCAGCTGAATGGGGTCCTTGGCTGTTCATTTTTACATTTTCACCCCTCTGAGAGACAGACAAGTGGCTATAGGACAATAACGCAGCCCACCAGCTGAAATTGGTATTCCAGGCAGATTAGGCTGGTTGACCCGCGAAGGCTCAGGGGGCCGTCGATCTCATACTAGGATTAACTTCCCAGATTGTTCTGTCACTCTGTGATTCAGGCTCTCCAGCGACGTTAAGCCAAAGCCATTCTGTTTTGGTGTGTGACTCCTCGCTATCGCATTTCATGCATCATTCGAGTTAGCTTAGCTAAGAGAAGTGGCTATATTTTGGCTTCCTCTACATATTTGTGTTTGTTTGTTTGGTACATGAGCTTTTCGTAAAAAGGAAGGCATGTATTTACACTGGATGTTGTGAGTCAGAGTTCAGTGGCCGTTATGACGCGATACACCGATTATCCGTTAATTCGCAGCTGTTCACCTCCTTTTTTATAAACATGTTTTCGCAGTTTAATAGTTTGGTCATCACAATCTCCGAACAAACAGATTTTGCAAGGCCAGTGTGGAAGTGATGCCCTTAATTTTTGTCTGTGAAACTTCCTCAGAACAGTGGTTTTCGCTGGTCTGGAAAGAGTATTGGCCAATCTTTCATTACCCCTAATACCTTAACTATGATGTCAATACCCATAGTGCCTTGCTCTCTGACCTGATTGGACTGTTGTAAACATGTCTATAACTTTAGAGAGCGCTCGCCTTTCTAAACAACACACCCTTCATCCCTCTCAGATCTGAGTGGTAGATGAGGACGTGGTTTAGGATTGGTTCTGGATGGGGCCCAAACGGCCCAGCTGTAGCAGAGATTATGTGAGACGAGAGGTCTGCATTTACGAGAGAGGAGTAGGAACACAGATGTAATGTGCCTTGTTTACACTTTATCCAAAGAGAACGTTCATGACGCTAAAACTCGGAAAAATCGGATCTGAATTACATTACATTCCTTGCATTCACACCAGCAAAATGCGATTTTTAAGGGAAATATTTAAATTAGTTGATTGCAAATATTTAAGGCATAGTAAAAAATATAAAATGATCACCCTCAATTCATTTAAACATGTTTGACTTTCTTCTGTGGAACACAAGAGAAGATATTTTGAGGAACTGTAATTTGTCAACACAATGAAAGTCAACAGGGTCCAAAATATAGAGGCTGAGAGACAGATTTGACTTTTTTGGGTAAACTATCCCAATAAAAATGGGGTATACTTAGTTTTTTCCGCTTGCCGTTATATCTCATGCACAGTCTAGCATTGAAGTCTTCAAAATATTCTCAAATTGATCTTGAGCCATCTGGATGTGTTCCACTTATGATGATTCACCCGACCTTTCCAGTGCAATAATAAAGTTGAGTCGTCTTTATACTGGAGTCGTACAATCATGAGTACCTTCTGACCTCCTCAGATATCAATGGTTGTCGTTTCTACCTTTGTCTTCTGTTATTTTCATTTGCGTTGTCCGTTTTACACTAGATTTTGAAAGTTGTGAGTGTTGTCACCTTGTGGACCCACGAATTGGTGCAATAAAAAAATTAAGTGCACTTTCGGCTTTAAAGTCAGCATGAAATGGCATGAAATCTATTTTCTACATGCGTGAACATTCATCCGTGTCAATATTTTTAAAATGTCAAACCTGGACGTTCCCGTGAAAACGACTGACTTCTCTCTGGTGGTGTACGCAGGATTATCCAATCATTTAATCTGCTTAAACCCGCCCCTTCAAGCTTACCTGCTTTCTCTTGTATCCGCTCTGAGTGCCACACCTGCATCTCAACATCCAATCAACAACTGATGCACAGAACCAAGTCTCCGCCCTACACTTTTTCCTTGTAGATATTCCATCTCGATTGAATGTGCACCATATGGAAAAAAAGATCTGTTGCTACTCCTGTGTCATGGCGACTTTTACACTCACTGTGAGGCAAGATCATGATGTTTAATGACTTAAATTTAGGCCTTTTCCTCACATAGTTTTTTTTTTATAGGACTTAAAGGGTTAGTTTACCCAAAACTAATAATTCTGACATCATTTTCTTACCCTCATGTTGTTCCAAACCCGTAAGACTTTCGTTCATCTTCGAAACACAATCCATATAAATTAAGTGGTTTAGTCCAAATTTTCTGAAGAGACTTGATCACTTTATATGATGAACAGATTGAATTTAGGCTTTTATTCACATATTAACATTAATCAATGAACATATACAGAAGCTCAACCAAACCTGCTTGATTGGTTCTTGCAGAAGCTCAAAGGTGATGCGTAACACGAGAATCAACCTCATTGGTTCTTGCAGAAGCTCAAAGGTGATGCGTAACACGAGAATCAACCTCATTGGTTCTTGCAGAAGCTCAAAGGTGATGCGTAACGTGAGAGTGAACCTCATTGGTTCTTGCAGAAGCTCAAAGGTGATGCGTAACGTGAGAATGAACCTCATTGGTTCTTGCTGAAGCTCAAAGGTGATGCGTAACGTGAGAATGAACTTCATTGGTTCTTGCAGAAGCTCAAAGGTGATGCGTAACGTGAGAATGAACCTCATTGGTTCTTGCAGAAGCTCAAAGGTGATGCGTAACGTGAGAATGAACCTCATTGGTTCTTGCTGAAGCTCAAAGGTGATGCGTAACGTGAGAATGAACTTCATTGGTTCTTGCTGAGGCTCAAAGGTGATGCGTAACGTGAGAATGAACTTCATTGGTTCTTGCAGAAGCTCAAAGGTGATGCGTAACGTGAGAATGAACCTCATTGGTTCTTGCAGAAGCTCAAAGGTGATGCGTAACGTGAGAGTGAACCTCATTGGTTCTTGCAGAAGCTCAAAGGTGATGCGTAACGTGAGAGTGAACCTCATTGGTTCTTGCAGAAGCTCAAAGGTGATGCGTACGTGAGAATGAACTTCATTGGTTCTTGCAGAAGCTCAAATGTGATGCGTAACGTGAGAATGAACCTCATTGGTTCTTGCAGAAGCTCAAATGTGATGCGTAACACACGAATGAACCTCATTGGTTCTCGCACGTCAAGTGAACATGCTTGAGCTTCCGTTTATCACAACTGATATGTGCTTTTGATGAATATAAGACTAAATTCAATCTGTCCATCATATAAAGCGATCGAGTCTCTTCAGAAAATGTGGACTAAACCGCTCAATTCATATGGATTAGTTTTACGATCTCTTTCGGAACTTTTTTAACAGAATTTTTATTTTTAGGTGAAGTATCCCGTTAACTTAAAAATTCCATGAAATACACCAGACAACAAATATACACAGAGGCCGCAGAGCTCCGACTGCTAGCTTGCACTCCTCTGTAGCTCTCACATGGCAAATGTTGTTCTCCGTCTCTTTCCCCAGCGTGGTTTTAATAAAGTACTCTTTGACCTGATTCCCTGTTGCACCACTCACCAAGAAATGTGGTGGTGCTTGAATTCCTTCTCTTCGCGTCTTCAGAGTCTGTCTCATAGCTCGGCGTGGAAAACCCACAAGCACAGACAGTTCAGCTGGAGCCGCTGGCCGAGCGAGCGCAGAGGCCGTCATACATGCACAGCTGGTGACATCATACACTCCCTTGGTTCATTTTTCTGTGGGGAGGATTGGTGGTTATTTAATGACTTTTCAAGTGATTCTGCATAATTCCAAAGATTTTCACAGTCAGAATCTGTTGGAAAAATGAGTGAAATGTAGTAGTTTTAGACACGCATGTGGAATAGAGTGTTTAAACTATCTCACTATATCTCATTCATGGTGATGTAATATTTTCAATGTCAGAATTCTCTCTCTTATTGATTATGCACAACTTTAGGTAAGCTACTGGTAAGGCACGTGTGGCTCTCTGTTGTTGTTAAAACATTACGCTGTTTGTTTGAGCATCCCGACCAGCCCAGTATAGCAACACTGGCTCAACCAATGGTGTGAAATTGGAGGCGGGGCTATTTTGTTGGCTAACCAATTGTGTTTGGTGATGCAAGTGGCATAGAAACACACTTCCTTGAATATTTTATAATCAAGAATGTTAGATTTAGTTACTATTTCTGTTAAAAGTGTATTATTTAAATTGTAAAGTTTAAGGGTTTTAGGGCGTTACATTGTCATGGCAGCGAAACTGTAAACCTGGATAGAAAGGAGAGAATTAACAAAATATGTAATGCTGTTGATTGAGCTTAACTGTTGAACCTGGAATATTCCCTCAAGTAAAATGATTTTTGATCCATGACGCTTCTTTTGCTTGTGCTTTGTGCTTTGTGATGATGATTTAAAAAAAAAAAAAAACGCTAAAACAATGAGTCTTAAAGGGATAGTTCACCCAAAAATGAAAATTAGCCCATGATTTATTCACCCTCAAGCCATCCTAGGTGTATATGACATTCTTCTTTTAGACGAATACAATCAGAGTTATATTAAAAAATGTCCTGGCTCTTCCCAGCTTTATAATGGCAGTGAATGGCCGTATATATCCATCAAAGCGGATCCATCCATGAACTGCTCCACACAGCTCTGCGGGGGTTAATAAAGGTCTTCTGAAGTGAAGTGATGCGTTTGTGTAAGAAAAATGTCCATATTTAAAACTTTATCGACTAAAATAACTAGCCTCCGGCAGACGGCCGTACTGCCGATTTTTATGCAACAGTTTTTCATGCCATTTTACAGCGAAAGAGTAACCGTTGAATTGACGCACGACGTATTGACGAACGCTGTTTCCCAGCCCTGTTTGTTTGAACAGCGAGAGGCATCAAAGCTTACGGTACTCCTACGTCATACGTCGTCAAGTGTTATTACTCTTTTGGCGTAAGTCCACTTGTGTAGGCCGTGAGTAAATAATGGCCTAATTTTCATTTTTGTGTGAACTATCCCTTTAATTATGGCTTTTACAGGACACAGTGACAAATGCACATGACCTGACTGTAAGGAAAATCTCTCTCAGTATGATAGGAATCTTGAAAAGTGAAGCTGTCTGCTTAAAAATATAAGGCTGTATTTCTAACCTGAAAACCCTCCCGGGAACTTTTGGAGCATTCATCTAGATAAACTCTCCCGTTTATGGAATGAAAAATGAATGAGAAGCAGTCACGCACAATTACTGTACGCCTCTCCGACTGCAGTGTCTTTTTCCTAGAGGGATTGGAGAGCTGTGTGTGTTGCGTAACATTTGTCTGTCAACATTATTTCCATAATCCGGCCTCGGGACAACAAATGAGAAAGTTTAATTTGTAAGACCTCTTCCATAAGCTTCAGGATTCACCCAAACTCTCTTAGTGCTGTTGTTTCCTGTCTGCACTAATCGGTTCATTGAACCCGCCGCGTCTGGTGTGCAATGGACATTTATAACTGTAACCGAGCCAAAGATTTTCTCTCTTTCTCCTTCCCCCTCTTGCCCTCTGGGTGAGGATCACAGAAAATGAGGGCTAGATATAGGAGATTGAGATGAGATGAGGTGAGTGTGCCTGCAGACTGTAGGTCATTCAGTGCATGCCAGCATGGCCCGGTCCTGTGGGTTTCTGCGTCTGTCTGCCAGCCGATGTGACTGTGGCACATTCAGACCCCTCTGGCAGCGAAACCGTGAACTATACGTCACCCTGCTCCACGTCTGAACCCTGACTATATCGTGTCCGACTACAGTTTGAATTAATCCCATTGCATTACAGCACAGAATGGCTCTTTCGCAATTATCCTGAACATTGTATAAGCATTCATTCAAGTGTCATTGAACGGAAGAGTGGCTCTCGGGAGCGTGTAACCGTCACATCCTTTGGATTTTCCCTGCAAACTCATCCCGAGATCTACACATAAAAACCAGTCTACAGGATAGACAACCTAGGAAGTCTGGGAAGGTCTTGTTTTTTAAGTTTCTTCACAAGCTGTTGCGAATTTAACTTATGCGCAAAATTGCGAATAAAGCACAATATCCATCATCCAGTGAGAACAAAATCATCACTTCCTGATAAACTTGCGCTAAATATCACTAAGAAAAGTATGTGACCCACTGTATGTTGCGTCTCAGAGTGCACAGACGAAACGCAATAAACGTTATCTTATTTTCGAAGGCGGTATATGGAAGGTTGTTTCCACCACAGAATAAAAAATTAAAAAGGTAATTGCGACTTTTTATCTTGCAATTCTGACTTTTCATCTCAGAATTGCGTGATATAAAGTCGCAATTGCGTGTTATAAAGTCAGAATTGTGACTCACAATTTTTTTATATTGTGTGTTATAAAGTCAGGATTTTGCGTGTTATAAAGTCAGGATTGTGACTCACAATTTTTATACGTTTTTTTTTTTAATTCTGAGATAAAAATCGCAATTGTCTTTTAAAATGTTTTATTCTGTGGCGGAAACAAGCTTCACTAGATGTTTTTTTTTATGCACATTTTTAGACTTTATGTGCATCTTGGCAGGTTTTGAAGCAATATCCCAAAATGCACATAAAATAGGTGGATGGAAACGGCTATTGGCATTACAAAAAGCAATGAATTCATGAAAATTCTTACATGTATGAAAATATCTTTGAAACACTCATTATATCATAAAGATAAGAGGAGTATTTTTTTTTTTTTATTGCTGTTATTCAAGTTTTTTGCTATATTAGAATAAAGGCACCAATTACACCAAATACTAACAAATAGATAATATACTACTTTATATAAATCTATTACACCACTGAAAACATACTGATAAATGGCACCAATTTAACTAAATATTTATTACTTTTTATTACTATTTATTAATACTGTACAGGGTATACTACAGTAGTAATATTATACTATTACTACTATTACTATTATTATTGTGGCCTATTGAGTTCCCCATCTATTTTTTTCCGCAGTATTTTTATTTTTTTTACCAGTTCATGGAAATTAAATGTCTGATAAACAGTTTGCTAAAACAAACTGTCCAACCATAACGATTCGATAAACTGAACAACGCCTCCCATAGCAGAGAGAGAGAGAGAGAGAGAGAGAGAGAGAGAGAGAGAGAGAGAGAGGAGAGAGAGAGGAGAGAGAGAGAGAGAGAGAGAGAGAGGAGAGAGAGAGGAGAAGGAGAGAGAGGAGAGAGAGAGAGAGAGAGAGAGAGGAGAGAGAGAGAGAGAGAGAGAGAGAGAGAGAGAGAGAGGAGAGAGAGAGAGAGAGAGAGAGAGAGAGAGAGAGAGAGAGAGGAGATGAATGCCTTCAGTTTGCTCTGTTGTAAGGCTGTGCAATATAATGTAATATACAGTGTGACAGGCTATAATCTTTTGTCACGCTACTCCTCTCTTTTTTGGAAAAAGTGGCTTGTTACTGGAAAAGCTGTGCCTTTTTAAAACCGGCTGAACTGCTAACAAATATGTAGGGATATTTGATCAAAAAACTAAATTCTGTCAATATTTACTTGCCCTCGTGTTATTCACTTTCTTACTTTCTTTGAACACAAAAGGAGAAATAAAAAAAAAAAAAAAAACAATAAAGGTAACATAAATCCATACGAGTATGTCCATACAAGTATGTGTGTCACTGCTTTTAGATTTTAGTTTAACCTTCCAGCGATGCTAGCACTGTTTCAAAGCCAGCTGAATGTTGCACACAGCTTGGGTTTGTACATTTGACTCAGATAAGAGAAGGTCAACAGAGGTAAGGACATGGAACAATCATGCGGAGGAGGAGGAAGAGGAGGACATCTGGTTTTCATACATCTGTCATTTCTAAGAACCTATATATGTTGTGATACTGTGCTTTAAAGCCAAGGAGCAACTTCCTGTTTCTTTTCTCTTGTCCCAAGATGGGATATATAAGCTATGCTACTTTCTGCTGAATGAGTTATATCAATCTAAATCCATTGCCCTGCAGCAAAAACTCCTCTACCAAGTACAGCGAGGTCCAAAAGTCTGTGAAAATGCTTCCATTTTGCACTCTTTTCTAATTGAATGTTTTTAATTTAAAGTCAAGAAATATGTACAGTGCAGAATCTGAAATATTTCTGATTCATTTACACCATAAGGTGTTAAGTTCTTTGAATTCTTTGAAACATTCTTGAAAATTGCGTTTATTTCCAGGTTTAAGCTAGTGCTGGCAAATCGTTTAATTGCGATTACTCCCATCTAACATAAACATTTGTTTACACACACACACACACACACACACACACACACACCACACACACACACACACACACACACACACACACACACACACACACACACACACACACACACACACACACACACACACACACACAACTTTTATGTTAGATGCGATTAATCGATTTGACAGCACTAGCTAAACATATACATTTTTAAATGTTTGTTGTAGTATATATTTTTATTATAGTGTTTTTTCCCTATATAAAGTTTATCATGATAATTTTATTGTCATTTTCTTGATTATACCATTTGAGATAATAATTAGCATTGAAAGTTAAGAAAATTGTTATTTATGTCACGAGAAATATAAATCTAGTCTGGCCGGTAGCATATTAAGTGTATTAATTGGCCAATAAAAACTCACTCTTCCAATTTTATTCTAAAGCAAATGATTAGAGAATATGAAAAAAAGAATTAAACTTCCAGCTCAAAGATGCTCATCACATAATTCACTAGTACGAGCCTGTTCGCCACCTCCGGCCTTGCTCTCCTTTGTTCAAGTTCCATTTGCTCAGCAAATCCAACAAACAACATGAGGCCTGGAGATGTCTTCAGCATGTGTGTGTGTATACAGAGCTCTGCGAGAGCATGTACGGATGTTTATATATGTGTGAAGAGTGCTTTGTGAGCCGTACTGATGTGAGCCGGCAGTGAGTAATGAAGTGATTTGAAGAGTGAGGCATGTTTTCCTCTGGGAAGTGTTTAAGCAGGCTTGAGAGCGTTGTGGGTGTTATATATGCGGTAAGCAGATTTCATTGTGTGTTTATTGGCATTCTGTAACACTGGGTCACAGGTCAACTTTTATTTCGGTTTAGACTAATTTCAGCACTCGGCCTGAGATTTATGCTCGAGGAATGTTTTGTTCATGTCAGGCAGATATCTATGCCATTACATGTAAACATTACAGTATGCTACCGTAGTAGGCTACTCTTTGTGCCCTTCATTTCTATAGGTTCTACTATTAGGATCTGTTGAGTGTTGTAGAGTAGCTAACTAACTAGAAGATTAACTAGAGATTAGTACCATCTAAAGCACACTTTTACTAGCATGACAATAGTTCAGCTGTTTAAGGGCTGTGACACACCAAGCTGCTGTTGGTGAGTGTATTTTGGGTTAGTTTTTGTGCTGTGACCCAACACTCAGGTCAGTGTTAGTTTGCCCGATTCAGCGTGTTGAATCAGCGTCAGGGCTGTCAGTGAGAGAAATCATTTTGTTCAGTTTAGCGAGCGACACTGAAGCTGTCAAATGTGCCACTCATCATTTAAATGAGTAAAATCAGCTTGTAGCTAGGCTAGCTAGTTTCAAAGTAGCTTCCCACACAAGTCTTTGAAATATACTATATAGTTAAATTATAAATTTAAAAAGATATTGCCCCTCAAACAATTTTGTAGGGTTTTTAACTTTAAGTATTTAGCAACTCTACAAGTTGCTAACAACATAAAATGCGCAACTTTGAACTTGCGTAACTTCGAAACTGTAGCTAGCCAAGCTACAAGCCCATTTTACAAAGTAACTTCCCACACATTTTTTAAAAATCAATTATAGAGTTAAATGGTATATTTCACAAGATTGCCACTTAAACAGCTTCACTGTAGTTAGCACAAGTTGCAAACATCATTGAAGTCGTCGATTTTGTTTGTAGCTTGTAGCTTGGCTAGCTACCGTTTCAAATTAGCTTCCACGACACTATTGCTATTAGCACTTGGGTACTAGTGGTTCTTGTCCCTGGAGTTTGTCTGTCCACATTCTCTGAAGGTTTCAGCTTATTAGCCTCACAAAAGTGTGCGCATTGTCTTCTAAATAAAGATGAGCCTCGTATGACGCATTAGAGGGAACAATATGCTTTGTTGTTGGTGTGAAACATTTAGAAAACCTTGGGAGTACTCTGTCCAATCATCTCTTTCACACCTAATTAGCCACAATAATGAGAAGGCAAACTGACCATGAAAAGCGGGTGTTCATTTGCTCACTAAGCTACCGACGCCTCTGCTACGTTTGTGTAGCTCAGAATAATTCATCCCTTCAATCTAGCGGTGACTTTGGAGGGTAAACAAATATAATGTAACCTTTGGCGTGTATTTAAACCGCAGTTCATTAAACTGTAGATTGTTTACATAACTGTTTGGAGAGCACTACGGATACTAGGTTTAAAAATGCAAATGTGATGAGTGGTTAAGTGTTCGGATGGTTAGAGGAGCCATTATTCACACATTCAGATCGAAACGATGCAGTGAATACAATGAACAAGGAAAATTTAGTGCAAAAATTGGTCATACAGCCCTCGAAGACATTAATTGCTGTTTTCGCTCATCAGGTGTCATTAATATTGGTGTGTAAAACGAGGGCGGTTTGGCTGATGGTTGGATCAATAGCTCTTTGTAGATAGTAATTGGTTTGTTATGGTTAGACAGACCGCAGCCACTGTTCTGACCCCCTGCTACCCTACAGCAACTGTTTCCATTTAACACAGACACGCACATGTTTGTGTGTGTGTTTAATTGTGCACGTGCAGTCACACAGACCCAACCTGGTTTTTCACACAGTTTTTTCATTGGTATGGGTAGATATTGTATATTGGGGTACTAAATAGTTTAGTAAAACTATGTGAGTTACGTAATCAGATTACTTTTTTCAAGTAACTAGTAAAGTAATAGAATATTTTTCAATTTAAAACAAAATATTTACTTATGTAGTTACTTTTTCAAACATGTAACGCAAGTTACATTTTCCATTTTTTGACTGAAAGCTTTCCTGTCCCCATGTTGAGAGAAATGTTGCGGGAGTGTAGTTGGGAGTGTTGTCAGTTGTAACCAGGTTTAACCGGACCTAACCGAGCGTAACTGGGCGTAACCAGGAGTAACCGGGCGTAACCGGGAGTAACTGGGTCAATCGGTAATTGAACCTATTGGTAAATCAGGAGTAATCTGCAGTAAGCATTGTGTGCGCTGTGTGAACGTGCGTTATTGTAGGTCTAGACTAAATTTGAGCTGGCATTTACTCATCTCACTTGTACAAAAACAGATTCAATATTCCTCAAAATGAATAAAAACAGTGATATGCAAACTCAGAATATTATGCAAACCTGCAATAATTATGTTAAATAACACAAATATACTTTATGTATTTAATCTCACTTTATTAACCAATGTTTGTGATTCTTACCTTCGATGATCCAAATCAATCATACAAATAAGCAAAAATGACTTGGATAAAAATCACATTTGTGTTTTTTTTTAATTGCTGAAGCAAGAGTTCTCTATTCTTCTGCAGTCGAGAATGGCCGAACACCTGAAAGATTTCTGCTCTCTCTGTACAGACGTGAATTTGCATTTCCTTTAGTCTGAGGATTATTTGTTTTTTTTTGTAAAATACAAACAAGCAAGCCCAGCCTAGGTGAGAAAAGGTAACATAAGAGTAATATTGCAGATTACTTTCCATAAAAAGTAACAACGCAATTAGTTACTTTTTAAGGGATAAACAGAATATTTTAATGCATTACTTTCATCCCTCTGGTGCTCTTTGCGTGTCAGTCAGTGTCATTTGTAAATTAAATGAATGTACTATATTTTAGTTTGAAAATGTTTTTTTATTTAAAATTTTGTATTTATAGGGTGTTTTGTTATACTAAATTATACTTGCACTGTATTTATAATCCATTCACTTTTTGAGCATAGACCTACAAATTAAACTTCCAGCTTAAACTGTTGTAAATCTTGAATTCTTTAGAGCACAGACTTAAGTTTGATCTCTTTTCAAAGACGACACTTGGCAGTTTTACTCTAAAACTGCAAGAACATCAAAGGCATAAATCTAAACAAGTTGTGTTCCAAATTTGAGCTTGATATCTCAAAGAATTAGCTTTCAGTACGATTGTGTTTGTGCGCAGTCAGTACCAACAAATTTTCACTGGATAAAATTTGTCTTCCATTAATTAAAAATGTGGTCATTTTTGGCCGAGAGGAGCACAAGTGTGACTATTTTTTACAGGACCATTTAACCTTTTCGAATCATGTCGATGATTTTTTTTTGTTTACATAGCAAGTGCCAAAACATTTACCAAGTTTCATACCATTCTAATATAGTAAAACATTCTTAACGTACAATTTTTTTCATGTGAAAAATGACAGAAAACCACCAGAGTAACTTTCCTCAAAACTAGTCATACACACACACACACACACAAGGCAAGGCAAGGCAAGGCAAGTTTATTTATATAGCACATTTCATACACAATGGTAATTCAAAGTGCTTTACATAGGAGAAAATAAAATAATCAAAACAAATAAGAATAATTAAAACATTTTAGAATAAGAAATAAAATAAAGTACAGTAAAAACAGTCGGACGAACAGTGGCACAGTGCTCATTCAGTAAATGCATGGCTAAACAGAAGTGTTTTGAGTCTGGATTTGAATGTGACTACTGTAGGAGCACATCTGATCTCTTCTGGAAGCTGGTTCCAGCTGCGGCTGGCATAGTAGCTAAAAGCAGACTCTCCTTGCTTAGAGTGAACCCTTGGTATTTCTAACTGATGTGATCCTAATGATCTGAGTGATCTGTTGGGTTTATATTCAGTGAGCATATCTGCAATATATTGAGGTCCTAGCCCATTGAATGATTTATATACCAGTAATAATACTTTAAAATCAATCCTAAATGTAACTGGGAGCCAGTGTAAGGACCTGAGGACTGGTGTGATATGTTCATATTTTCTGGTTCTGCTCAGAATCCTGGCAGCAGCGTTCTGTGTTATATATATGTTACATATATATGTTACATACACTGTAAAAAGTGAACAGTTGGATCAACCTAAAAAAATTACTTCAATTGGTAACACCTAAAAAAATTAAGTTCTCTCAACTTAAATTATCACGTTTTAACGTGATAATTTAAGTTGAGAAAACTTAATTTTTTTAGGTGTTACCAATTGAAGTAATTTTTTTAGGTTGATCCAACTGTTCACTTTTTACAGTGTATTACTAACCCAAACCTTTGAACGACAAAGTATACTGTAAACATGCGACTGCTCTGCGACTAAGAAGGACTATGAGTGCAATGAACGACCTGTTTGTTTTCCAAATGGCAGGCATCTCATTGGTTGTGTGTCTTCTGAAGTCAGCGATCGTTCCCCCCCGGCCGTCTAAGAGTCTAGCCGTCTGAAAACAGTCGCACTTTCTTCATCCCTGGCCTCCCTCTGACAATCCCTGAAGGCAACACAGCTTGTTAGGGAATAAAGCCCATTCCCCAGTCCACGGCTGGAGTCTAGTCAGGAACACAAACTATGATTAGCCTTCTCAAACGCTGTAGTCGCGTGGGCTTCTGTCGCCAAATTGCAGCGTCAGGAAATGTCAAGGTAAGCATTTGCTAAGGAAGAACAGCTGGAAGTGTTTTTGCAGGAGAGACGAGTAAAGGGGCTGCGGTGTTTACAAGATTCCCTCATCCTCACGGTCCTAACACTAATGTTTTACACCATCTGGGTCTGGCCAGAGAAGAAATGTGTTTATTATTGGATTTGCACATGCTTGTAAATATTTCTGGGTGAATCTCACTTGTCCATGTCCTGGTCACAAATCACATAATATTTTACATAAAGAAAATAAAGCCTATCTGGAACCCCTAAGTTTTTTTTTTTCCATTTTCTTTCTTTTTTCTTTTACAATATTATGGCTTATTTCCCACCTCAAATTATCATTAAACAATGTATTTACTTTTTTTTTTTTTTTTTTTTTTTCACTTTTAAGTTCAAAAGTTTGGGGTCAGTAAGAATTTTAATTTTATTTTTTGGGGAAAATAAATAAAATAAATCGATACTTTTATTCATCAAGGATGAATTAAATTGATCAAAAGTCACAGTAAAGACATTTCTAATGTTACAAAAAATTCTGTTTCAAATAAATGCTGTTCTTTTGAACTTTCTATTCATCAAAGAATCCTGAGAATCCATCAAAGAATTTTTTTTTCAACATTGATAATAATAATTAATTTTTTTTGAGCATCTTAGAATGATTTCTGAAGGATCATGTGACACTGAAGACTGGAATAATGATGCTAAAAAATTCAGCTTTGATCATAGGAATAAATTACATTTTAAAATGTATTAAAATAGAAAACAGATATTTTAAATATTCAACAATATTACTGTTTTTTTGTATTTTTAATCAAATAAATGTAGCCTTGGTGAGCAGAAGAGACTTCTTTTAAAAACATAAAAAATCTTAGTCAAAGACAAGTCATAACTACAATTTTATATATAACAATGATGTTGTAATAAAGTATTTTTACAGTAAAAAAAAGTAATACAACTTTTTAAAGGGATACTCCACTTTTTTTGGAAATAGGCTAATTTTACAACTCCCTCAGAGTTAAAACAGTTGAGTTTTACCGTTTTTGAATCCATCCAGCTGATTTTCTGATATTTAGAAGAATATCAGTAACCAGACAGTTTCTGGTCTCATTGACTTCCATAGTAGGAAAAAATATATAACTTATTTTACCATACACATAGACCTAAAAAAGGCCGTAAGTGAAAGCGGGATTGTGAGCACAGATCAGCCTAATAGACGAGGTCTTCATGAATGTGAATAGTGCGTTTACACTTCAGGAGGTTTCACAGTAGTAGCCATGACAGGTATTATCATTCGCAGTGGGCTTGTAGTCTAACATGCGTCTGCCTTAAGACCCCCAGGCTAGACTTTCCCACTGTTTACCTCAAAGATGCTGAAGGGCTGAAATCTCTGCTATTGTGGGTGGTAACTTTAAGACCTGTCTAGACCTCACATGGTATCCCGTCAGGGCTTTGAATAGAAACCAGTCTAGGTGAAATGGGTGCCAAACTGGCTTTTGTTAATGAAAGTGCTGTTGTATTTGGAGCCAAGGTGATTGTGGAGAGGGGTCAGGAGTTACCCAGCTGGACCTGGTGTTGCAGCTCAATTAAAACCATCAAGTCTAAGTGTTCAAACGTAATGTAAAGCTTCTTAAATTGCTTTTACTCCCCATTCCAGCAGCACATATCTCTCATGGGTGGTGGAGAGTGTGAGTGACAGTCATAATTGCGTATTACTGCAGACAGCATCTGAGTTATGCGCAGGAGTCGATGATTAAAAGGTCTTTCGCATATTGAGCTCTTCCTAAATGGAAAATTAAACTTCCTTATTGTCAGTTTTAGACTGATATATCTGTCATTTGGACTTCACTGGCATCGGGTAATAACTATGTTGGCTTGGGTAACAAAGAAGTGTTACCAACCCTTTGCTTCAGTTTTAAAATCTACTGAATGCCTTGTCAAATGTCTTTTTAAATTGAAATTGAGTAAATAATAGAAAAATAAATGTTCTTTTCAATTGCTTTCAGAATTTGGGGTAAATCTGATTGGCTTTCATAAATTGTGTATTTGTGTTGTATCCCGAAAAAAATAAAAATAAAATGATTAATACTTTTTTTCTTCAGCAAGGATGCATTAAATTTATCAAAAAACAGTAAAAATGCTGTGCAGACATATATAATGTTACAAAAGATTTCTACTTCAAATAATATGTTTTTGAATTTTCTATTCATCAAGGAATCCTAAAAAAATGCATCACTGTTTCCACCAAAATAATAAGCAGTACAACTGTTTTCAACATTGAAATGAAAAAGAAATGTTTCTTGAGCATAATGATTTCTGAAGGATCATGTGACACTGAAGACTGGAGTAATTATGCTGAAAATTCAGCCTTGAAATAGAAAACAATTACAGTATTTTGTAAAATACTGTAAAAAAAACGGTTTGCTTTTGTGTGATGCGTCATCCACGCCACTAGGTGTCAGTATTGTCCGAGATGATTGTTATATCAGCCAGCACAACATAAACAAAAAAAACTACTGAGAGCACATTTAAAGGCCAAAACACTTGCATATCCTGGTAGTTTGAACACTACAAATTGAACATCGATAATTAGTCTTTTAAGTTGAAATGTTGTGGCTTCTGAGGTTCTTCTGCAGCTGTTGAGTGTCTCTGTAATGAATGTGTCTGGATAAAGACCAACTGTCACCGCACTCCTCTCTTCCACTTCATCAAATACGCCACATCTTTTCTCCGTGTCATTTATAGACCCTCTTTCGGTGCATCCACTGAAGTTCATTAGTTCATGGCCATTGTGCTCCAGATTTAACGCAAAGCCTTTTAGGCCTCGTGCGCTGAGATTCTGTGACTGTTTAGTCCTAGCGCTCTGATAAGCTCTTTTTCATTTCGGTGTGTAGAAAGCATGAGGATTGTGATTTCGTTGGTGAGGAATTCAAGCTAGAGAGACAGAGAGGATTAAAACGGGAATCCCTCGAGGACACATGGATAAAATGCGTGGAAATGAAATGAAACAAGGGAGGTTGGGCTGCACTTGTTCTCGCTAGTTTTGGCATCTGATGGGGCACAATTACACGCTAGATTAAAGGGCTGGTAGAGATATGGAGGGTTGAATTCAGGATCTCTATTGGACGGGAGTCTGTTTGTGCCATGTGGCGCTGGCGTTGGTGGTGTTGGTGCGTTTGGATACAGGTTTTTGAAAGTGGTGGCCTAGCAACTGTTTTGTTTGGGTTTTCTGTCGTAGCAGTAAAGGAGGATTTGTCTCGTACAGTTGTTTTGGGTTTCTTTATACACCTTAATGCACTTCAATAGTTGCTGTTAATAAAAAATATGTTGCTGTTTGGATTTAAATGGGCAAATGTTTAAAGGGATAGTTCACCCCAAAATGAAAATTCTTTTGCTCTCCCTCATGTTGTTCCCGTAAGACTTTCGTTCATCTTCGGAACACAAATTAAGATATTTGTGATTAAATCTGAGAGCTGGATCACTCCTCCATAGGCTTCTAAGGGATTGAAACTTGCCATCCCCGAAAAGTTATTAAAGAAATCGTTAAAGGAGAACTCCGTAAATTTGGAGTGCTGTCAGTACAGAGAACAACGACAAAAATCGGTGTTTCCTACACCGTGTTATCCTCTTTTTAAAATTTACACCCTGTTGACTTAAACGGGGCAAGTTCTAAACCTGCTTTTAGCCTCTTAACATCCTTGATGTGTCATGACAAGTGCACAGCCATGTGAGTGGTTTTATTAAGAGTGAACATGGTGAATCTGACTGCAGTAGATGTGAAAGATATGAATAAAAATGATGTTAATTCAGCCAGCTCACATACCTGTATTTTCTGCCTGTTTTCGGTCGAAGTCCACAATAGTCAATTGTCGAGTTGCGTGCGCGATCCTTAGTTATCTAGTTACCAATGATCGTGTGCGCGAACTCGAAAATTGACTATTGTGGACTTCGACCGAAAACAGGAAGAAAATACAGGTATGTGAGCTGGCTGAATTAACATAACTTTTATTCAAATCTTTCACATCTACTGCAGTCAGATTCACCGTGTTCACTCTTAATAACACCACTCACATGGCTGTGCACTTGTCATGACACAAGGATGTTAAGAGGCTAAAAGCAGGTTTAGAACTTGCCCCGTTTAAGTCAACAGGGTGTAAATTATAAAAAGAGGATAACACGGTGTAGGAAAAACCGATTTTTGTCGTTGTTCTCTGTACTGACAGCACTCCAAATGTACAAAAAAATGAGCTCAATGTTAAAATTGACCAGAGTTCTCCTTTAAAATAGTCCATGTAGTCCCTCGATATTGTTCACGTAGTATAATTGCGTAGAGCTTCTGGTTAAACATCACACGCACCACACACATGACCAGCGTCGGCCAATACTGAGGCTACGTGTGACGTACAACACAGAAGCACTACGCAATTATAATACTTGAACAATCTCAAGGCCAAGAGAGGAGCAAATGAATACTTGAATAAATTTGTTGTTTTTGTTTGTTTTTTGCACACAAAAAGTATTCTCGTCGCTTGATAAACTTAAGATTGAGCCACTGTAGTCACTTATTTTAACGATTTCTTTAATGACTTTTCGAGGCTGTCAAGTTTCAATCCCTTAGAAGCCTATGGAGGAGTGATCCAGCTCTCAGATTTAATCAACAATATCTTAATTTGTGTTCTGAAGATGAACGAAAGTCTTACGGGGTTGAACAACATGAGGGTAATTGCTGACAGAACTTTCATTTTGGGGTGAACTATCCCTTTAAGAGTCTATAATTGGATAATTATTTCAGTGATTATTATGTTTCTAGCATGTTATATGTTTGAAGTTCTTTGTTGTGTTATGATGTTATGATGTTATTTCCATCAAGAGGTGCATCAGTTTTTGCTCAAGATCTTGTATTGTCAATGCAAGAGTCCAGCTCTCTGTAAAGTCTCCTCCAGCACATCCCAAACACTTTCAATGAGTTTAAGATCTGGACTCAGAGGAGAAGATTCATGTGTGAAAATGATTCTTCATGATCCTCACAACCATTCTTTCACAATCTGAGGCGGATGAATCTGCACATTATCGTCCTGGAATATGGCCATGATGTGTCTTCATACATGCTTATTTAAGAAATGAAAAGCTACACACTCCTCAATTAGGGTTAGAAGAACTGTTACCAAAAATATCACATGATAGAAACATAATAATCACTGAAATAATGATCCAGTCATAAACTCTTAATCATTTGCCTATTTAAATCCAAACAGCGACTTTTTTGGCCGGGGAAGTGTATATTAATGATATATGTTTTCTCTATATCCATCATATAATATATCATATGTGTGTATGCACATTACTTTTCAAAAGTTTGACGTCAGTAAGTTATTGTTCTTGTTTGGAAGAAAAATGTATTCTTTTAAACAGCATATATGAATCAAAATGTTTAAAAGTGACAGTGAAGACATTTATAATGTTACAAAAAATAAGTTATAAATAAATGCTGTTCTTTTAAACTTTCTATTCATCAAAGAATCCTGATAAAAATCAGTAATTTGCTATTACTTTGATAAATAATCAGACAATTTTAAGGAAAAAAATCCAATTTAATTTAATTGACTACACATAGACAGCGATGTGTCTCACAAGTTTTGAAAACATATTTAATATTGAGAGATATATTGCCAGAACTTATTTAAACATCCAAAGTAATTCTGCTTCTTTAAATCTGATTCAATTTCTGATTTTCATGCAGCAGTCAAAATTTATAATATAAAAAAATTATGTAAATGAAGTCAGTAAATAATATATTTTTTATTTGATACAAACAGGAAAAGTAAGGAGTATTTTAAAATCCAAAGTAATTTTGGGATCAGAGGGTATTCCATTAAATACTGTAAGAAATGCTCATCTTGTAAATATTATTGTTTCAATATGATAAATGATTTATTCATAAATGATGAATGTGTATAGTATTAAAGCAGCACGTAGCGCTGTGACGTGGGTGTCAGTGACGTTTTCTCAGCTCTGACCAGGATGGGACAATCTTGTCATTGTTTGTGTGTGTGTGTGTGTGATTGCCAAATGAGAATAATTCATCATTTCACACAGTAAAGAGAACGTCCTCATCTCTGAAGCGTCTCATGTGTTCACTGACATCTGGTAGCTGGTTATCACGTTTTCAAAGTATTTGGATATCTCACACTCTTTTACAGCCTGATTTATTAATGCCACGATATATGGCATAATCACTCGCTGTCAGTTCCTTCTCTTTCATCCAAACTCTTTTATCTGTGTGTGTGTGTGTGTTGTGTCTTGGTACGAAACTATCTTTGTGAGGAGCAGTTTGAGTTTTAGACCAGTGAAGTGAGGACAAAGAGAGTAAAGTGAGGACATTTTGTCCGGTCCTCACATCTGAGAGCCCTTAAAGGAACACGCCGACTTTTTGGGACTTTAGCTTATTCACCGTATCCCCAGAGTTAGATAAGTCCACACATACACACACCCGTAACTCTGTCTGACGCACCCACCGCTAGCCTAGCTTAGCACAAAGACTGGAAGTGAATGGCTTCAGCTAGCATACTGCTCCCAATAAGTGACAAAATAATGCCAACATTTTCCTATTTACATGTTGTGATTTGTATAGTCACACAAATAACAAGGTCATATGAGACACTGGCATCTTTTAATCTAGTAATCAACATGTCTATCCAATCAGCTTAGTTGGAGACCTGTATATATAACACTCATTTGACTCACCAATGTCCCTCTACAGTCTTTCAGCATCCCTCCACCACCCCGTCTCCTCACACTCGCCTGGTTACTTCTTAACCAGCAATACGGGGGGAGTATTCTGGGTTCGGGCCGAATACCGAGCCCCGAGCCCTCTCTCCTCGGACAGCGCGCCAAATACGCATTTATTTTATCTGACTTATTTGTAAGTGTGAACTCGTGAAACCATATACATACTGGGACTATATTCAAACTAAATAGGAAAATGTATGCGTTATTTTGTCACTTATTGGGATTATTATGCTAGCTGAAGCCATTTACTTCCAGTCTTTGTGCTAAGCTAGGCTAGCGGTGGGTGCGTCAAACAGAGTTACGGGTGTGTGTATGTGTGGACTTATCTAACTCTGGGGGATACAGTGAATAAGCTAAAGTCCCAAAAAGTCTGCGTGTTCCTTTAAAGACTGTTTGAGGGTCAAGACTTGGATCTAGGGATACAGTTATAATTAGGTTTAGGGTTCGGGTTAGGCATTTAGTTGTGATGGGTACGGTTAGGGTAAGAAGCTTGAGATTGCATTGTTAATGAATGTCCTCGCAACAAAATATGTACCTGTGTGTGTGCGTGCGTGTGCGTGCGTGGTGTGTGTGTGGTGTGTGTGTTAGGGTTAGCGAGAGGATCTTTTGTTCTTGGCATTTGTTCTTCCTCCCGATCTGTCTTCTGAGCTTGTCTGGTCTTGTCAGGGAGAATTTACACCTTTGTTTTTGTTAGAATGCAACCTCAACCTCTCATAAAGTCATTTGCTAGAATTACTCTCATATATATGAGGAAGAGAGAAGAGAGAGAGAGAGAGAGAGAGAGAGAGAGAGAGGAGAGAGAGAGAGAGAGAGAGAGAGGAGAGAGAGAGAGAGAGAGAGGAGAGAGAGAGAGAGAGAGAGAGAGAGAGAGAGAGAGAGAGAGAGAGAGAGAGAGAGAGAGAGAGAGAGAGAGAGAGAGAGAGAGAGAGAGAGAGAGAGAGAGAGAGAGAGAGAGAGAGAGAGAGAGAGATGCAAAAACAAATTTAGATATTTACTGGAAAACAAGAAAACGCTGGTCACTCTTTATAAAGGTTTCTTTAACGTTGTATACTTGCTTAAATAAACAATGGTTAGGGACAGTGTACTTGTTGCAAAACACTTGCTGAAACACGCGCAACACACATGTTTAGTAAGGCTAGGGACTGGTTTTGTGGTATGGTAGGGTTAAAGGTCAAGGGTCAACAGTGTAATAATAGATGTCATTACATGCAGGTATTTTTTTTTTACTATTTTACAGTGCCCTTGTTACACATGTTACATGTAGTTACTATAGTAATAACTATAAATTATACTTACATGCAACTAAACCTAAACCAAACTTAATCCTAACCCTATAGTAAGTATATGCAGTTAATTAATAGGTACTTAAATGTATTACACTGTAACAAGGACATCTTAAAGTAAAGTGTAAACCTTAAAAAAACATAAAAAACATGTATTTACACAATAATTGCATTGTATCAAATTAGTTATTTAAATTTTTTTACATAGTAGTTAAGGACACTTAACATAATGCAAGACCAAATATCTAATATTATATTAAAAACAAAATTATCAACATGTGAAGTAAAATTGCATGAAATATTGAGACCTGTTTTCAAAATTCTATCTTGTTAAGTTGATTTTATTTTAAGTGTATTATTTCCTGTCTCGTTATAATATTATTTTTAAGCACATCTAAGATTATTTATCTGAATTATATATGAATTGTATTCATATTTCAAGTAAATATGTATACTATTATATTAAATTATTAATTTAGGAGAAATTGCCAATAGTCTAAAAAATAGGCTTTTTATTTCCATAATATTTGTTATCGAGTGAAAGGATTATGCAGCAAGATGTCCTGACAGGACTTTTTTATTTGATTTTTGATTTAAAATGAACCTGCTCATAAGAGTAATATCATGATAGTGTATGTAGCGTGGCACTAGTGACGGACATCGCCATGAGAAGATTGGTTTGACAGTTTGCGATGCAGTCAAAGTGTTGTTCTCGCAGCTGTTTTCTCTCGCTTCTCATGGCCTGTGGTCGTCTGTGTGGATGTGGACTTTGAGAAGTTAAACCCTATCATTTCGGCTCTGTCAACTGTTCTAGTTCTGTTTTTAGAGCAGAGTTCAGTGAAGTGTGTCTGCAGACCTAGAGCTCAGGAGAGAATCAAGCTTTTCACATTTAAATAGTGTTTCTAACAGCTACCAGTTTATATTAACAAAATGCTTCTGTGATGTTTATGTCACGTTCTCTAACACTTGAGTGTTTTAAAGGAGTGTTAACATTAACTGCGGTTTGTACATGATGAATAGATGTCATTTCTTTTCTGTGGAAATGAGTAAATTGAGGCGCAAATTGAGGACAAAGTTGATCGTTCATTAAAAAAAATCAATTCTGTTGTAATTTACTCACTTTCAAGTTGTTCCAAACCTGTATTAGTTTATTTCTTCTGAAGAATGTACAGATGACCATTGACTTTTTTTTTTTCATTATGTGAAAGTCAATGGTTACGTCAACGGTATATTCTTCAAAATATCTGGTTTTGTGTTCAAAAGAATAAGGAAAAAAAATCTTAAAGGTTTGGAACGACTTGAGGGTAAATAAGTGATGACAATTTAAATTTTTGGGTGAACTATCCCTTTAAAAATGACTCATGCAGTCGTTCCAGTCGGTGACACTCAACAGTGTTCCCAGATTTCCCCGTGCGAGATTTTGTATCTTGATTTAAAAAAAAAAAATTATTCATATTTAATGCCTACTGATGTTTATTATGCAGTTTTTTAAAATTGTAGTTGTCTTCATCATTGCCTTATCAGTATTGTACGAGATAAACAGTGCATACAATTTAATTTATTCAAACGCCAAAACTTCTTTTTGTGCTTTGTACCTAACTTTTTTTTTAAAGCATAGCATGACTATAATTAAATAACTATGTAATATACTTTCTGTGTAAATCCAAGCTTTTTTCCTAAGCATTAGTGACAAGCAAAGAGCAACAGAACATTTATTAGTTGTGTTTGGTTTCTATGTCCTGTGTTGCTCTGGTTAGCCACGCCCACCATGATATTTCATTGGTCCAAAACCCCTCTCCACATATATTACTGTATACATGTTTGGGGTCAGTATGAATTTAAACAGTATTTTAAGCCGTCTCTTCTGCTCATCAAGGCTGTATTTATTTGATCAAAGCCACAGCAAAACAGTAATATTGTGAAATATTATTACAATTTAAGTTTTCTATTGAAATATATTTAAAAATTTAATTTATCCTGTGATCAAAGCTGAATACTTCAGTCTTCAGTGTCACATGATCCTTCAGAAATCATTCTAATATGATGATTTGCTGCTCAAGAAATATCAATGTTGAAAACAGTTGTGCTTCATATTTTTTTGATACATGTATTGTCAGGATTCTTTGATAAATAGAAAGTACCAAATAACAGCCTATAAATAAAATACAAATTATTTGTAACATGATATAAGTCTTTACTATAACTTTTTATCAATTTAATGCATCCTTGTTGAATAAAAAATATTGCTGTCCCCAAACTTATATCAAACTTCATATATCAATTTTTCTAAATGACATTTATCTTGTGGACAGAAAAAGCAGACCTACGGTATTGTCTTTGGAAACTGGGTTAAAATAAGGTATTAGTAGATCATAGCTTGGCAAGCTAGAGTTGCAGAGTCGCTTATGAGTGCTATGTGTGTGACACCGATAAATAAAGTATGAAAATACTCTGATACGACAACACAGCGGAGTGTTTGGTGGATTAATAATTGCTTCATTGTGCGGCGCAAAAAGTTCCAGGTCTGTGTCCCGCTGACCTATTGCCTCAGGCTGGGTTATGAGCTGACTGGAGTCTGTTTGATCCACACACACCACACACCACACACACACACACACACACACACACACACACACACACACACACACACACACACACACACAGCCACACACCACACACACATCACACACAGCACACACCAACACACAACACACAAGCACACACACACACACACACACACACACACACACACACACCACACACACACACACACACACACACACACACACACACACACACACACACACACACACACACACACACACACACACACACACACACCACACTTCATGTGCCATACATCTTTACTAACTGCCTCCTGGAATAGACGATAAATCTTGCTAACATGCTAATGTTCATAGGCTTTAAAAAAACAGCCTCACTCTCTTTCTACACACACACACACACACACACACACACACACACACACACACACACACACACACAACACAACACACACACACACACACACACACACAATAGTAGCAAATAGCCTGTGTTATGAGTCTCGTAAAGTCTTTCTCTTCGGTAATTTCTTTTTTTCAACCCTCATTAAGTAAAAGAATGTGTTCTACTTTCCAGGTGTTGGCTAACTAAACAGTGTTGCGTTTTCTTGCCCAAACAAGATACAGTTCAGTATTTTGATATATATATTACTGATTATGACACATATAAACATTTTTTAGACATGATACCATTAAAATTCCTTAGGTGTTTAGACACTTACCATGGCAATACCATGTTTTTTAAGTGAAGTAGCTTAGATACTTTGCATATCGTTGTTACATAAAAACTGATAACATGGTATTCGGCACGACTATCATAAAAATTAAAAGGATTAAAAGTTTCTTATATTTTGGAGGATATAGGAGTATTATTCATTATGTGTTTACATTAGTAACAATAACTAGTTTTTGGCAGAAATCATGGTTGGTAAGATTTTATAAGGGTTAACTTACCTAGAAGCAATTTCTATTCTTCTAATTGATTTCCTGTGATCAAAGCTGAATTTTCAGTACTTCAGTCTTCAGTGTCACGTGATCCTTCAGAAATCATTCTAATATGCTGATTTGCTACTCAAGAAACATTTCTGATTATTATCAATGTTAAAAACAGTTGTAAGATTTATGAATTCAACAGTTGTGCTGCTTCATAAATCTTACTGACTCCTAACTTTTAAACTGTAGTGTATGTTCCTGTACATGCTTGATCTTGAGCAGTTCTGGAAAACTATTCAATGTTTCGAAAGGCTTCATGTGTTTTTCTCAGTGCTTTTAACCGGCAGGTATACTGTCATTCTTAGCTTACTCACTGGGCATGTTCTGTAAAACCGCTTTAAAGAATATTTATTGTGGGCTGGAAAATGCTTTACAAAATTTGAATCAGTTTATTGAATTGAATCGTTTCTTTAACAACTCAAAAAGTTAAAAAGATACAATGTTAACTGAATTGAAAGTGAATATTAACATTTTTATATAAAATAGATTAAACAGGTTCACACAAAATGTTAATTGCTGCAGTCTATTTAAAAATAATTAATTATTTAAAATTATTATAATTTTTTTAATCAGTTTGAATTTACAATTCACTGACAGCATTTTTACAATTTCACATGATAAATCAGCATTTTTGATTCAATGACAAATATATTTAACAGTCACTTGTTGCCACCTACTGGTGTAACGATTTAATCGATACAATCGTTATTTGAAGCGTCAAGTTTTTTTTTTTTTTTTGCTCTATTTTGATCATTACCTTAGACATTTCTGTTTATATACCCGAACTATAAACATTTATCAAGGTACTTCTCTGATAATATGAATTATTGTAAGACTGAAATAATGATATTAGTGGCAGCGTCAACCAAAGCTTTAATGTGGGCTGTGATCGTACTTGTCAAAAAGGTTTATTATACATAGGTGAATCGTTGTCATTTAGGAATAAGATCACGTGTGTGTTTGAATTATAACGATTAATCGTACAGCTCATTTATAGTTGACTTATATTTTAGGAAGGGACATCAACATTTTTGGGGGTGGCATCGCAAGGACTACGAGGGATTTTCAGGGGGATTGTGTCGCTTTTCAGACCAACCAAACAGACCGAACTCTAATGACAATCAGACTCTCCTACAAAACCCCTGGTGTGAACGCATTTAAAAGTGGACTTCAGGGAGGAAAATATAAATGCCACTTATGTGAAGAATATGTTTCCATTCAATTATAATTCATTTTTTTCCATCATCGCACACATTTGTGTTAATTAGCTGCCCTTGAATCTGAAGATTCTGTTGAGTCTCAATCCCAATCAAATTGGCAACGTTTCTAAAGATGCAATTAGTCCCTGACGAGCCAATTAAACTCCACAAATGCATCTATTTCCATGTAGGTCACCAGCGTCCTGTTGTGTAGATCATTAGAGGCGTGCAGTCGAAATCATAGCTCGCTTAACTTCCTAATGCTAATCAGCTGCTCTCTTTTGAGGGATGATTTATTTATCATGGCACGAGTGATGACCCCAGCTATAAATGGTATCGTAGATGATCATTAAAAAATGACGAGGTGTCTATATCAGCAGCTCGCCGGACCCTGCACCCCCTTTACAAAGTACACGATAAATTAGATTTCACACCATCTGCTACTAGCTCACATAAATACATGCACAAATAATATGAGAAGACTGTCATTTTCAGATCATGGAAAATTAATGATTTGAAGTTCAAATGATTGATTCATCATTCATTAGTTGTGTTTAGTAAAGCAAGCATCACTATTACAGTTGTTCATGCTTGAACTAACTAACTAACCAAATCAACCAAACGCAACTTAAACCTCCCCAATGGGGAGAAAAAACAGTCCTGGGCTGCGTTTCCCAAAAGCATTGTAAGCCTAAGGCCGTGTGTCCACCAAAGCGTTTTCCAACGCAGCTGGCGTATTTTTCCAATTGTTTTCAATGGGAGCGCCACATTTGTTTAAACGCCATGAGCGTAACGAGGCGCTGAGCGTTTTTTTTTTAGCGCTGAACGCCCGGCTTTTTTTACTGGTCGCCGAGAGTTGAAAAATATTCAACTTTGCGCTCATCACTGTCACTTTTTACCCAACCGTCCAATCACAGTGGAGGAGGGGCGGGAAAAAAATACCACACCGACCAACCGCCACATTCTGCTTATACAACATCAACAGAGGACAACAACAAGCATAATAACGGAACAAAATAATTTAAAACAAGAGCCAGAGAAAATACGTTACATTGTATCAACATTTTAATATAGAATCAATACAGAAACAAAATATGTGTGATAAAAACAAAAATATTCAATTTTGGGTAAAACGCAGCGCTCATCACTGTCACTTTTTACTCAACCGTCCAATCACAGTGGAGGTAGGGGCGGGGAAAAAATTGTCGTAGAACAATTGCTACTAATGGTTCTACGAGCAAATTAGGCCTTTTCGGAAACTTAGCCACGGGCAACATGCAGCAGGACTCTGGCTTTCCATGTCTGCTCAACAAAACCTGCCCAATTGCTAATCAAAACTAGGCCAATCACAGCCAAAACTGGTCCAATCACGTTCCAAGGGAGTCCCTTGGTAAAAATCTTGTTCCAGGGGGTAAAAATTGTGTTCCAATTCAAAACCGGTTCCGGGGGGTGTGTTGTGGTCGCTTCAAGCCACGGACTTGGCAACACTTGCTGGACTGGAGCTTGACACAACACATGGGCAAAGCGTCCATACACCAGGAACATTGACAACGATTTGGCACAGGACAGAGAACAAAAGAAGGGGTGCTCGATACTCAAATTGATGCTTCCTCGTTTCCATGCTCCTCTGTCCTCCAGCCCGTGACCTGGAAACTGATCGAACTCAGCCATCTTGATGAACATCTCGCTTGCAAGTGACGCTTGAGTGATCAAGAATATTCCAATGTACAAATAAGGTTTCCTTTGATTCTTCCGTCCTCATTTTCTTTCATTGCATCCTTTCCTTGCATCCTAGCTGGGTGGGTGGAGCTAGCGAGGAAGGAAACCAGGATGCACAAATAACATATAAAAAGCACCCAAGGAATATAAATTGGGAAGGAAATGAGGAGGGCAATGAGGGAGAGCAGGTGGGACAAATAAACCAATGACAGAAGAGCACATGGCACACAGAATCAAGCTAAAGGCGTATAATACCCTCATCTGCCATTGGTTCCCAAACAGAAAGCAAGACAGTCATAAGTGCACGGAGCATAGATGTTAGGACCCCGACACTGAACCTGAACTAAGACTAGACCGAAGTGTCAGGATCAAAACATGACCCAAACACACTCAACACAGACATAAGTGTGCAAGGCCTAAAGAACCACTCCAAAACCGTCCGCTCACACACAAAAAAGTGTCAGGAGGAACCTGTCAGCAAACCAAGAACAAGACCTATCGAGGTGACAGGACCCTGACAATTTTTTATTCATTTATTTGATTTGAAACCAATTTTTGCCATATGGTGACATAGATACCATAAATCTCTCCACATAATCATTGCTTGAAAAATTGCTTGAAAAATTAATCATCTATATAATCAAGCGCTCTTTATGTTTGTTTCAGTGGCTTATCTTGGAGACATTGCACTGGATGAGGAAGATATGCGCATGTTTAAAGTGGACCGCATTGTGAATTTAGCCCAGAGAACGGTCACAATTCTGAATCATACCGATACAGGTAAGTGTGTATGTATATGTGAGTTTGAGTGTATGGGAATGGTTTATATAAACTTTGTGTCAGGTTTAATTGGCACTCAGAGACTCAGGAAGGGAACTTGAAGCCATATGTTACTAAACCAATAGAGAAAGTTCAAGAGAAATCAAGTAACAGTTCCCACATTCTTAAATACAACAAAAGGTTGCTGTTGAAATCTGGCAAAATGACAGCGATTTTTCTCATAATTAGCCTTTAGTTTTTATCATGTTTTCACCCCTGAAGACCGGAAAGTCGCAAAGGGGGAAAAAAATCAAGAGATGATGAGGAAATGGGAACAAGGGACAGAATTCAACTTCAGTTTACAATATTTCAATATGTGTGTGTGTGTAGGAGTTAGCATTCAAAATAAACGAAAATAAAAAGATTTGAAATTAGCATGCTATTCTGTGAATGTTAAAATGGAAATGAATTAGTGGTTATCGCTGAGCTTAGTGGACAATTTCAAATAACTAAATATGTAACATACATTGGCCCCAAAAAAATATTTGAACCCACACTAAAAATGATGAATGTCATTGATTTAGATCAGGGGTGCCCAGTCCTGTTCCTGGGGATCTATCTTCCTGCAAAGTTCAGCTCCAATCCTGACCCAACACACCTGACCCAGCTAATTAAGATCTTCAGGAGCATATGATAATTACAGACAGGTGTGTTGGGTCAGGGTTGTATCTGAACCCTGCGGTAAATAGATCTCTTGGAACAGGATTGGACACCCCTGATTTAGGGTATGTTTACAAGACAACGATGTACAAAAACGTTTTAAACATTAAAAAAAAGGAAACCGTTTTTTCACGTACAGATGACAACATTGTCAAAACGCTCCCCATCCACACGGATCTGCAAAAACTTTTAAAAACACTGTATTCTGCTTCCAGGCCAGTAGTTGGCGATGTCACTTTGTAAAGAAACACTACACGCCTATAGACCAAACACGTAATATGCTTGCACATGACGTCACCGTTTTCACAAATTCACGTTTTTGTAGTTTACATGGAGGCGATAACGGTATAATTTTCAAAAACTTGCACTTTGAATCCTGTTTTCAAAAGTTTGCATTTTCAGGCCCCCAGAACACCATTGTCGTGTAAATGAAAGGCCAAACGAAACGCATAAGTTTTCTGTTTTTATTTGAAATCAGTGTCATGTAGAAAGTATTTGGGCTGTTTCTGGTTGCCACATGCTAGTGGAACAGGCCCATACAATTTAGCAAAAGTGGATTTGGTAGGACAACTTATTATATACATGTAAATGTAAGACATTGAAGTTTAAATGTGATATTGCTTTCTCTAAAACTTGTGAGGATGTGATGCTCCAGACTAACGGTTTCATAATCAACCATCTGTTTATTTGATGTTGGAAATGGTAGGTTCACTTTCCAATGACACCAGTTCAAACAATACGGCATCCCATCGCAGGAAGAGGGCAGCGACGTCCAGACCTGAGAGGGTGTGGCCTGAGGGTGTCATTCCTTATGTCATCAGTGGGAACTTCAGTGGTAAGTCACGTACACATAAACGGCTATTTACAGTGAAAAACAACAGCATATGATTGCTTTGTATTGTAGGTTGTGGCAAGCAGGGCGGGGCCGAGAGCCGTGGGAGCGGAGCGAGTGCTAATGAGCGTCACCTGCGCGCCACACCGGTCTCGAGTCCCACGGAGGAGCTCCGGAAGGTAAAAGGAGGAGTGACTACAGTGAAGGACTCTCTCCTTGTATCCTTCCAGAGCTCCTCCGTGGGACTCGAGACCGGTGTGGCGCGCAGGTGACGCTCACTTCCCTCCTTTCCACATAAGTCCCAGACAGCAACATAGTGTCGGCCCAGATCCAATCCAGATGTGGGCCGGATCTGGGCCGACATTATGTTGCTGTATGGGGTAGAAAGGGGTTTGTGGAAGAAATTACACATTCATGTGTCTAAAATCGGTCAGTCCAATCGAGCCGCACCTTACGTACATAATTTGCTTTAGACTCAAGGTTATTCTTTACATGAGGGTGAAAGATTTCCCTGCACAGATTTTGCAACAAGTTTAGGATGGTCTCACGAATTTGCTATGTTGACCAACATAAAGCTGCCTAGTTTGAAAGGGACTTCTGTGTGAGCTGTGCTTCATATATCACTACACTATTGACAATAGACAATGAAAAATCTTTTTTGCCTGCAAATCTTTTTTTTTAAATTGCACTAATGGTGACCGCACATTAAAGTTGGCATGAAACAGAAGTAGCGTTAGTCTTTTCTTCCCTATTGTGATGTATATATAAAGTGAAACGGTTTTGTTTATGGGGAATTGATTGGATGGTTGTAGTTTGCTATTGGTGGAATTCATGTGAGTGACAGGTTGCCCCGCCCTCAAGGCAGTAAACGCGTCATGAGAGAAGAGATGTCGTTCTTTAAAGAAGAATGGGAAGTTATTTTGTTTAAAGATTATAAGGCCACATGAATTGAAATAAATAATGGTGTACACAGATAAATCATTTATGATAAATACTGCAATATTCCACAAAAAACAAGAATGGTCAGTTTTGGTTTCATGGTGACTTTAAAAGTTTGGTCACTCTGCTCACTCCTAGTCCATGTGTGTATGTGTGCGTGTGTGTATGTGTATATGTGTGTGTTGTACAGGTAGCCAGAGAGCCATATTCAGACAGGCTATGCGACACTGGGAAAAACACACATGTGTGACGTTCATTGAGAGAACAACAGAGGAGAGCTACATCGTCTTCACCTACCGGCCGTGTGGGTAAGTGTGTGTGTCGTAATGAGCTTGTTAGAGGATGTGTGAAAGCTTCACAGGGGTGTGTATGTGTTGCTGTGTGTCCATGTCTTGTGTCAGTGTGAGAGAGTTTCCACAGCAGGAGGGCGAAACCTTTGACTCTTCCAGGAAGGAATCAAGCTTGCTTCTCTTGCTCATGTGGAGTGTGTGCTTTTCACTCTTTTCTTTCCCTGCTTTCCTCTTTCTTTTCAGTCTCTTCCTGATTTAACGCTCAAGTGGTTTTCCATCCTCTTCATCCTCTGTCCCTGCTTATCTGCTTTGTTCGCCAACAGACGGATTTGTGTGTTTATGTGTGTGTGGGCCCTCGTGTCTTGACCTTGCGATTACTCTACACTTCGCTGAGGAAACACCAGCCGCCTGTATCACACTGTTCGCTACGGGACTGTCACCTGAACATGTGTGTTTTATTCACAATGCACAATGGGTCCCCATAGATGCTTCAATAGTTCAGACCCCAGCTTGACAATCACATCCGCGGGAGACAAATCAGCCCCTGGAGACCGTGTTGGCACGGTGTTGCTCTTAAGCTGCTTCTGTCTGCTGGAACACAGGATTTATTTTGACCTTCTGAAATACATGTTCGACGAACGTCCACAACTCCAACCCAGACCCCACAGACCATTTGTGGAAACTTAGATGCAAAAATGTGTCATTTGGACCTGTGTCTGCGTTTACAGCGTGTTAAGCATCTCGGCCTGTTGTTTAGAAAAAAAAAAGGTCTTAGTAGTAAAACGGCTTCCTACTTTCTGAGGGGCGGAAAGAGGGTGTAAATGGTCATGGAAAAACAAAATGTCTAAATTATGGCTTTGATATGTTTTTGACATTGTAAAATATTACATAAGTGGAAAATATCACCCTTTAATAACAACAATTATACAAGTACTATTAAAGAAAACTACAAGTTACACTGAAAAGAAAAACCTACTGTAGAATTCTGAATTTAACTTTGCACCTTGAAGAAATAAGATATTGTTTGAAGGGTAATATTACACAATGTTACCTTAAAAGTGCAACATTTTTATGGCATTGTAGGACACACAGGAGCAGGTGTGAGTTTGTTGCAACTAATTTTGGAAAGTGTGTTGTTGCACTTTGTTTTCTTGAAATCATGAAAAATGTAGTCTGAAATCACTAAAGCTTCTAACTCAATTTTCTAATCTCACATACTTGACAAAACAAATCCACTGGATGGATGGACAAATAAAAAGTGCATGCGTTTTCTTCATTGACTTCTATCAAAGGCAAGTCTTTAAAAAAAAAAAATATATATATATATATATATATATATAGATAGATATATATAAAAACCTAGACAGAAATTGTATTAAATGGAGATAAAATCACAATTATGGTTTCAAAATAAATTGCAACAATGTCTTTAAATTCACCAAAATGCAAAATTCTGCACTAATATTCGACTTTTCAGATTACATTACCCGGTGAAAATTATTATGTTGGTCATACTTTCAAAAAGTATAATCTGTGATTCTGAATGCCAGTATCCACACCGGCGACTGACAGACACACATTCTCCTCAAACATTGTGTTCATCCACGCTGTGCCGTGCCGAGGTAGCCTGGATGCCAGCCCGAACCCCACCCACAACATTTTTTGGTCGGGAAGTTCGGTCTGGACTCGATCCATTGAGGAGTAATTATGATCGGTTCAGAAATCGCCGGACCAATCAAATTGCCAGGACGGGGTTTATACGATAATGAACAGATGATCTGCAGTTTCGTAATCATCACGTCATCAAACGTATTTCTTTCAAAAAAGCTTTTCGTGTTTGCAAGTACTCCGCGAATCCTTACATTCTTTTTGCAACACCGGCAAAGATCGTTAACACTCATTTTTTTAAAATACTTTTTCCAGAGTGTGTGCAGTTGAGTTCTGTTGACAACTATGCGTCGCACAACATACGTCACTTATTGCGTTGCTCTGATTGGTTGTAGGTCTATCCAATTAAATGCAGGTTTTTTTTTGTCCTGGTTCGGTTAAGACACGCCTCATAAGCAAAGCCCTATGGAGCAGTATCAGACTCGCATTCTGACTAGAATATGAGTATGACGAAGTCAGGCTAGTGCCGAGGCACAACCCACGTAAAATTGATATTCCGCGATTGCAATTGCAGAATTCGAACAGAGATGGTGACAAAGAGGAAAAACTACATACTGCAGCTTTAATGTATGTAGTAATATTGATAATACATACAAGATAATGATAAAAGAAACATATCAGAGATTTGAATGACCATCATCCTTAAAAAAACAAATGATCCTAACTGTGCCATTCATATTATATTAGTGTATTAGTTATTATGTATATATTACTGTATATCAACAATGTCACTGGTGTCCATTTTACTGCTCCCAATGAATTTTAGGAGAAACAGAAATGAAACGTGATCTCAGAGCAATAAAAGTTTCCTTTAGGAAGTCGTATTTAATTCACATAATAAGAGCATACAATGCTAGAAATTAAAAGTGAGACAAAACCATAACTAATGATTAATGTTTTCCTCAATGAGCTTGTTTGCAAATGAAGAAAGTCAGTCATACTGACAGAGACAAATGTAGCAGATTGTTTGCTTTCTCACTGTTTAAGTAGACGGTCATTGCGGTCGGGCAGCGAGGGAACTTCATAAACTATACCACTGTGCAGGCTTTGCCAGGCGCTTTCAGTTCTGTGAAGTACTGGGGGCATGATGGGCACTGTGTGTGTGTGTGTGTGTGTGTGTGTGTGTGTGTGTGTGTGTGTGTGTGTGTGTGTGTGTGTGTGTGTGTGTGTGTGTGTGTGTGTGTGTGTGTGTGTGTGTGTGTGTGTGTGTGTGTGTGTGTGTGTGTGTGTGTGTGTTTGGAGGTGACAAACCATTACGATTTTGTTCAGGCGATTCCTGTCTGTGCTGTGCAAAGTTCAAGGCAGAGTTTCTGGAGCGAGCCGCTGGTGCTCCATAATTAAAGACTGATCTTTTGCTCCCACATGTGAGTGGTGTGTGTGTGTTGTGTGTGTGTGCGCGCAGATCGCAGGCAAGTGAGCTCTCAGTAGTCTGTCTCCCACATATCCCAGCGCTTTCAGAAAGGGATTGTTTGATTGTGTGTTTTGTGTGTCGGTGTGTCTTACTGTTGTAGCATCGCGCACTGGGACACTGTTTCTCTCTGGATTTTGCAACACGTAGCTCTAAGCAAACTTACAAAACAAACGATACATGACATTTTGTTCGAGTTCACTTTGTGTTCTGTGTCAGTTTGTAACTTCGCTTGCTTGTGTGTTGTTAAAAAGAGATCGGAGACAGGCCAGTTTACACATAAACATGCATGATCCAAGAGAAGAACAGTATTTCACTCAAAAGGAACATTTTATGTAAAAAATATAATTATATTATGAATAAAGAAAATGAAGGTTACTAAAAAAATTACTAGGTTTGTCCATATTTGACCCAACTTTTGACTCAAAACACAGATTCATGGTTAAAAAAACAGCATTTTTAGAGAGCATGTATTTAAACAATGATTATTGCATAAAGTATTTATACATTGTGGTACTACTGTATTTGTTTTACACAATGTAATTTATGCAAATTATGTTATAAGAAAGAAGTGTGTCCTATAGCGGTAATGAAATTTGCTTAATTGTCATGAAAAAAGCAAAATTGGTCCTAAAATAAGTTACATTTTCTTTATGAGAAATGCTATATTTATTATTTTTTAAACAAATAAGTATTAAATTGAGTAATTATACATTAAATATATGAATATTATATTAATTACAATATGAATATTTATACAGATTAAATATTAATTCTATAAATATTAATAACATTTGTCATTAATAATATTTATAATGAACAATATTAATAATAATGATAATAATATAATATTCCCTTTGATTTTTGGATGAAATATAACCCAGACTTATCTGTGTGATATTCAACCAATCATCATGATAAATGCAATACGCATCTTATACAAACATGACTGAAAGATATTGACAAGGATGTCAATCACAACAAGAGATTTTATGAGGTTTTAAATAAAAATAAAAATTTTGACCAATGAAATGTTTAATATTTCAGCTGGTTTGACTCATGCAGTATTGAGTGGAATATTAATCGTGATGTCGATGAACCTCCAGGTGCTGTTCGTATGTTGGCCGGAGAGGAGGGGGTCCGCAGGCTATATCCATCGGGAAGAACTGTGATAAGTTTGGAATTGTGGTGCATGAGCTTGGTCACGTGATCGGATTCTGGCATGAGCACACGCGACCCGACAGAGACGAGCATGTCAGTATTATACGGGACAACATTCAGCCAGGTAGGAAAAAACAGTCAAATATAGCTCATGTTTGCCTGAAATGATCTGTGTTGGAGGTTCAGATTACAGGTGTAACTAAATACTGTCATGGTCATTTGTAGAGGTGAGGTCGGCACTCCACCACTAGCATAAAAGATGATTTGTACCATCGTTCAGGGAAAACAACCCGATTGTACAACACGGCCCAAACTCTGCTCTGCTGACCTCTCATTTCTTATCAGGAATGTTGGGCAAAATATTTGTTAGTTTTATTTGATAAAAAGAGTTTTACTCCTGACTGTTGGTTGCAACATTAGGATTAATATAGAGTTATAACTCAAATATACTGACACTCATTACATGCATAAATGCATTTGATGACAAAATATCACACTAAATGTTTTTTTTTGGTTTTTTTTATAAATGGAGTAGTGGCCAAACGTGATATCCAGACGTGGAAAATTTACATCTTCACCCTTTATTAAAGTATTGTTAAAATACTTTACACCCTTGCCTCATTTTGTATAAATGGTTCTATGAATATGCAAATGAGCCCTGCCTCCACTCACTCACTCAGCTCAGAGATCCAATCATTGATGATCACACGATGATCTGATTCGTTGCAATGTAGTTTGTGACGTCAGAAACACCAGTGATTTAGATCTTTAGATCATTGCAGTTTTAAAGAGAAAATACTCAGCAATGCTGTTGACTAATGAATTTACACATGGTTTGTCTTAAAGCATATTAGAAACACCACATAGACATATAAACAACATTAAAATCTTTATTTTCCCACAGGGGGACTTTAAAGATTTTGTAAGCATATTGCACAGTTTGACAGAGTCAATTGTTTAGTTTGGCATGCAAAGAAATGATGAACACATGCAAAAACAAGAGAGAATCAGAGAAATATTAATAACTGTTTATGCTTTTTGTGTTCCTATGCATTTTATTTTTTGGTAAAACAATGCATAGATTATCATACTTTGGGCCAGATTTATGAACAGTGTGGGTCAGCACAAACCCTCTTTTGGCGTTATAAAACTAGGCTACTGTCAGGGTTCACCAAAGACACGCAATGAAAAACTAGCCCTGAAAAGGCATGGACAGGGTTATTTTTATGGCTGACCTTCTTGCAGTATTTAAATGAATCATGGAAGGGTATTTAAGGTTTGCGCTAGTCGAGTTACTGGTATTTGCACCATTTACCGTCCTAAAAAACACTAGTTTGCCCTGTTTAGTAAATCTGGCCCTTTATATGATAAAGCAATGCATGCATTCCTCTGCACACTGGTTACCTGTGTGAACTTGAGGAGAACTGACTTCATCCACTAAAAATAGCCAAAACACCAGCTTATGAATATTAACTGAGCAAAAATGGAGCAAAGTTCATTAAAAAAACTATAATTAGTTTGCAGAAGTAATTTGTTTTATGGCATTTTGTATCAAATGCAGTGAAGTTCAGTACTTTAATTAAGTGTCCAGATATTTCCACGGTCCCTGTACGCCTGAAATATCTCAACCATGGTATATTTTGACATCGACCAGCTGTGCACCTATGTAGATCCCAAAATCCTTCACAACTTTAATAAACAAGATATCCTGAAATGATGACTGCCGATAGACGTCTGTGGAACAGGATCTCATAATCCTCATTATATGGCACAAACTGATTTCAGACATTTGCTTGGAAATTAATTTGGCTTTAGAAAGCTAATGATATAACTTATACAAATATTAAATTTAACAGTGTTTCACCCTCTTAATTATATTATATTAAATATTTCTTTTACAAAGAAGAAATGTGCTTCATCGTTTGTGGTGTTGCCATGCTAACCACCCAGTATTTGTAAGAACATATAAAAGATTCAACAACTGAGACATAAACTAAAGAAGTTCCAAAGACATTTGACGAACAGAACTGGAACAATGTGTCCCTGAACAAAGAGGGAGTCGATATGAAAAGTATCCGTCAGTGTGTGGTGTTTCCACGAGCTGCTCCCACAGTGCATCTCATCCTCATGGACTGCACCAGGCTTGCCAGCTCTTGCTGTGAGACGTTGCTCCACTCTTCCACCAAGGCACTTGTACGTTCTCCAACACGTTTGGGGGATGTTATAGACATTGCATTTTGTTGCTCTGTTCACATCTGCAGGTCTATGGCACGTTCACACAGGTGATCAGGAACCTCTTAGTGTCTTAAGTCTGTGATCTTAATTGTCCACCACCAAAAATACATATTCTGTCATTGATTTCTCACTCTCATGTCGTTCCAATCCCGTAAGATATTTCAAGCCCAGAAAGGTAGTAATAACATTATTGAGGTAATCCATGTGACTCCAATGGTTTAACCTCAATTTTATGAAGTGATGCCATTCTTTGTTTGTGCAAAAAAAAATTATGATAAACGAATAACCACTTTTTTAAATGTATTAATCTCCAAAGCAAGTTGAAAAAAAAAAATCCTATTTAAGGCTATAGGGGGGCGATTTCGGATACAGCCATTGGTTAAACCCTTTCAAGTCTAAACAAGTCTTATTTGAATTTTACATAATTATTTATATACCATGGTCTGTCTGAATATTTGATTCTGATTGGCTGGAAGGTGTGCAGTAAAACTGTTTAATGCACAAGTAGTTCCAAGTCAGTTTAATCGGCCTTCTATGTTAATGCGCTGTTTTCATTGAAGCACACACACGCACACACACACACACACACACACACACACACACACACACACACACACACACACACACACACACACACACACACACACACACACACACACACACACACACACACACACACACACACACACACACACACACACATGCCACTGGCACACAGATTAGAGATCGCGCTGCATGCACACATAAACATTCAGGAGCACAGAAACTTGTTAATGCTGCCCCGCAACTTTTATTAATAAAATAGCTTCGCTACTGAATGGATTACTGCTAAATACATTATATTTCTCTGCAACAAGGGGTTACATCACTGGATTTAAAGTATTTAAACTCACAGCTTTATTGTTTGTTGAGAGAGATGCTGAACAGACTCACACATACATATCTCATATCTCTCTAATTAATTAATCCTGAAAAGTTGTTTCTTTTTTTCTTGTCGCTGAGTTTATAATAATAAAGAGAATCATTAAATAATCCATAAAATGTGATAATGTAATAATGATGAATCCATAAAAACAGTCTTCGAAAAAACAAGCAGACAGCCTCTTTTGTTGACAATGACTGTATGGGCTCTTCAGTTCACATCACTTCCTGCCTCAGTCTCACTGTTGGTTTCATCTCATAGGACAGGAGTACAACTTCCTGAAGATGGAGCCTGGTGAGGTGGACTCACTCGGAGAGGTCTATGACTTCGACAGCATCATGCACTATGCAAGAAACACCTTTTCCAGGTTAGAATCTGCTCTTAGGAATATTTTCTTATTGTTCATAATTTCACTCATAACGTCCACTCCTTCACTAATCATATACAATATATAAATGACATAAAATGTATATAGATCATATACATACATGCATATACACAGTTGTAATCAAAAGTATTCAACCCCATTGCAAATTAGCAAAATTTGAATGAACCTTTTGCAATGAACAAATCAAACAAATGTAATTAAAATAATTCAACACAACAAATGTTTCAAGTGGTTTCCCCAAATTCAACTGAAAATGCAATTTTTAATGACTTTTAATGAAAATCTCAGAATTCATTTTTTGGCGAAGAAAATCACTTGAGTTCTAATTGTTTTTTGGAGCAGGTTTTCGCGTTCCACTACACTGCTCTTTAATAGTTTTGTTCATAAACATGTGCTAGACGGATGGCTCTGAAAAAAACAGTGGGACCGGGTGCAAATGTCAGTTTTATAACAGTATGTCAAGTCAAAAAAAGTGCAAATGTTAAAAACAGATCTCAAGACATTGCATTTCTGTGCTCTGGAGCGCTCGTTTTAAAAAATGCAAGAACATGTTGCATTGTGAACGGCCCCTTAGGGGCAAGAAACCACCTTGAAATGCCCTAGCATGAAACCAGAACACGATAGCAACTACATAACAACATGCTGAAAACACTTAGCTAACATGCAACAGAACCCTGGTAAATACCGACACTCAGCGAATTTTTCATGGGCAGACAAAACTATAATATAATAATTTTGTCTTTTATACTTGTAATAGTCATAGTTCAAACAGCTACATTAATTTTTTCTTGTTGAGGATTCCTCACTTCCCTCAATTATTCCTCATTATGAATAATTGAAGTGTCCCTATTATGCTATTTTAAAGATTCCTAATTTTAGTTTTTAAGGGGTCCTATAATAGGCTTACACGCATCCAATGTCAAAACTTTAATTTTCTTATTTATACATCACAAATCACCTCATTCTCAAAGAGTCTGAAAACGGTTTGTTCGAAGATTCAGTCTCTCGAAACCCCTCCTTTCTATAGCCTACTCTGCTCTGATTGGTCAGATGGTTCAATCTGTTATGATTGGTCAACCGCTTGTGTCGGAAACGAATCGCTCTGGATCTTCCTCAGCGCTTAATAAACAACGATACGATACGATATGGTGTCATTTTTACATATCAAATGCTTTTTTTTTCTTCTTTTTTTTGTATTCTGTGTGAATTTTGCTGCTGCAACACCGCAATTTCACCTCGGGGATCAATAAAGTTTTCCATCTGTCCGGCCGTCCGTCCGCCCGCCCGCTTTGGCAGCACAGAAAACAACATCTTATCGTCATGAACAACACAAACCAAACTCTTCCAGTCTCAGCTGCAACTACAGTGTTTGAGGGCGGGGTCAAATTAGACTGGATGCGGACCATAGACCAAGAACACCATAGGCTGGCATTATGCAAATGTGTTGCATCGTTACATGGGTTTGTGTAAATTGCTGACGACTTGTTTCGGCAGTTCGGAATCGATTCTTTCTTTTAAGAGACAATACCTTTGACCTTTAAAACCTTTTACATTCACAAACAGCTATATAACACTTCATGAAAGGTTATATTTGAACAAGCATAATGGGCCTAGATGCGCTGTTTTATTCACACTCAGACTTCTTATTAGTTTCCTCAGGGTGACCTTTGAATGTGGCATCAGCACTTTGAGGCGGGCATGGCTATCTGAGCATCTCGCTCCTCTTACACTCTTTCTGCTGAGCTTTCACAACGCCGCTATTGTGCTTCTCGCGTGCCTGTCAGTTGTTCGGAGAGTAATCTGAGCCAGTCGGTGTTCGTGTGTGTGGAAAGGTTCGGTGCAGACATCATCTAGCTTCAGTTCTGTTTGATGATCCGATCTCTCGACGTCAGCTTAATGTAATTAACTTCCTGTTTCTTCTCATGCCTCTGTGTCTATAAAGGTGGGCGGTAGGACAAAACCTCGTGGTATGATTTTGTTTTGACAGCAACTATATATACATGTCTAAAAGTCTCTTCTGCTCACCAAGGCTGCAAACGTCAGCCAGCTGTTTATTATCATGTTAATTCCTGTGCCTTTTAACCCAGATACCATACCTTTTCTTCCATTATTGAACAACTGTTGCTTTAATTACCTTGAACAAAACTGAAAATCATTAAGAAGACCTTTGTCTCAATATTGTTAGTGATTCTCATTTGCTACTTAAATCTACAACGTTTTAAAAAACATTAGATATTAGATCTAATTAGCACAGAATCAACTTTGCGATCATGTCAAGAATCAGCCAAATTTCCACGCGCATCATCAAACGCGACTGTTAAAGGTGCACTGTGAGATTGACAACTAGTGGTTGAAATGGGTACTGCAGTTTAAATAAAAAATATTCGTTCGTTTACGTGGGTTGCCAGATTGAGGACACGCAACCAGAACGAGCGCAATTGACAATGGAATGAGAAGAGACTTACACACTGTAAGTTGATGAGTTGATTTATTGATGTATGATGAGTTGATATCGCATTTTAAAGGATAATTCCGGTCTTTAGCACTTTGAGTATTTTCTAGTTTGTTTTGGATGAACTAGAGTGGTGGACACAGAAATGTTGACGATGGGTCCTGTCTCGACTTTTTGACTCTTTTAAAAATTGCCTCTGAGCGCTTCAGAGTGGCTGTCTATGGGCATGCACAAACATGTGCTTAAAACAACCCTTAACCTTCGTTTTCAAAACTGTGACACTCACCGAGTGGTTAGTGGTGTTCATTGATGATTAAAAACAAATATATCGGCTCAATGTATAATATCAACGAGCAATGAGTCCTCCAACAGACATCAGTGCGATTTTACAAAATGCCAAATAAAACACGACAGAAACTGTTTTTCGCTACGCTACTTGTTTTGGAACATCAACGAACACCACTAACCACTCGATGAGTTGCACAGTTTTGAAAAACGTTAAGGATGAACGTTAAGGGTTGTTTTAAGGACATGTTTGTGCATGCCCATAGACAGCCACTCTGAAGCGGTCAGAGGCGATTCTAAAAGAGTCAAAAAGTCGAGACAGGACCATCGTCAAAATGTCTGGGTCCACCACTCTAGTTCATCCAAAACAAACTAGAAAATAGACTTAAATTGCTAAATACCGGAATTATCCTTTAATATAATTTTTAGATGGCTGTGGAGGCTTTTTAGGTTGGGTAGAATCTGCAATCTGTTAATCAGTTTGTTCTCTTGCTTCCATGGCTGCAATATGCTGTGTTTTCTGCCCACTGAGGTGTCGAAATTCTATTGGGTAAATTAGCAACGTTTCGCACAGACCAAAACAAAAACCGACATTCTGAGACAGAACACACATTTCAAAGTAAATTAACTGGCTGTAGAAGTGTTTTTCAGAGATACAAGTTTCCTAAATATCTGCAATCATATTATGGTATTTTTATGCCTTAGTACAGTCAAACACGTACATACATCACCTTTAAGAAAAGTGCTGAGGTGAATTTGTGTGCCATCTAGTGGTTTAAAAGAGAATAAAGTAAAATGTCCCTTTTACCCCGGTGCGCCTTTAGTCCTGTTGTAACCTGTGGTATAGATTTATCAAAATCTCTGCTGTTAAACACATCTCTACTGTTGCACAGAATAAAACCACCATTCTGCCGTACAGTGTGATGGAGCCTATAAACTTAGACACGGGTTCAAAGATTAGGCTTTATTCAGCTTTCCACCAGATTTACTTTTACTGTGCCAACGAGAAAAAGAGAAACAGCCTTTCCTTCATGACGTGTGCTGTTTTTGTTTTTTGAGGGTTTAGCATTGGTGACTTCAGCATTGTTCCTCAAGTTTAGTTTAGTTTGACACAGCAGCCGCACAAATATAGACAGATAACAGTAAAGATAAGTGAAATTTGTGCAGAAACGATCATTACTAAACACTTCTATTCATATGAGACAGGAGGAAATGAGACAAATGAAAAATTGGTGGTGTGTTTTCAGCATTGATCTTAAGACTTTTAACTAAATCGTGATATTATTAATGTAGAAGCATTTTTATTTGTCTATAAAAATACTAATGCCAAATATTTTATCATCTCTCTGAACTGTGCCCCGTTGGACTGACTGACCTCTTTTTCATCCTCAAATGAGAAGACACACACACACACACACACACACACACACACACACACACACACACACACACACACACACACACACACACACACACACACACACACACACACACACACACACACACACTTTTATTTCTGTTGATGACGTCTGTGAAACCACTCAGAGTTATCCTGTCATTTAGTAAAGTGTACTCTGTTATCACTGCAGTTCTGACTTGGCTAGCTTTATGTTAAGACACTATTTGAGACTTTTTTTCCACCTGTTTCTGGAATTGTCTTTTATGGCATATATTTTTAGCGATGGCAAAATCCAAGCGAAAACTATTCCAAATCAAGTGTTATCACACTTTTAGTTATGCTAATGTTCTAGAAACATTTGTTTTTTTACAATGTTGGTAGTTTGTAAATGAACAATATTTACTTGTTCTTCATGTTACCTGGGCAGAGAAATCCACGTTTATTTATCAGCAAAAGTCCACCGGATGACGCTAAACGATTTCGTAAAAGACTACAGGTTATCCTTCCGCATTTTTGTGTCCCCGCCCACAGACAGTCAGATCGACAGAGGGTTATTAATAGAACTTTATTGTAAGGGTAGGTTTATCACTAAAAAGTGTATTGCAGTTTTTCTGTTCTTTAAACAGCATTATGGTAAAAATGAAACACTGTGGCAATAGTTTTCTTACCTTTACGCAATGGTGTTTTGCTTTGGGCGGAACTGACAGAACGGTAGTGTCGTTCCCCTCTGTTTGGCTTAAACACTGTTCGTGGTGGTCATCCAGTTTTAAATGTTGACTACAAACACAAGAGGTTTTTAGATTTTCCATTACTGTCTACTCTCCATATTTGCGATTTTAATTTTTTTTTTTTTTTTACATTTATTATATGTGTAATTTTTTGCAGCCTTTATCCACTGCCTACAAGGCGCTGGATCCATCACTGGGAACCAAAAGTAAATTACTCCCGCCAAATGTTTACTCTTTGTATTCTTGCACCCAATAATAATATAAGTCGGCACCATTATGACTAAAAGTTTGCTAAGAAGTATTTCCTACTAAAGCATGGCGGTATTTGACTGATGTAAGCGTATCCATAGCAGACTAGTGGGAGTGGCCTTTGTTGGCAACATGCCCAGTGCATTGTGGGTATTAAAGTTTTTCTACCTATTTGACAACAGGGAGGACAACAGCCTTTTCTCTGTGTTCTCTATTCAGGTAGCACCGATTTACATCCCCCCGCCTTACTACGGTTTAGCCAGCCAAGTTTTATTGAAAGCCCATTTTGTCAGCGGTGAAGTAACCCTTTAAGGTCAAGGTCAAGGTCACTTTTATTTATATAGCACCTTAAAACAGCATTTCTGCTGACCAAGGTGCTTCACAAAAACACAAATAAAACCCAATAAAAAACAAACATCGTACAAATTTCATAGTATAAAATTTTAACTCACTAAGGCTACATATCCACAGTTATGAGTACGCCTGAGAAAAAAGATGTGTTTTCAAAGCTGACTTGAACGCATATAAAGAGGAAGCTGACCTAACAGATTGAGGTAACGAATTCCACAGCTGGGACCCAAAACGGAAAAAGCTCTATCACCTTTTGATTTCAAGCGAGAGCGAGGGATAGTTAATAATTTTTCAGTAGATGATCTAAGAGTTCTTTGTGGAGAGTATGGACAAATGAGGTCTGTGATATAAACTGGAGCAAGACCATGCAAGGCTTTAAATACAAAAGTCAAAACCTTGTACTAAATTCTGAACTTGAATGGTAACCAATGCAAATGTGATAAAATAGGGGTGATATGCTCAACGTTTTTTCTTACCCATTAAAAACGAGCTGCAGCATTTTGTCAGTTGCAGCGCATTATTGAAAAATGGTTGATACCGGCATACAAAGCGTTACAATAATCTAGCCTTGTTGAAATGAAAGCGTGAATGACTGTCTCTAGGTCACTAAAAGATAAAATAGATTTTAATTTTCGTAAGCTCCTGAGCTGAAAAAAACTGCTTTTGACAACCGAGTTTATTTGCTTGTCGAATTTTAACTCAGAGTCGACAATGACACCCAGGTTTTTTACGTGAGTGCGGATGTTAGCTTTCAGAGGTCCTAAATCAGAGGTCAGACTATCTGCCAAATAAAATAACTTTAGTCTTGTTTTCATTTAACTGAAGAAAATTTTCACCCATCCAACTTTTAATGTCATTTTTACGCAGGCTAATAAATCGGATAAGGACTTAGACCCAGATTTTATTGGCATGTACAACTAGGTATCATCCGCATAGATATGATAAGGAATCTGATGAGATTCAAAAATATAACGAAGCGGTAGCATATATAATGAAAATAAAATCGGTCCCAAAATGGAGCCTTGGGTACTCCCCCGTGACAGGAACAGGCGATGAATCAAACTGACCGATCTCAACAGAGAAACTCCTCTCAGAGAAGTAAGATTCAAACCACTCTACAGCTGAATCACAAATACCAGCCTCAGTTTTTAACCTATTTAAAAGAATACAGTGATCCACTGTATCATGTTTGAAACAAGATGGAACGGAACTCGTCTGAAAGGAACTGTTAATGACAGAAATGAGATTTGGTGCAACTGAGTCCAGAACTTCCTTTAGTAATCTAGTTGGTATAACATCAAGTGAACAAGTGGTCGATCTTAAACTGGACACTATATTCGTTCGTTCAGAATGTAAGATCGGACGGAAGTGTGAAAACCCATCTACATTTAAGTGTGGCTGATTTTCAGTTTGCAAATGTACTTTACTGGTATTGAGAAAGTACATACTTTTAAGACATATTAGCATGTTATAAAAATGTTATGATACCACAAAGCCCTCATGTTGCAAATTATTGTAACTCATATGTACTATATACACTACTGCTCAAAAGTTTGGGATCAGAAAGTCTTTTTTTAAAAGATATTAATACTTTTATTCAACAAAGATTAAAGTGGTCAAAAGTAACAGCATGTTACAAAAGAGTTTTGTTTCTAATACATGCTGTTCTTTTAAACTATCTATTCTTTAAATAATCCTGAAAAAAAAAATTATATCATGATTTCCACAAATATAGTAAGCAGCACAACTGTTTTCAACATTAATAATAATCAGAAATTCGTCTTGAGCAGCAAATTATAGAATATGAGAGTGATTTCTGAAAGATCGTGTGACACTGAAGACTGGAGTAATGATGCTGAAAATTCAGCCTTGATCACAGAAATAAATTACATTTATATTTATTTTTATCTCAATATTCAAATAGAAAAAAGTTATTTTAAATTGAAATAATATTTCACAATATTACTGTTTTTACAATATATTTGATAAATAAATTCAGCCTTGGGGAGCATAAGAGACTTATTTCACATATACATCTAGTAACTTTTTACATATTTTTTTTTTAAGTACTATAATTTAATACACACTAATCATCCCAAGTATTTAGAGATTTAGCCAATATCTTCTCTTGAAGGGAAAAATTGTATATACCGTAAAAGGAAAAGAAATGTGAGCTGTAGATAGAGATGCTACGTATTATTCTCAAGATTGAAGAATGTTATTCCCATTTTATGCATTTATCAAAAGTTTTTCCTGAGTAGTTTTGACAGCCTACAGCCAACATTCCCCCAGAGTACGGGTAACATGAGTCGAGGCACACGCAAACGCAGGTCTACACGGTCTCTATATGAGAACCATCTGTTTCCTCTTCTTTTGTTCTCGTTTTCCCCCTCTCACTCCCTTATGTTCTCTTTTGGCCTCTGCTGTATCACTTTTTTGAACAAATTGCAATTCTTTTAATACTTGTAGGATTACAGGTTCCAGTCCAATGTAAGTTCATGTTCCAGTCTCATATGATGTTTACATAGTTTAAGGGTTATTAGGAAAATGAAATTGATTTTATATTAACATATTATTTATTAAAACCAAGTGGAAAGTTGTTGTTGATGTTTTTGTTGAAGAAGTACTACAATAATACATTAAATAGCATATTTGTGCAGCTTCATGCAACTACTGTAGAAGTTGTTTGGCTTTTGTATTGCCTCCCTTGCTTAATTACCGGTAAATTAGTCTGTTGTCAAGCCATGTCCTACTCTCATTTAGTTTAACATAAATAGATGGAGAGAAAGAGAGGGAGAGACATTGATCCCAGGGGGGAATTTAGCGGATAATGTTCTTTGATAGAAACACTCGATCAGGCCTGTTTTGCATAATCACTTAAGCTCTCAAAAAACAAAAGGTTTAATCATAACATCCTGACCCAACAAACTCCTACTAGAGTCCATTTATATAGTAGTTTTACTGGTAAATATTAAACTGCTATTATAAATGAACTATTTAGCTACAAACAGACAAAGCATTTTGCTGCCGATTTACATTTAAGCAACATTATGATTTTGCTGATTTTAATGTCCTTTTTATTTGGCCCTTAAAGGTGCAGTAAGCTATTTCTGAGAATCTGTTGATATTTGAAATCAACCCAAAGAAACACACCCCTCCCTCAATTGCGCCACCCCCCAAATTCATAACAGAAGAAAAAATAATGCAAAGCTGATAAACAAACGACAAGGAAGAACAAAAAAAGAATCAAGAGTTAGTTGTCAGTCGCCAGCAGCACACACTCAAAACCAATGTTACTCCCGTATGGAGCAGAAACAAGACAACATCTGTGTCCGTTTTCAGGCCTTCCCGCTTTTCTCCAGCACTGGAAAGATTTTCTAATATTAACACAGGTCCTACTTCTTGCCTGATCATAGCCCATCTTTTTCCAGTGATATTGCTCTGACCTTTTCTTTTTTGTAATGTCTCTCAGCCATCTCTCTTTCAACAGCCCTCAAATGTCCCTCTTGCTCACTCTCTCTCCTCCCCCATCATGGGTAGACCCGCCCCCTTCTGCTGATTGGCTCACTCTCTCCTTCCTCATCAGTGGTGAACCCGCCCCCTAATGCTGATTGGCTCACTCTCTTCTCCCCCATCATGGGTGGACCCGCCCCCTTCTGCTGATTGGCTCACTCTCTCCTCCCCCATCATGGGTGGACCCGCCCCCTTCTGCTGATTGGCTCACTCTCTCTTCCCCCATCATGGGTGGACCCGCCCCCTACTGCTGATTGAGTCACTCTCTCCTCCCCCGTCATGAGTGTATACGCCCTCCAACTGCTGATTGGCTACAAGTTTGTGAAGCTCAGTCCGATCCACTTTCAACAGCATTTTTCAGAAATCGCTTATTGCACCTATTTGTAATGAAAAGGTCCATGGTGGTGGTGACATAATAGGTAGGTGTGGTCCTGAGGCTCCGCCTTCTTTGTATTGGAAATCTGTTCTTATGTTCTTGGGAAAACCTCTTCTTTTTAAGGGATTTCAGAGTAAAGACAGGGAATGTGAAATAACAGTTTTTAGTAACCTCACTTGCCTTATGTTAGATACACATCACCGATTTTAGCCCCGGTATTTACTCGGAAATCGCAGACAATTGCCTGAAATCTGAGGCAAATTGGTGCTTGTTTACGTGAGTGACAATCCCGTAGTGTGAATGATCAAAGACGTGATCTGAGAGAAGCGCAGATGTGTTGTTGATGCCGTAAGATATTTAGCATGCTATATATCTGGACCTGTCAAGAGTCCAGGAGTGTGAAGTTTGTTTTGACTAGATATTACATCAGCAGCGACCTACAGCCAATGAGAGAGCAAGATGCAGAGAAAGGGAAAGTTCAGGGGGAGGAGTCAAAAGATTTGCACCCAAACATCAGCAATCATGGCTTCTGCAAGCAACCATTCTCTCCTTCATATTCTTCTTTTTTTCTTTTTCACTGCAAATCAGTGTACAGACAACTTGGATCTCAAGCATCTTGCAGGTTATGATTTTACTATTATGCGAGAACCCTTGTCTCACGTGTGATTTCATGTATCACTCGCATGTGTTTAGTTGTGAAACCTAGTTTGTAGAAAAGGCAGGTTCTTCCTATAGACGGTTTTAACGGCAACAACATAAACAAACGTTTGTGGTCCAAACTTAACTTCCGGTAGAATCAATAACAACAGAGTTCATCTGTAGAAACCTGCAAATTACATTAGTTAGCAAGTATGTCTAGTCGGTATTATTTGAGACTAATAGAAGAAAACAGACGTTACTTGGCCAAACTTAAATGTGACGCACTACCAGACCCGCCAACAAAATTTTGAGTCAAACATTTTTTTCTACAGACCTGGAATAGTAAAAAAAAAAATCTAACACACACGGATGGAAATCAAGAGGTCCTCGCTGCAGCCTGTAGCACGATGACGTAGCTGGATGGTCCAATACGTAGTGGATGGAGGTGTGTTTTGGTCATAGACGCATGCGCACTATAGTCAAGTCAAGACATCTTCATTTATATAGCGATTTTAACTATGTAGATTGTTTCAAAGCAGCTTTACAGAGACAAACATTTTAAGGTAACAGGGACTGTTTTGGCTTTATAGCGGTTCTTGAATAATGTTATTTTCCAGCTAAAGTTAGTTTTGATTGATTCACTTAATTCCGTCGAAATGATAATTTGTTATTAAATTAATTACATTTTTCTCACAACTGCGAGTTTACATCTCGCTTACTGACTTTATTTCTCAGAATTGTGAGATATAAAGTCAGAATTGCGTGAAATAAAGTCACAATTGCGTGTTATAAAGTCAGAATTGGGTGAAATAAAGTCAGAATTCTGTCTTTTTTTCTCCAATTCTGAATTTATAACACATAATTGCGAGTTTATATCTCCCAATTCTGACATCTTTTCTCTAATTGCGAGTTATAAAGTCAAATTCTAATGGAAAAATTACTTTTTTTTAAACCTCATAATATCTCACAATTCTGACTATATAAAACGCAATTGCGACTTTATACCATGCAATTCGGACTTTATATTTCCCAATTGCGTATTTTAAAGTCAGAATTGCGAGATATAGGCCATAATAATGCAATTCTGAAAAAAAAGTCAGAATTTCACAGTAGCCTATATATCACGCAAATCTGACCTAATAACAAACAATTGCGACTTTATATCACGCAATTCTGACTTTATAACCTGCAATTGCGACTTTATATCAATTCTGAGATAAAAAGTCAGAATAGTGAGATAAAAAGTCGCAATTACCTTTTTTATTTCTCACTCTGTGGCGAAAACAAGCTTCCATAGACATGTCTTGCAGACACTGAACAGCAAATTAAGAGGAACCTATATAGGCTACAGATCACTGTGGAAAATATAGCCATTAAAGAAGGAACTCTTACCAGGCAAAATATCATTAATCACTTTTTTTTTCTTTTTTTTGGACACCTGACAAGATTTATTTTCTTGATGCTGTTATTATTTTTGCATTTTCCCTTGAATGTGTACTTATTTTAAAATGTTTACAGACCTTTGTATTGTACCTTTAAAATTACAGAGACAATTAGGCTACTTGACAAATTTTTGCTTAATTCCACTCAACAGCAAATATGACCTGAATAAAATAAAATGGCTTTATTTTAAAATGTCCTACGCATTAAAAAAAATAATAATTGTGGTGAGGACATGCTATTAATCTATCAAATTTAGGTTTAAAAATCATGTGATGTTGAAAATAATGTAAAATTAACTATTTAGCATGTAGCCTAGAGTGAAACTCGGATAACTTAAGCATCCCATTTAAATAATTACTTATTCGTCAATAATTACATATAACTAGCCTATTTAACAGTACTAGGCTACTACTAAACAGGTTAGAACATCATCTCAGTACAATATTGCAACTTTATATAACGCAAATGTGACCTAATAACACACAATTGCGACTTTATATCACGCAATTCTGACTTTATAACCTGCAATTGCGACTTTATATCAATTCTGAGATAAAAAGTCAGAATAGTGAGATAAAAAGTCGCAATTACCTTTACATACATGTCACCTCAGACCAGCGAATTATAACCCAGAGATCGGTACTGCGCATGCGTCTATGACGTCACCAAAACACACCTCCATCCACTACGTATTGGACCATCCAGCTACGTCATCGTGCTACAGGCTGCAGCGAGGGGTGTCTCATGGAAATACCTGTGTCGTTTTTGGGGAAATCGAGGCGGGTCAGATGCTTTCACTCCGCCTGGATCATTGCGATGAAGTTTAACTGCGTTTGTAGTCGGCGCCACATTACAAGCACAGACCGGATGTGAACTTCGGGCCAGCTCGTAACTCTGGCTACGCGCGTGCGTCCGATGAAACCGTCTATTGAAATGCTGTGTAATGTGTGACCCACTAGCGCCGATCCATCATATAATGTACACACAACAGCCCCCAGTGGTACCCCAGACAGTCATGTAGTGTCTAGTGTGAGAAGAACACCGATCGGACGATTTTGACTCCCCTGGATTGCGATGGGCTAGTTTGGGCAAATAATTGGGCGGGTTTGTATAGCAATTGAGCTGGTTTTGTTACATAAACCTGGCAACCCTGCTACAGGGACTAGTTTCTTAAACCATTATCTGGGAGTGTGCTGTAAAACTCAATCCAAGAGTTAAGTATAGCACAGAGCAGATATAGACTACATGTTGAACTCATCCTGGGCTTCTTCCCATAATTATTAAATGATTACTAGATTTGGTGTACTTGAGGCATCTGGGTTGTATTTTACTTGAGTTTATCATATATTCCTCCTCCTCCATTTTCTGTCTGTTATACCAGAAATTAAAGGGTAACTTACATGGATATATCGTTCTATTCAAGAATCTTGACTTTGCAAGAAGGACATCAGAAACTTCACAGCAACTTGAGCGAAGCTAACCGTTCCTGCATTCTGACTGGCTGCTCTGTTTGTCCACTGTCCTGTTGTCTTTTTTCCCATCATCCCTGCTGTGTTTGCAGAGTACTCGTACTGTAAATCTCCGTGGGAAGACAGGTTCTTTGATTGCACTTGTATCGGGAGGATTTCATGGCCTTCCCTCAGGTTTTTTTTCTTTGAAATGTTTCTCCCCGAGAAGCGGGTGAGCCCTCCTAGCTTTTTGTCTGGGGCATGTTTTCCGACCTCCTTCTTTGTCTCCTGGCCCCCGTTCCACCCACCCTACTCAGGAAGGTTTTTCTTCTTGAAACTGGTGGAGCCAAAAGCAAATAAAGAGCTTGCAGTATGTCTTCAGTGTGAGATGACACCGGCCGAGCGCTAGCCTCACCCACACATCTACTGTTCCGGCTCTACGACCGACAATAAACTGAAGCTTACAAAAACAGCCAGGTCACATTTGACACCAAAATCAAAAGATACAAACATTATAAATTAAATGAAGCTTGTTTTTCATTGTAACATTATTTTCATGACAATTGTAAATTACATTTCCTCACAAATTTTCACTGTAACAATTCTTTTTAAGGTTTTTGTAATTCCCATTATTGTAAAAAGTGAGTCTCGTTACTTGTCTAATTTCTGATACTGTAAAATATAGGTTTTTATATAATGTATGAAATTTGCTATTTTGGATTTCAGTGATGATAATTGTGTGTGTGTGTGCATATAGACATACATACATATACTGTATAATGTGTATATATACTGTGTGTGTATATATATATATATATATAATGTATATATATATAATATTGTAAGATAATGTATGGTAGGAATTTTTTTTGACCCTTTTGATCATTCAATATGACCTGCAATTCATCTTAAAACCTTTCATGGGATTCACATATATGGTATTTTTTTATGTTTTGATTCAGATTAGTCTGTTTCTTGTAGCTGTAAAAAAAATTGAATGTGTTTGACTTGAGATCTGAAGAAAGTAGCCTACATATATCACTGTTTATTTACTTGAAATGTGGTTTGCATTTATCTGCTCTTTCCTTTCATATAAAGCTTGTAGTTGAGCTCTGGAAATCCATCCTTCCCTATTTGAACATGCCTGCTGTTGACTGGAAGGTTCCCATGGGAACAAACAAATGAGCAGACCCTCACTAGCCACCGCGGAGTGAAAAGCTAGACGATAAACTAGCAAAGAGTGTCAAAGTACGAAAAGAAGTGTGAGAAAAGAGACAGGTTTTTGATACTGAATCACTCTTTGTTGAACTGAGCAAATGTTTTTTTCCAGCCTGAGTTACAGTAGTAGGACTGGAGAACGTGACTTCTCCATATTTTATCCATATTTACTCAACTTTTCTTTTGTTTATAGCTTATTTACAACACATTCTCATGATGTCATGGCTTCTTAGGAAGCCTCAACCCTGAAGTGACCAATCAAGAGTCCAGTGACATCATACAGGAGGTTATAGCCAAAAAGAGTGTGGATTTAGATCATGTTTCGGCTGCCACTGTCTCAGGCCAATGAGACCCACCGGATTTAGTGACTGTCCCAGGAGAGGTCATTGTTTTTGTATCAGTGGTAGAATCATCAGACCATTGGGGATTTTATGATGTTTTTAAACCACCATGATCACCATGGTCCAGACTGCTGTTGATTGGTTGGATGTTAACTCAGTTGTAGTTTTGCTGGGTTGGAAAAGTTTGCGATCTGTTCCCTCAAACCACAGGTGGTCCAGACAGTTCACGCAAGTGTCCACAATGCGTCCTGATGTGTAACAAGCTAGGTTATTTTAGAAACTACCTATGCCTAAAACATTTGTGGTCGCAGACTC